>VWZP01001440.1:979003-1159205 GCA_013396995.1 Dicaeum eximium | reverse complement strand
AGTTCAGATCTTCACGGTTTAAGGGAAAAAAAAATGCAAAGTGGTTGCCGTTGGGTTGCAGGGCAGCCTGGGCTGCAGGGAGTGTGGATGGGAGAGGTCAGGGCTCTGAGTTTGGGGAGGGAGATGGAGTTAGCAGGGCCTGACCTTACGTGCTGTACCCTGTTGTGGTGGGGTGCGGACCCCCGTCTGGTGCCTGGGTAGCGGCCGGGCCGGGAGCCCTCGCAGCAGCCGTGCGCTCCAAAGGGGAGCGCAGGAGGAGATGGCTGGCTGCCTGCCAGGGAGCTACTGTCGTCCGCCCGGCCCCAGGAAGGAGCCTTTGTGTGTGCAGGGTGCCCAACCCTCTTCTCCTGTCCCTCTGCCCCTGGGCAAGGTTTAAAACCGCAGCGAGGCTATGCCCTGTGCCGGGGTGCGCCCCTGACACCCCTAAACAGGAAGGGTTAACACGGCCGGACGGTGAGCAGGGGGAGGGCTGGGCTGCTTGTAAGCACTCTGTTAGATTCCTCTTTGGAAAAGTTCGCTGTTGCTTAGGGCATGCCAGAAAAGAAGGGGAATTTTGCCATGTGAAGTCCAATTTGCACGTTTTCGCTCATTCTTCTGCCTCTTGCCCCGCACAAAATGGGGAGGGAGAAGAAAGGAATGGAAAAAAAAAAAAAAAGAGGAAAAAAATCCACTTTGTAGATCTCCCAACACTTTTCCCCTGGAGAAGTTTCTAAAGAGACTGAATACTGCAGAACAGGCTGTCTTTTAAATAGACTGCCTCTGGCTGCCTGCCAGCCCCTCGCTGCAATTTGAGATCCCAATGACACCTCAGCTTGACTAGGTGCCAGCAGCGAGGGCCCTATCGGTGCGCGCTCGGGCCGTGGGGGTGGGGTGCGCAGCTCCTGACTTCTGGGCTTCAAACCCCGGGCAGTGATCAAGGATAATNAAAAAAAAAAAAAGAAAAGAAGGCGCTTTACAGTGCTCATCCCCTGTCCTGAGCAGCTTGGGGTTTGTTGTCTTTTGTTCCACCGCTGCATTCCTCAGGGTTACAGTTCTCCCGGCCCTGGTCCTTCTCACTTGCCTCCCTTAGTTCTCATTCATCTCTAGGAGCAAGGAAGCTGGAAGCGTACGGGAGGGAATGTCCAAACCTGGGGTGTGCAGCCCCCGCAGCTGTGCTCAGGGGTTACACCTGGAGCAGGGGGCTGAGCAGAACCAAGGGTGGGAGGCTGCTCAGAAGCTCAAGCACGGGGGCATCTGCCAGGGCAGTGGGAAAATCAAAGGGATCAGCTAATTCTGAGTGAGGTTTATGTGCGATTCAAGTCAACCCCCCTTCCACACAGGCACACACTCCTCCAAAGCTTCATATTCCCCAGGTTTCTTTTTAGATCAGTCATCTGTGCAGCTGCATTGCATGGATTTTGCCACTAGAATGCACCCTTATCTATGGTAAGAGGACGGATGGTTGCTTAAAAGCATTAACTCCTTCTTCTCCAAAATTTTCAGCTTAAGGCTTTCTTTGCGCCTCTCAGGTGTTTCTTGTTTTACTGCCTTTCTGCCCCATGTGGACTCAGTAGTAAAGATCAAATTCCTCCTGTTCTTACCCCTTGCCCTTCAAAAAAAAAAAAAATTCTAAGCTTGGTTGGGTGTTTGTTTACTTTTCTATCTACCAAAAGTTTTTCCAGAGATTTTATTTATTGCTACCTGAATCTCTGCTTAGATCACAGTTAACTGAAAAAGAAAAAAAAAAAAAAAAAAAAAGGCACCTTTAAGGTAAGAAAAGCACTCCCCAGGGGTTTTATCTTGAAATGCTTTAAAATGGTTTCTCCAGTTGACACTTAGGGCTTTTACAGCATATTAATTGCATCCTGCCACTGTTTTTTATGAGAATCTGCCACTGGTCTGAATGGGTGCTTTGCAGAAAATAGCACCAGGCAGAAAGTGAGCACTGTTCACCTGCAGATCTGGAAGCACTTTGTGAGAGGGCTTAGGGCAGGAGAAAAATGGCTTTCCTCATTCTCTCATCTGTCCTGTAAGAAACAGAGTGCCCCAGATTAATACCTGGTGCAGAGACAGTGAGAGTATCTGAGGGGTGGAGGAGAGGTTTCACTCCCACTCCTACCTGCGAGACACAAAATGGTGAGGCATGTAGAGAACTGCCTCCATCAAGCCCAGCTGCAAGCCCTGGCATGGGAGGCTTGGGCACGGCTGGATTGCCAGGGGGCAGAGATCCTGCGAGGGATCCCAGGGGAAGCTGCTCTAACTTAGGGCTGTCCGGAAAATTTCTCTTGGGCCAAAACCCAGGTCATGTGAAGTTGTCTTGCAGCCACCCTCGTTTCATTCCTGTGCAGTTCTGAGAGGAGACTCATCCACAAAAGCTTGCCTGGAAACTGAGTTGTATCCTCAGCCAGAAAATGACAATATTTTAGCCATGAGAGGTGCCCTCTTGGCAGGTTTCTCCCCATTTTATGAAAGTAGTCTCAGCCATGGGGATCTTAGGGCTGCCACCTGTACTGAACCACTGAGGCCAGCAGCTGGGATGGAGTTGCAGATGACCCCTGGTCTGTGCTCTCTCTATGCTCTTCACAAGGTCTGTTTTCATGGCATCTTCTGCTGACACCAAAAAACACCCACTACTCTGGCAACGTAAGAGAGCCACAAGACGGTGTGCAGCGTATGGCCGGCCGTGAGCTGCAGGAGAGCCTGCAGCTAACAAAGATCACATTTCTCCTGGCTTGTGCTCTTCCAGGGGAGATCACAATCATGTTTTATGTTTATAAGACATGCTCTCTTATTTCGAGGGAGTGAACAGAGAGCGTTCAGAGGAAACCAACGTTTCTATTAGTGTCTTCTAGTGTATTTCATTGCTATAGGCTCTATGTGTTACATATATCTCTGCTGCAAAAAGAGAAATAATTTTTTGGAAAGCAGTTAGTGTTCTTAACATATCAGATATGTTACACTTCATTATGATAGTCTCAGTAATGTGCAAAAGCACTGACTTTCCTGGGTATGATAAAGAGGATGGAACACATAATTTAATCAGTTTGGGCTAATCTGTGTGTTTTGGAAGCACTTAGAACATAAAAAAAAGTTCAGGCAATCTAGAAAGATTAGGAGCTGAATGACAGATACAAAAGTAAGATACTTTTTTCTTCTCCCTCCAAAACCACTGTTCGGTTTTTGTAGATCTGAAACTCATTAACAAAATAATGCTTATACAGGAGAATGTATAATTTTTTTTTTCATGAGCAAAGATTAAAAAACACAGAATAGTTGTGAAATCAGATGCCTGAAGCATCGTTCTAGATAAAAGAAAAAGCCAATACTTCTACAATCCTTGGAGGGAAAAATGACAAGCAACAGAAGTAGAACTGATGGGACAAGTCTGAGACAGAAGTGCAAAAAGGAGAGATGAACACCAGCAGGAGGTGCAGATATCAACACAGTATTTCACTTTGCGTGGAGACTGTGTTGACTGTCAAAAGTAAAATGTGATTTCTTCCCAAGATATTTGTTCTTTCCTTGGACAGTGCTTTCTTGCCTGCGATGATAACCCCAACAAGTGTTCACAGCTTCATGCTGGGAGTCCCATTCCAGCAGGATCTCGCAGCCCATCCCGCAGCAGTGGATGTAGTAGAGCTAGCGAGGGCTAGGTGGCATACTGGATACGTTGGAGAGTCACCTCCAAGGACTTCCTTCCACATCCAGCAAGGGTTAGGCTGAATGAAATTATCTCTTTGCAAGCAGCTTTCTGTGTCATTAAAAAAACAAAGCAACCGATGCTTCCAGTGAAGACAGCATCAATGTTTTGCTTTCTAACATGCCTCATGGGGGTATCAATTTTAAACCGCATGTAGAAATGGAGTCTCCCCCCACCGGATCAGCGCCTGGGTGTTCTGCGGGGCTGTGTTGGCTCTGTTCCACATTATCAGGGCTCAGCTGCCAAGATTTCCAGTGGTGACGGGTGACTGGGGTGCCTCCACCTCCCAGTGGCCAACATGGGTCGGCTTGGGGTGCACAGTGGGGGGATTCAGTAAGCAAAGGACATCAGATGCTGGGCATCAGGAGGTCCTTCCTCAGAGGCTTTCACAAGGACTGAAGCATAAAGGCTATAATGGATGTTTAAATGATAGAGGCAGAAATAGCTCAGGGGACAAATTCCTCTTGCTTGAGCACAGACGAAATTAATTTCTTCTGCTAACTGGGAAAAGACAGATGTTTCATCATGAGCAGACAACAGAGGTTCCCCTTTGCACCTTCCTGGCAGAGTGGAGAGCAGAGGTCATTGTGTTGCTGGTGGCTCTCAAGGACCTGAGTGTGGGGTGAGGAGTTCGGTGCCCCTCGCAGCACCATGCACGGCCCAGCAACAAGGAGGGCTGTGAGTCTCCTGCCCCACTGGCCATGCATGCCATGGCCATGGCACCACGTTCCTGCTTCCCTGGGGCATTGGAAAAGTGCAGTCTGGCTCTGGGGAGAGATGCTCAATGACTGGGCATGAGTTGCAAAAGAAGCTTCAATTTTGCTTATCTGTGCAACAGGACTGCTGAGGCTTTTGTGTCTTGGAGGGGACAGGGTGGACTTAAAGGGCTGTCTTTGTAAGTGGCTGGAGATCTTGTCAAGGTGCACTGCAGGCTGGAAATATCCATGTGATTCACTCACTTTCCACCTCCATCTTCCCCCGCTTCATGCTGCCCACATTGTTTTTTTGTTATTAATTGTTTTAGATTCAGACAATGCCTCTCCTTTGGCCTCAGGCAGACACACTGGCTGAATCACTAAAACACTTTAACACACATCTGCTGAGGCAGCAAAACTCAGTATCTCCTTCTCTCTTTTTCTGCCTCTCCAGTATCACAGTCAGAAGGTGACTGAGACACAAAGTAGATCTGAAATTGGCTGAAAAGGGAAAGTGCTCCCAGCTGAAGTGCAGAAAACACCTGCATCTAATAAAAACAAATGAGAAACATCATCAATAACCAGGAGAAAAAGTAGTGTAAATAAAGAAAGAGTATAAATTCAGATGGTCTCTGGGAAATTTGAACAGATGCCCTAGCCTGCTGTCTTCTGGAGGTATTGGCTAATTATTTACCTTGTAGTGCAATAAAATACAAGGACTTGCCTTGTCTCTCTAGCATACACTCAGGTGCTCTAGAAACCTTACTGTGCTTGTGGGTGCCATGGTGATGGGTGACACAGAAATAAAATAGATTGTTGCTGTGACAGTAGAGGGGCGTCACCTAGAAGAAGGAGCTGTCCTAAGAAGGATACTCCTTTCTGCCCATGTAAGGTTTTACATGTTCTGAGTACTTGGATAATGATTCAAGGTAGGAAAATATGTTTGGAGTTGACTGAGAATCTTGAAGTCCCTTACAGGGTGTGTTGGGTGGAGGTGGGATGTCCTTTGCCTCTGTGGTCATGTACTTGGTGCTGGCCCCATGAACAGCAGTGAGGAGTACTTTACCTCCAGCAGATGACTCCTAACTGTGACCTCCCTCTAAGCCTGCTCTGTGCACGTTCATTCCTGAACCTTTGCATAGCGCCTGAGGAGCTGGCATGAAAATACCCTCTTGGAGCCCTGCTGATTTCATTTTTTCTTTTTTCATCTTTCAACCACTCTGGATTCCCTTCTGCTCTGTGCATGAGCCAAGATGGATATAGGCTTTTCATCTCTTTTTGTGATGCCATGTGCCTGAAAATGTTCTTGCCTGAATCGGTGTTACCACCAGGAACACACCAAAACCCCTGTCCAAAGGGCAGGAAGGTGTAATTGTCATGGAGAGTCTCACAGGTGGGTGTCTGGCTGCACCACTGACAGGAGTGGGTATGGATGGTTAGGAGGTTTTCTAGGGATAAGGGAACATAATGCCTATAGCCTGATTCTGAAGAGCTCTCAGAAACCAGCCTGTCTCTTCTGCTCAGGTGCTGCAGAAGTTCCCAGGGACATCCAAACTACTCTGGGATCTGTGGATAGCAAGTGCTGGCTATTACCATTTATAGCCCTTTTAAACAGGAAGAGCTCTCCTGCCTGTGACTATCACACCTTGATTTCTTGCAGAGCTTTCTGCTGGTGGGATGCCTGTGTGCAGCTGCCTTCATTAAATATCCACAGTGAGCAGTTGTATTGTTCAAAGGACAATTAAGGTCCTCACAGAATTAATCCGGGCTGCAGCTTAGAGCCTCAGCTTCCCCGATGTGAAAGGAAAATATCTTGCCTCTGTCCCATCCCAGACACATGCATGGAGCCTCATCCCTGAAGGTCTGCAGAGTGCTGTAAGAGCAGAAATGCGTGAAGCATTTCATGGTTCTGCTGAGGCTCCGGGGACAGCAGGTTCTGTGATGGTGGTGCTGGCTCACGTAAGACTGGATGGAGATGGACCCAAATCAGAGAGGCCTTCAAACCCTACTTGGATATATCCTCTTCTCAGCCACCAGTAACTGGCCTGGATGTGGGCTCATGATTATATCCCTGAAGTAATTCCCTGGACTTCTCCTTACCCCCACTCTATAATTATTCATAGTTATTTTCTAATGCCTGTCCTACCACTTGTTTTCTTTCTGGCTTTCTTTTTCTTCTGAGTAATGAAAACACATCAATGGCCTTTCTCCAAGAACAGTTATTAAAGCCATCACCCCTGCCTATCCCCCCTCCCCTCGTTTAAAGCCTATCAAGCTCCATTGGATTTGTGGCCAGAGTTCGCATCGAATTACTATTTTAGGGTTGCCAAAATAAGCACAACCAGAAAGTTTGGAGGGGGGGGCGGGGGGGAGGGGGAAAGAAGAATAGGGAGAGAAAGTTATAATCTTCCCAGATCACTATTAATTACATTTATAATAATTATACTTTTCCAGACGGTTACACTGCTGACAAGTAGAAGGATCAGCTCTTGCAGGGCAACCTGTGTGTGTATTTTGGCCTTTGCTTTTCCTCTACAACAAGTCCTTTGTGACTTGCAGCTGCTGCTGGGACACCTCTGTCCCCAGTGTGATGGAGAGGACAATGTGCATGTGCAGGGAGGGCGGATGGCTTCACTCCTTTGATGACAGAGCTTGCTCCCACAAACAGGTCCCAGCTTGGCTTGCCAATTTGCCACCTCCTCTGAGGCTGAATTTCAGTGCCTTGTTTTGTTAATCCAGTCCCCTGATGGTCTGAAGCATGGCAGAGGTGGGGTGCAGGACACAGGACTGGGGGTAATTGTCTAAATCTGTTGCTCAAGGCAAAGAAGTATTAAGGGGTGCTCTCTCATGGCTCTGGGCTGAGCTGTGCCTCCTTCTGATCTCCTGGGAGCGTGCTCTTGCACGGGTGGATCTAGTGGATAAACAGAGCAATTTAGAGTAGCGCTCACAAGTCAGACTGTTCCTCATGTGTCAGAGGATATTTATTTATTTAAAGGGGTGTAGCAATTAGAGAAGAGAACAGAGATGTCAAAAGGCACTTGGCTTTTCTCCAACCAGCTCCTTCTTCTGGTGCCTCTTTCTGAAGCCACTGTCCTCCCCAGTCTCCTGCAGCGCTGAAATCCCTGACAAGTGTCTCCCTTGCACTGCAGCCGAGGTTATTCTCTCCTCTCATTCCCTTTGCTTGACATTTCCTGCTTGACACCCCCTCTCCTATCCTAGGTCAGAGGGGTGAGGACCCAAATCAGAAGCAAAACCTCAAAGGCACGGAACACATTTTGTCATTGACCCAGTTATCTCCATTTTCAGAGCTGTCTTACTTCAGACACATATAAACTTTAGATCCCACATATTCTTACCTGTAATGTGATATATTTTATGTATTCTACCAAATGCCTTTCCTAAAACTGCATACTACACAGGCCCCTCAGCTAAGAACAGAAACACCCTGTTACTAGTGAGGAAACATTTTTATACAACATCCACTTTGCCTCCCGCCTGTGAATCCTGATCCTCAGGGGTAAACTAAAATAATACCGACTCTTGAACTAAAATTCATAACTCTCTTGCCTATGTCAAATCACAGCCTCAACCAGAGATATTAATTTTATGGAATATTATAGCTTCCCCTGCAATTTACCTGTCCCCCAGGATTCTAAAGGCAATAATTTTCTGTCCGTCTGTCCATCCGGGACCAACAGTTTTTTTACCTCCCTTTTTCCATCTTCCTCCTCTGCTTTCCAGTTGCTGGCTCCCTTAAGATAGACAGGCATGGCCATCACAGCAAAGAGACACAGGTGGTGTTTGTGAGCCAGGGACAGATCTCCCTGGCACTGCTGACAGATGGCTTGCAGTGGTGGTCCCCTTCTTCTCTCACTTGTGCAGTAATTGCAAAAGTACACAGAGCAAGAGCTGGAGGGCCTCACTGCCAGTCTGCCACCTTAACTCCCTTACCTCCTTGGTGAGGGGGCATTTTCACCCTTTGAACAACACATCCTTTTCCCTTGTTTTCCCTAGGAAGCATCCTGACTCCCTTTTCTGCCCTGCGTGCTGCCTGGCAGAGCAGAGCATTGCTCGTGGATGCCCCAGCGAGAGCCCTTGCCACCATCTGATGAACAGCCATGGGACACACTGGTCCAAAGGGTTGAGACTGGCCCTAAGGATTGTTTCACTCAGTGTTAAAGGAAATAATAAGTGGTATTAAACTAGATGCATAAAAAGTTGTGTTAAAGCACATGCCTAAAAAAGGCAGTTGAAATAAGAGCAGATGCAACAATCCGGGAAGGAGTTGGGGGAAAACAGGGTCTGTGCCCAGTACAGAAATAGTGAGGCCTTCAATGTACAAGTGTCCCTTGGGCTCCCAGACTCAGAGCACACATCAAAGGCCTGAGCTTGGTCCAAACCATCATTTCTATTCTTTTCCCCCTGCACTCCTCCCTTTTTCTTCTCTTGAGGAGGGAATCTCCACAGCCTCTTGTGAACCAAGTTTCACAACCTGGGGCATGTGGCTTTCTCTGCAGTCTTCCTATTTTCCTTTCACAGCTGTGCTTAGCTGTGGTTGGCTAAGAAAGAGGGAGAGGCAAAGTCAGAGCCACTTTTGCCTTGAATTGGTCCTAACTCCTGAGAAGAGTCACTGGGAGGTTGAGTGAAGCACGTGGGTCCCACAGCAGGAGCCAGCACCCTTGTGGATCTTTGCTGGGAAACAGCATATGAGCATATGAGTCTTGTGCTTTTGCAGCCTGGGGAAATGTAGTGACTCAACACACTCGTGCCAGTGGGTGACATCTTTGTGTTGGGATGCATGTGTCGGCATCAGGAATTAATTCAGTATTCCCCCTGCATATCAGGCTGACAGGAACTCGCTCAGACCGAAGGCATGCTCCGGCACACGTGACGTCGCGTCTTTGAGGGCACTTCTTGCAATGGTCCCGGGAAAATGCCAGCCAACTGTGTGCTGTTTGGCAAGGGGACAATAATGGCAGCAGGGCAAGAAAGCACAGCCCTCCTACAGAAGAGAATTCCAGGAGAGCTGCCCCACAGCTGTGGGCGGCACATTACACTGGGATCCACGGACCTTTGGTCACCATCCCTCTGTCTGAAACAAATCTGGTATAAATGATGCCTTAAAATATTTGGCTTTCTCTAGAGCAGTTAATTTTTACATTTCAGATGGGAACCTGAGATTGAACCAGTGAGTGCAAAATGGGCAACAGATGGTTGAGGGCTCAAGTGAAATGTAGACCAGCTTGACAGGGTAGACTCAGTGGACAGTGCCATGAAGAGCAGGCAATTTACAACAGTTAGGAAGAGGAGCAGGGATCTCCCTCTCCAGTGGTGTAAGGAAGCTGGAGAACCCTTTCTTGGTCCCATTTGGAAGGACTACAATTAAGAAGCATTCTGGCAATGATGCCATCTCTGCCAACATTCATATCCCAGAGTGATGGATTCTTCCTCAGGACAAGAACTTCATCTGTGAACAAAAGTCTCTGCGTAAGTTTCGGCCAAAGGGAAAAAATCATTCCTCCCACGTGCCTTCATTTTTATGGCCCATTTGCACTCTTTTTCCGGAG
This sequence comes from Dicaeum eximium, assembly GCA_013396995.1. Taxonomy (NCBI): domain Eukaryota; kingdom Metazoa; phylum Chordata; class Aves; order Passeriformes; family Dicaeidae; genus Dicaeum; species Dicaeum eximium. Next base: position 1,149,264 of record VWZP01001440.1, on the reverse strand, counting down.
TTTTCAGCAGTCTCTTCAATCTTCCTGCAGAAATCCCTGAGGACAGTCTGATCCAACATAAACTTTACTGTAGCAGCTTTCCCAGGTGACTGGCTCCTGTAGCTATTCTCTGTGCTCTAGCTCTGCCTGAAGTCACTACTTGTTGCCAGATCCTTGATGCTTTTCTGAGGTCTCCAAGTCTGTGCATAGCACATTGCCTGATTTCCCATCTCTTCCTTGATGTCCTTCTTGTCTACCTCTTTAAAAGCTCATCTTTCCAAAGCACAGCCAGAGTTTTCAGATCTTGTATGTCACATTCTCCTCTGAAATCTTCCAAAATATGAACATATTTCAAGTGTAATGGTGCAAGATTTTGGAGGAGATCACAGAGTCATACAAGACCTTCACCTCATACTCAACTTTACTGACACTCATAGAGTCATAGCACTGTAAATTTGTTCGGGTCGAAAGAGGCATTTAAGGTTATCTCATTCCAGCCCCCTGCCATGGGCAAGGATACTTTCCACTAGACCAGGCTCAGAGCCCTGTCCTGGCCTTGAATACTTCTAGGGCTGAGGTAGCCACCACTTTTCTGGGCAGCCTGTTCCAGTGCCTTACCACCCTCGTCGTGAAGAAATGAAAACAACTCTTCCAAATGAATGTAATAACCTATCCTTGCAGACTCCATCCTGTCTCTCCTTATATGTTTAAAAGCTGATTGTCTGGTTGAAAGCAGTTGTGGAGCTATTTTGTGGTTAAAGTTAGGTGTGGAAGATCTGAGATGTTCCCAAATCTGAGAGAGTTTTGGTGGATGTTGAGAAATCCTTTCCAGGGTCAGTTGACCAAGCAGTGACTGCTTCAGTGTTTGCAGTGTTCCTCTAAAGCAGCCTGGCTTTTGTGCCTTGGAGTCCACAGCTTTTCCTGCAGGCTTGTGAGTCCTTTGGCTGATGGCTGCTCACCTTCCAGGGCCCAGGCAGGAGCAGGTGGCTGCAGTCACCCTGGTACAGCTGCAGCCTGCACAGGATGTCTTAGCCTCAGTCATGCCTGCATGACCCTCATCCAGCTGGTGGATGAGCCAGAAGGGCCACTTGAAGACGTTGCTGGAGAGTGGCCTAAGATAAAGTTTGGACTTGGGAATTCTGTTCCTGAAGCTGCCTGGCTACACTTTTGACCATGCATGATGTGTGTGCATGATGCTGCTGAGTTACAATCACTAGTCTTTCTCCTCTCTGCCATAACCAGTTTCCATAAGGACTGAAAGGAAAGATCTATAAAAAAACACAACAAAAGAAACAACCCAAAAAAAGCAAACCAAAAAAACCTCTCTGTTGAGGGAAAAGATTACTTAAGAGACATTTCCTGTACATCAAATGGCTGAGGACATACAGGTTTCCCAGTTTCCAGGGCACAACAAAATCAAACACAATTGGAAGGGGTAAAGAGATTAATGGGAAAAGTGTCATGGTCTGCTCTCAGCCAGAGCAGTCTCACCAAAAGCGATGGGACTGTGCCAGTGAAGGCATGAGCAGGATTTGGCCTTGCATCTGTTAAATGAGGACATTACCAGAGTGTACCAGATGACACAGCCTAGTTCTTTGAAACAGATCCTGCTAAAGTAGAAAAGATTTGTTAGAAGGCTGCAAGGTCAGGAAAGCAAGATTATTGGTTTAGCAGCCTTCTGCTGTGCTGGGGACCCCAGGCGATGGCAAGCACAGCTCTGCCCAGTGTTTCACATCTTTGCTTTGTCATTTAAAGACTTGTAAAAAGGACAATGAGACATTCTCTTTTCTTTCTGTTCAATATTTGCACAGTTGGAGTAATTCTTACTCTGTGCTTTTTTTCTTTTCTCCTCAGAAAACAAGTGCCTCAATGCCCTTATTTTCTAAATAAACCGAACATGCCCACACAAGTGCACCCACGAATGTGAGCGGCCCAGAGCGCATGACCACAACAACGAAGCATTTTGTAGCACACTCTTCATGAATATCCTGTTCAGACCAGCCGAGCCCCCTGTTCATAAACAGCTCTATAGTTCCTATTAACCAGCAGCCCTCCAGTAATGATCCATTCTGTTCAGCCCTGTACCCTTTGGTGACCTCCCAATAAAAGACCTTACTATTGCTGCGCAGCTTGGCCACAATTAATCAGTGTAGCTCTGGGCTTGAAAATTACTTTCACCCTTGCCAGCCATTACTTTCGAGTGACCCTACAATAACAAATCGAGATCCACTGCTGGCAAAATAGTCAAGCTTGGCTTTTTTTTTTTTTTCCCCCAAATACCTCAAAACAGCTCTCTAAATGATTTTTTACCTATCTATTTCAGAAATTAAAAGGTTTAACCTAAGCACAAAGAAATAGTAATTTGGAGGAAAAGGCAGAGATCACTTTTAATACGTTAATTGTCCAGTCAGGAAAAAGAAGGAACGCTCAATGTCAGTCTGGAGGATCCAAGTCACAGATCACATCTATGGAACTGCAGAGTGTGTGTGTGTCCCCACTCTAGAAGAGGAGGATGCCCACTTGTGCCTGAGCCTGTCTCTTCTCTGAGACCCCTATGCAAAGGCTTAGGAGATGCTGTGACAGCTGTGCTGGGGAGTGTGCTCGTGGTTCCACAGCACAGTTGCATGCTGGTGCTTGAGCCCCAGGCCTCTTTAGCTTCCTTGTGCAAGGGCAGTCACAAACCTCTGCTTTGTGCCCCCTGCACCCTCCCTGCTCTTTCTGGGATGGTTTGCTGGTGGCCAATGCTTTGAATGAGTCACTTTTTCCTATAGATGGTAGTTAATCTCCAGATCTCTTCTTACCTGGTTGCCAGTTTTCAGGAAAACTGTAGAAATGTTGCATCTTGGAGCACCCTGCAGTGCTGTCAGATTGAGTTGAAATGGGCCAGTGGGTTGAAAAGCTGCTGTAAAGTCATGGGGACATGGAAATGCCCATACCCTTAAGCATAAATATGACTGTGCACCAGTCAGTCTGTGGTGTCTGGTGTCGCAGCATTGTGGTGGCATCTCACTGTGTCCTACCTAAGCTTCTGCTAAAGTCAGAGTCTGGAATTTGTCCTGTTCCACCTTGTTTTAGCACCTGGGGGTTGAAATGAATTTTAAAAGCAGAGGGAAGCACAAAGAGCTGGCACACAGTGGGGTCCTGGCTCTGATCTCTCCAGAGCCACTGACTCACTCTGTGATCTTCAGCAAAGCTGTTGACCTGCTCGTGCTTTGTGCTACACAGCTGGAAAATATAGTAAAAAAAAAAAAAGCCAGTGGGAACTTCACTCAAAAGAGCAGATGCACAAATTTCCTAGATAAACAAATCACCCAAGCCCTGCCACTTCAGTGTCCCCGGTCCTCTTCTCTTCTTTGCACCTTATAGCTAAAGCAACAAGCAGTTTAAAGTGGAAAATCTGGGGCTGTGTTTTCTTTCACGTTCTGGATCCTCCTTTAACTGTGAAATGTTCAAAGTGAAAACTTGACCTGGCAACAGTTTCTGAATGACCTCGCTCTGGCTGTGAAATCCACTTCAGCTTTGCAGGAGCAAATTTTTACAGTCTTCTCTGGTGGAGGAACAAAAAGATTTTTATTATTATTATTATTTTTCTTCAAGAGGAAACTTTATACAGACTGTGTGTTATGTTTTCTCCCAGCACTCAAGGTCAAATCCACAGTTCTGGTCTCATTGTTCCCCACTCACTTTATATCACCCAAAAAAAATAAACCCCCTTCCCTGCTCTCACTGCAGATACCCCACGGCAGCAGAGGGGAAGGACAGAAGCATAAGCAAACAATGGGACATTTCTGCCATTGCAGCCACACACAGTAAAGGCACGTCTGGGCAATGTGATCATGGCACTAGAAATTGCTAATTATAATTGCTACCTCCTAATTCACAGGAGTAGTGACTCACAGGAACCCTGAGCTATCTGGGCCTCCAAGATCTGAGTTCCTCAGACTACAAGCCATGGCACTGAAGATAAAGGCCTCCAGTGGATTAACTTCAAGCTGTAACTCAAAAGTGGTCAAACACCGCTGGTGAAGATTTGATGTCTGCTTTTCTCCAGCTTGGTAGTGAGTGCAGGATCAGAAGCTGTGGCTGAACGTCTGCGGCTCAGCGGGAGCCAGCTTGATCCCCCTCAAGCACACAGTGCCAGAAGCCCTCTGCTGAACACTGCAGTGATTTTCGACTGGTCATTTTTGCCAGGGCAATGTATGCAGCACCAGCCATGCACTGGTTGAAAAAGAACATTTATGTTTGTTGGAAAGGCTTCCCCTGTGCGTGAAGGTGGCTGTTTGCATGTGCAGCCAACACGCCTCACACCTCGTCAAGGCTCCCAAGCACACACAGCACAGGACATTACTGTGTGTGTGCCTGCACACTCTCACAGAGCTGGGCCTGAGGTGACAACTAATTCTGAATGATGTGCTAAAAAAAGTAACAGGCATGCAATAAGGACTAATCCTAACTTGAAAAAGCACTTCTTTTTATCTCCTGGCATGGTCCCTGGACAGGAAAGCCTAGTCTCTGACACTGACTTTCCCCACAGTCATAGGCAAGTCTTAACTTCAACTTCTTAGTCTTAGACACTGGGCATGATAAACAGATCCTTTTAGTTGGCCAGTTCGTACCTGTGTTTCTGAAGCTTGGCCTGGGGAATAGCATGTCTCATTCCCAGTAAGGATTGTGGAGGTGACTACCACGGGATGGAGGAGGGAAGGGAATTTAGTTATAAGCCAAGCTGGACTGACTTGTGCCAGGCGGACTCCAGAGTATGGTCCTTGGTCTTTTAGTTACAAGGATATATATGGGCTGCATTTCCAGAATTGTAAATGAGACACCACATCATTAGGGTTGAGAGAGTAACACACTGAGGAAAGGGAGTCAGGCCAAGGACATATTACAGTATTATCTTATTATTCCTTCACACTCTTGTTCAATCAAACTGTGTTCCCTGTCCAGCATTTTACACATGATTATAGGCTCTCTGGGGGCAGAGGCCATCTCCTTGCTGCATTTATGCAGCCGCTGAAACAATGAGGTCATGTTCTTCATGAGGAAGAATTTCTGCACGCCAGGGATGCTGATGATGCCAGGATGCTCACGGGAAGGGTGAAGGAACACTCCCCTGCTGAGATGCTGCTCCACAGCAGAGTTGAAGGTCTGTTTGCTTGTCTCACTTATTCCAAGTTGGCAGGGGTTTGGTCATGGCCATCTAAGGAATATGTGCATGAGATATTGCAACCAGACAGTTCATTCCTCTGCCCGCAGAGGTGTTTCCACTTTGGAAAATGCCTCACTTACATAGGAATTGCCCCTGCCACCAGAAATGACTAAACATGTAACTAAAAGGTAAGGTCTAAGGAATATTGTCAGAAGTCTCTTTAAGGTAATTTTTATTAGGTGTTGGATGTCCTAGTTGAGGGTTATTTTCCCTCTTAAAGGCTAACGTAGGAAAGAATCACACCATCAGCTCAGCCCTCCCGTGAACTGCCAGCAGACCGTGTTCCAAGGGGAATGGAGGCAGTGGGATGAGCCACACTAGATTACAGAGTGTGACCAGATGTGCTGAGGAGTTTGTGAAGCCTGTTCTTTGCTACGGGGTTAACATGCATGAGGAGACTGCTCATCCTGTAGCTGATCTTCCTGTGGAGCTGGAGCTTGACATTGCTTTGAAATCATCTCCTCCTCCCTTCTCCATTGCTGTGGGAGGCACTCTTCCATCACTGTGACACTCATGGCTTTTGGGGCACTCTCTTTGCTCTCCCCAAACTTCCCAAAAAGCTTTTCTAGTGCAACATCTCCAGTGCCCTCTCCTGTCTTTCTGTCAGTCTAGATGGTGTCCTGTAGGTTTTCCTGCTGCCCACTGTTTGCCCCATCTCTGTGGCCTAGGCTACCTTGACCAGAAAGGCTAAGTGGGGGAGGGAGGAAAGCAGAGCAGTGAGACAGAAGTCGTAGTGGGTTGGAAAAGCTGTTCAAAGGCACCCAAAAGGGATCCTGTCTCTGTGTGCACCATTCTGGCCCATGCTCTACAGCCACAGGCAGGCAGTGATGGAGAAAGTGCCTGTATGGAGGCATAAGCTGCTCTCTGAGCTGAACTTTTCCTATGCATCCTCCCCAGCAGAGCAGAGTGCTGCCTGGATGCTATGTGCCTCTGAAAAATGAGTGATAAAAATGGCTCATTATGCACTGGCTTGTGTCACATGCTGAGCTTATTCACCTGCTGTACTCAGGGACTTGACAGAGGCGGTGAGCTGGCAGGAGAAACAGCCATCCCTACTCTAAATCCACCTTCATCCTTGTCCTGGGGATTGGAGACTTGGGTCACATTTCTGTACATTCTGCTTAGCCCTGCTGCCTGGTGTAAATAGGACAAGATCCTTGAAGAGTGATGGGTGTGTTTGCACAGCTACAAATCACCCTGTGAGCCAAGTAAATGGAGGCATTTGTGAAAACCTCATCCACCCTCAGTTCTGCCTTATAACTTCTTACAAAACCTATGAAATCAAAGAGGAAGGAGTCAGACAGCCTCTGCCCATGACAAGCCCCAGTGACCAGATGAAAAGGAACAGTCCCTAATTAGCAGCTGTGCAGAGCCATCTGTGCTTATACATAATCTGCTAGATATGGGCCACGTGAGGAGAGGAGAGCCTGGTGTCAGCTTCTTGTGAAACCTACTGTGATGGCAGGACAGCAGGATAAACTTTTGGGATGCTTGTGGTAGGATGAGAGTGGACAGTATAATGTGGGTGACATCATGTCCAGCAAAACAGCTGGGAAAGGACACAGTGGGGAAATTTAAAAGATGTATTGGTGGGGATATGGAATACTTGCTAAGCTGAGCCCTGGAGAAGCTGTCACAGTTGTTACATCACAGGTGACAAGAATGGGAGAGAGGAGAATGGGAAGTCCATTGAAACTATAGAAGACAGTAACCTGCAGGGTTTTATCCAGGAGGGAGCAGGTGGGGTAATCTCCATTGAGAACAGTCTCACAGTTCATTGCATCTCTTTTCCTTCCCTTGGAGAAAGGAAAACATGCTTGGAGGGGTCTTCTGTTTTGGAGAAAATTGGGTATTTCACCTGCTTTATCTAAGCTAGTCCACATTTTGCAGGGTCTCAACCTATAGCAACATTTCCACATCACTAATCACAATTTTGTTTTGGTTTTTGTTGTTGCACGGATCTGAACTTCCCAGAGGGAGCAATAAATGACAAAAAGGTGAGGTCTACACAGCATCCAGATGTGCCTGGTAGACAGTTGTGCAGTGTGTTATGTTTCTGCCTTGCATTATCTCTCAGGTTTTGACCCCAGTGGAGCAGAGCTCCTCAGAAAGCACTTAGACACACTTACACAGAGGGACAGAGAGAGAGAGGAGCAGCCTTGGAAAATGGGGCTTTGCACACCAGGTGCTGGCTGATTGCATGAGACAACCTGAGATTCTGATATTTTTTGTTTCCAGTGCCTCTCTGGAGTTTTGGCCTCTTGTAGCCATTTGCACTCACTGATTTTGGTGCTGGCTCCGGGTCTTCCTTCCAGCAGTCAGATTCCCTCATGCCTGAGGTCATGCTGAAGCCCAAGTGATAATACCACATTCACATGTTTTTCAAAGGCTGGATCAAGCTATAGAGGTGACTGAACCTAGGAACAAATGTCCTGTTGTGCAGAGAAACAGTGTTGAGCTGATTTTTGATACACCCACTTAGTGCAGCCGGGGTGCTGGCAGGCTGTGCATGTTGGGTTGGTGTTTTATGGGACTGCAGCAGGGAACGGGAAGCTGTGGGATGTTGGGTTCTCTTGCTGAGAGCACTGTTTGTGATTAAAGCCCGTAAGTGACCGCAGGTTGTCACCTCTCTTTGGCATGAGATGCACAACTAGCCAGGAAAAGGTAGTAACTGCTGACTTTGCCATTTTGCTGGTCTGTTTGCAGTCTTCCAGCTGGCTTTGAGCTCTCACAGTCATGTTGTTCTCCAAGCTGAGCTGTATTAATTGTCTCGAGAGACCCAGCATCAGCTGCTTTATTGTAGCTCAAACTTGTGACGAGTAATTCGTTTTCTCTTGCTGTAATTGCTGGTAGTAAAACATTATTTACACTCATCAGAAGGTCACAGGGCAAGAGGCAAGCAGTCTTTGTAGCAGTTGTGGCAACCCATCAGAGAAGAACATATTTGAGATTCAAGTGCCCCTGGATTTGAGGGTGCTAAAACCAGCACATGATAACAAAGAAAGATGAGAGTTGACATCTTTTTAGCAAAGGCTTTTAAGGAAATGGGCCATGGCTCCTACCTGAGGCAGTTTTGAATAGATTCCTAGATGTAGGGGGGTCAGCTCCCCTCAGACTGTCTGTCCTCTTTTCGTATCCTACGTGACGTCCATTTCCTGTTGGGTTCCTCTGCTGTGCTCCGCTTTGGTGGGTTCCCTCAATCATGTGGAGCTGAGTGATTAAGCTGCATGTTCATGTGGTTTGTAGTTTTTAAGCTGCAAGATTTGTAAGCTATTATAAACAGAAAGGCCCAGCCAAATCTCACTGCGTGACTGAGCTATCAGCATCTCTAGATGTGTAGGAGAGGCCATCCTTCCCTCATGTTTATTTGTAACTCGAGGGAAAAGAGGGAAGCAGAGTAAAGCCTAGTACCACATAATTACTGAAGAGTGACAGCTAATCTGCATTTTAGCTAAGACATCCAGCAGCAAAATGCAATTGCTTTCACACACACTCCAGGATTCCTACTACATGATCTCGGACACACGGATTTGATGGACAATGAGTTTTGCTGAAGCCCATTACAAATAAGGAAGAAATGTGACAAGGCTCCAAGGAAGTTTTGAGTGTTTGTGTGAGAAGGTTTGCATTACTAAAGGCTCCTGTAAAAGGTGTCCTCATGGGAGCTCAGTATTGCTCCACTGAAAGGTCTGTCTGTGCCTCTCCTGTGAGGTGGCCAGTTGAACAGTTCTGTAGGTGGGTGCTGAGAGATGGACAGGAGGGAGCTTTCTGAGAAAAAGGCTCCTGAAGGAGGGACTTGACTGTGAGATGAAGGATCAGGCAGTAAGGACTGTGCTCATTTTACTCAGATGTCCTCACTTAGAAATTCTCCATTTGCTGGTTGTTTTAAATCTCACAAGTCAAATGTGAAGGTTTTAAAATTTGTTTTTCCATACTGTCTAGAGAAGCTGGTGTAGTACTGTCTGGTTTTTATTTTTTCTGAGGACAAAAAAGTATCCTGACAGGGAGACCTATTTTTGGTGTGTTACCAGATAAATATGACAGTGGAAATCTCTATGTTGCATTATCTACTTTAGTCTCTGCTGCAAGGAGCAGAGTCTGATCTGAATGTGCTCCTGCCAGACCAGGGGTCTCAGTGCCTCTTGTTGCCAGTAGCCAGTGTGACACCCAACCATTACTCATGACAGATCCTTGGGCTGAGGTTCAGGCTCAAAATCCTCCTGCTGGAAAAGTGCCCTGCATCTCACTCCAAAGAGCAACACTTTATTTTCCTCATCATCATTTAATTAAAAAAAAAAAATCCTCGTATTTTGTTCCTCCGGGCTCTTTTGAGTGCTGGGTGTGCAGCTCTGTGCCATCTCTCTGAAATTGCTCCAGCAGAGACACAGCCTGCCTTTCTTTCCCATGGAGCAAAGTCAGGACCCACACAGCTCATGCAGGGCCATAGTGTCTCCTTTCAGCTGCCATTCCCAGGGGCTGTGTGTGTCCAGGGTGTCTGTCCTGGCTGGGGGTGGAGGCACACCCTGCTGAAGGCACGGCAGGACCCGCCGACTGCACCTGGGACCGCAGCTCGTCACAGTTGGATGGGTTCCTGCTTCCAGACCAGCCTGCTCCAGCCAGCTACACACATCCTCCAGGCAGTTTTAATGTTCCTGGAAAGTCCTCCCAAAAACAATCACATCATCCAGATCAGCTGAACATGTGGCCCACTGAACAGCTGCCAAAATCAAATCCATTCGCCTTTGAGAGGTGCTAGGGGAATTGCAGAGACCAAAAGGCATCACGTTAAACTCAGAGAGCGAGACACGCTGTCTTTGGACAAGTTTCTCGATGAGTCTGCCCTTGGCAGAAGCCACGGAGCCCGTTTGGAGAGGAGCACTGCTCTGTGGTGCAGGCAAGTGCCTTGGGCAGCTCCTCTGCCTGCTGGTTTTTACTTCTGTCTTCACTTTTAGTACTGAGCCACTCAGAGAAATGTTGGCCACTCAAGTCCAGTCTCCCCAGAAGAGCACAAGCTCTGCTGAGACCACCCAGTGGCGGGGCTGGGTGTGATGGAGCCCCTCTCCTGCTGGGTTTGGTTACCAGAGCCCGGCTCGTCCTCGTTCTGCTACTACAACGCCGAGAACAATGGGACCTCAGTCCCTGCTTTGGGTCTTGAAGTAATGAATAACAGCATCTTCAGCTGAGGCAGTAAAGCCATATTTGGGGAGGATGCACTCTTTTCTTCCAGGAAATGAGTCTGTGGAGCAGGTTAGCCCCTGTCAGCACTCTGGTTGTGAGACCTGTGTGACAGTAATTTGTTGAAGACCTTCATCCTCCTTCTGCACTACACTCCCTGCATTGCCCTTGACACCTGTGAGAGGATTTTTAATAACCAAGAACATCAGTGACCCTCAAGGATATCTCAGAGGATGTGACATTCTTACCTACTTACAGACAAAAACTCTAAACCCAGGGTTTTCCCTAGTTGCTTTTCCAGTCAGGCTTTTCCTTGCTGGTTCCTGGGAAATGTGCTTGTATGTTGCTGTTGAAGTCTTAAAAGAAATGAAAAACTGTATCCTTGCAAAGAACTTATCTGATAACAATCTTCTCCCATCTCTGGTTTGTCAGACTTACAAGCCAAAGGAATGTTAGCAAAGGGGAGAAGGGACAAGATGTCAAATCTCCCCCTGCCAACCTTCTTTTCCACCTAACATCTGCCAACACAGGGCTGGATGCAGAAAAAATAAAGGCTATGCCTGCCAGATGGCTGATGGATAATGGTACCATTGTAAAAATTGGCCAGAGCAGCTCAGACAGCAGCCCTGCCACCCTTCACAGCGTGGGACAAGGGCTCAGATGGCTGTCATTCACCTCCAGCCATAAGGTGGGATCGCCCCTCCAAGACTCGAAAGACCTCATCCTGCCAGGTGCAAAGCTCTCTGCAGCCTCTTAGTGTAAGTAGGAGGGCTCCTTGGCACCACTCTGGAACAAGCATTAATCTTTTGGATTTGTTGTTGTGGGGATTTCAGGAAAGGGACGGCTCTGAGCTGCTGGGGCAAGCTGTTGCAGAGAGAGGGTGCTGAGATACCTTCTGCAGGACTTTCTCTGGGGCTGTCAGCCCTGATACATTCTTAGCTTTCTTATTTCTTTCCATCTCTTCTGCTCATTCGTGCTTTCTTGGATTGCTGTCACGGAGGAAGGTTTTTATATTCATTGAATTTATACCTCAGTGACTCAGCACTGGGCTCAACAAGAAACTCAGTTGCCCTGAGGATATATGGATGGAAGAAACGATTGTGTGTGTAAGTATTTGTTGGCAGGGGACAAGTTCTTCCCCAGGCTCAGCTATTCACACACTTTTGATTTAGGAAGGCCTGAAGAAAGCTTTCTTACTTCCTCCTTGCTGGTGCCGAGCAGAAGCAGGAGCAGACGTCATGCTCCGACACGCTGAGCCGTCTCCTTCCTTCAAGCTCAGTGGCTTTTCTCCTGGTGCACTCGAGGAGAGCGCAGGGAACAGCACTCCCAGCCAGTCTGTGACTTCAGAATGCGTCAGCTGATTGCTATCTTGTCTCAAATACCTGTCTGGTACAGACCATGTGTGGAGTATTAACTCTGCAAAAGAGGGGCTGGAGCACTGGAGCAGGATGGACAAGGAGCTGAGCTTTAACTCTTTCACTGCACAGGTCCCTGCTCACTGGTCACAGCTGCCACATGTGAGCAGTTCTGGTGCAGGGGGATGCAGAGCCATCCATGAGGGTGCAGGAGGACAGAGGAAGACACTTGTGAGGTGCACACCAAGTGGAGCTGGGAGGGCCGTGTCAGAATCAGACAAAGTAGGCGCTTCCTCCTGTGGCATGTGGTTGATCTGTCAGATGGACATGGATGGAGATGAGCTTCCAGGGAACTCTGGATGAGTTAATGAAGAAGAAGTTCCCTAGGGATTAATAAATTTGCAGAGGGTAACACATTTAGATAACATGGGGGAAACAGCATATTTGCTTACCCTGTTCTTATTTTCCCCAGGTTGCAGGGCCAGATGTACATGTGTTCAGAGCCAGCTCAGATGCCAAATGTCCTCACACAATCTTCTAGCTCGTTGGCAGCTGCCTGAAGCTGAACAATGCCTGGGGTAGGCCACAGACCTTAAGTATGCCCTTCTTGGAACTGCCATGAGTGTTCGTGGAGAATACAAAATATTTCCCTCTTGGTTGCCATTAACAGAATGAGGGGGAGAAATGTTGCTCAGTGATAAGCCAAGATGTTGTCCACAAAACATCATTTCCTAAACACACTGGGGGAGCACAACTAACCATGAGAACTAGATGCTCTCCCTTGGTTCCTCATGTGCAAAGTGTGTTCAGTAAAGGCTGTTTCCTGCTGTGGGCTGCATGGCACTGTGACTGTACAGCCTCTGTACCTTTTTGGTAGTTTGCTCCCACCAGACTAGATGTGTCCACTGTCCAGACAGCTGCGTCTAATCCAGAGCCTCCTACTTCACAGTAGGTGTGGAGCAAGACACAAATTAATAAGCTTACCCTGGCTCATTTACTGGACCTGTCACTGCCATGCAGAGGCACTGCTGGGATTGCCAAAGGTACAGGGACAGCAGTTGGGGGACACAGCAGGGATTTTGGGTGTTGGATGATGGGAAACATGACTTGCACCAAACAAGGGTCAGGAGCCCCTCATCTGTGATGTTATTGGAGTGGCAGCTAGAAGAGACTGCTGGCAGTATCTCCAGGTATACCCTGGCTCTTAGCTCAGAACTTACTACTAAAATAATCTGCTTTTAGTACTTTCAGGCATTTCTGAGCACCTTTCTCCTGTTCCAGGATCCTGCTCAAGTTTAAACTCATTTTCACTTGGAAATAAAGGGGCCAAAGCCCATATCTAATGCACCCTGAGAGAGAAAATTGATGTTTCTGCTGCCACAGAAGATCTTTGTATTTTGTTCCGGAGGAAACCCACAAAGCTGAACCTTATGCAACATATTTGGCAAACAAGTCTGTGGCAGGGTTGTGGCTTTGTGACCAGATGAAGTGACACAGGATGGGAAAGTCCCCAGAACTCAACCAGAGTGCAGAAGGGACAGATGTAGAAAGGGGAGAAGACTGCTCTTGTGGTGACATGAAACAACAAGATCTATCAACACAGTGATAGGCTGGCAAAATCCCTCTGCTGTCCCATAAGTGTCTGGTACAGCTTTACCAGAGAGAGAATGACCCAGAAGGTTAAAGAAACAGGATAAAATGAAGGAGGTCATCCAGTGAGTGGTTTTGTCAATGTTTCTAGTGTTTAGGTATTTGCTATAGCACACAGTATAGATCCCAGTTTAGGCAGTGGGGAAAAGTGTGTCTCTCTAAGGAATATTCATACCAGCCTGTCCCAAAGATGGGGGCTATTCCTGCTTGAAAATGTCTACTTGCCTTCCTGAACAGAATAATCTAGACAGCTATTTAATTTAAGCATCTAATTTACAAATAGCTGAAGTTGGTGGGATGAACATCAATGTAGATAAGAATGAGCCCTTCCAACCTTCTCCATCTGATTCATTGCATAAATATTCTTCTGTACTCCATTTAAAGAAGGTACAAAAGTTGTTTTCTACCATGTGAGTAACAATAAGTACTTGACAAGACATCAGAGGACACCAAAGCCTTTGTGCTGTATTGTTGACAAAAGAATTACCAATGCGGACTTTTTCTTCTTTAATTTGCAGCTAAGAGAAGACAAAACAGTTTTCCAAGAATTCTGGTTTTAATGTAAATGTGTCAGTATTTTTTTTGGAGATGACAAAGCCTTTTATGAAACTAAGATTTTTAAAGGCAGCTTCAATATACAAATATCTCACCACAAATGGCTTTTGTATAAGTTCTACAGCAAATATCAGCTTCTTCTGAATAAAACTCCTAATTTTCTCTGGAAATGTTCATGTCAGTGATGGGGACCACTGTGGAGTCTGGAGCAACTGAGGGCTGTTAATTTGCTTAATGTAGCACAGCTAGAGAGAACTTTATTCTTTGTCTAAAATGCTCTTGAGGGAAGGACAGGGAGGCATCCTCAGCATACACAGGCTGGATCCAATGTCATAGGGATTGAATTAATCTGAAAGAATAACAGTCTCTGGTTTGAGCTAACTGTGGCTCTAAGAATGAAGGTAGGCTGAGTGAGTTGATGAGATTGGATATCACAACAGCTGCTTGCTCTCCACAGAGCCTCACTGCCTTGAACGGGGCAGTCCTGTCCTCTTGCAGTTCTTCACACTGGGGAATTCACTCAGGAACATACTGAGGCAGGGTGCCAAAATTTAAACCTTATGAGTAATCCAAGGTGTTCACATGAAGATGTGACAAGAGCAGCTTGCATATTTCAAGCTAGACACGTGCTTCAGAAAGAGGTGAAAATCCCTCATTCTAGGAGTGTGATGAGGGCATTAGGTACACTTCAGTCATAGTTTCATATTCCTTTCTTGTATTTTATTTGTCAGTGATCTAAATCAGAGGGGTTTTTTTTTCCTAAGGCTTTTCTATGAGGAAATCCATGTTTCTTTCTTGTTTGTGTTATACATCTTTTGAGAGCTGGTGATTCAAACTATGTTTGAGGTCAGGGAGAGAGGCTGTGTACACAATGGCATTTTAGCACTTTCAGTTATGTTTTCTAGCCTCTTCCTAAGAATGATGTAGTCTCTGTTGGACACCAAGACCTTGAGGCTACGAAGGGATTTGGCACAAGACTCAGGGAACAATTCTCTGAATTTCCCTTTAGAGGTGTTCTTTTCTAAGCACACCTCATCTCTGTCTCATTGAGAAGCCAGTTTGCTTTCACCGAGGTCTGCTGAACTTTTTACAGTTTCCTTAGGGATTTACATATATAATATACAAAAAAGTATGACTATAGCTAGGTACAGAACAACACCACTTAAGTATTTCTGGTGTGGAAAGAAGGATGCTCTGTCAATCTCAAACCACAAAAGGGATTCAGGAAGAAGAATGCAATTTCTCTTCTCAGTAACTCAGCCAGACAAGCAAGGCTAATGAGCTTTTTCCTACTAAATGCAGACTGGAATCCTCCACTGTTGGAGACTGATGTGGTCTTCACTAAAGCCCTCAGTCCTTGGGGTGCCATCAGACAGAGGCAGGGTGTTCTCTTCCTAGCACTTCTTGAAAAAGTAGGGTAGATAAAGGAGTATTTTATCATGTTCACTGCTCCTCATGTCACCTGATCACTGCTCGACCGTCTCCATTTCAGGTTAACCAAAGGAATTCAAGAAGACTCTTCCAGTAGGATACTCAAACACTTTCAGGCCTCACACATGGAAGAATCTCCTGTGACTTTCCAACAGATGTGGATGTCTTAAGATCAAACTTGGAATCTCACAGTAAAAAAGGAGGCTCCTAATTATGTCCTACTCCAGGACATTCTGGTTTCAGAGAGGTCCATTGCTCTGTGCAGGATGGAGTAGCACTCTGGAGGTATGGAACAGCCTCTTCTTCCCACTTGGTGTTTGCAGGGATATTGCACCTCTCAGAAACACTGTGCTAGAATCAGGCAGATGAAGTGGTGGTGTCTCTGGTGAGCTCTGGTGCCGTGGTATCATCAGGGACAGAAGATCCTGATGAAGAATATTTTAAATGCAATCAATCTCTATGACTTAAAACAAAAAGCATCATTCACACTCACATCCAATTGACAGGGCCTGCCAATACCCACACAAGAGCCCATCCAGATGGATCCTTGTGCAACGACTGAAAACATACTAAGAAGAAAAGAATTTCAGTTCTTCTGTTAGCCTGAAAACACATGAGCTTTTAGAGGAACTATTAGTATTCCAAACATATGGCAACTCCCTGCATTGCCTGGGGAAGCTCTTGGCTTTCCAGTAGAAAAGCTGTTAAACCAGTAATGGGGGACTGGGTGTATCAAGTGTTTATGAGTCTCCCATCTGTAGGCCAGACAGAAACATCTCATCCTGAGTGTTTTGCAGTATCATCAACCCATCTGCAGAGCTGTCTGTTTGACCCCGGGTATGTGATGGACTTGGCAAGAAGCAAGAAAGAAACAGTGGTGGTGTGGGGGAGTGAGAGGTGAAGAAAGGAAGATGGGTGCAAGAGGAAAAGATCTAAGGTGAGGAATATATTTAAGCCTGTTCAAATATCACAGAAGTGACATCATGACATTTCTTCACCCAAGTCCTTCACTCTCAAAGTCATAAACTAATTAGAGAGGTGTATTTTACAATTCCCTCACCCTACTACATTAAAATCCATTTTTTCAGCTGGTCTGGCTAAAGAGGAGGACTCCAATCACACGTTTTCAG
Organism: Dicaeum eximium; assembly: GCA_013396995.1. NCBI lineage: Eukaryota > Metazoa > Chordata > Aves > Passeriformes > Dicaeidae > Dicaeum > Dicaeum eximium. The sequence goes on along the minus strand of VWZP01001440.1, from coordinate 1,132,780 downwards.
GGGAAAGTGTTAGTGCATGGGATGGTCAGCTATGATCTGGAGTGACACAGTTTTCACTGGTGAAGGAAATAAACAGCAAAGTAATTTTTGCTTTTATTTTTTAAAATTTTCTTCTTTTTGGCTTTGGTCAGTGTTGAACTTCCCACCCTCTGCAATGCTGTCAGCCTGAACTGTATGGACATCTGGCATGCAAGCAAATTACAGCCCAGGCAAATGCTGTCTTGTAGTTGTTTGTCAGTCTCTCCATCCTGCTTGTAATAAATTAGTGGCCCAGCCGCCTTCAATTCATTCCAGAGGGAAAGAACTGGAAGGTTACAGTGTGATGACACCCCAAGGCTAACAGCTAGGCTCATAAAACATTATCAATAAAGCATTTCAGTTTTTATGGTGGAAACCAATCTCTCATAGTTGCCCATGGAGTCTTTAATACAATTTCATTTCTACTAAAATGGCACAGACCGTGACAGTATACAGTCAATATATTCCCAACACACTTAATATAAATATAAATATAAATATAAATATAAATATAAATATAAATATAAATATAAATATAAATATAAATATAAATATAAAAAAACATATATATAATGTATATATTCTCAACATGCTCCTCAACATACTTTAAGTGGCAGGGATGTTTACAACAGCTCGTGAAATCACTGACAGCTGTAAATACCACATAACCATCCTCACTCTTTTCTGATTACTGAAACAATGATTCTGGGAGGGAGAGAGAAGTAGATCCAATGGATTTTAGAAGTCATACAGCAGGAGGAGGACAGCTCAGAGTCCTCCTTCAGATTTTATTTTCTTTTATGGTTTATGTGTGCGACACAACTCTAAAACAAAAGAGAGGTGATGTGGGCAATCAAAGGCCTCCTTTTATCAAACTGTAGCATCAGTGCTAACACTGGTGCCTTTTAGAGACCATTACCAGGAAAGAGAGAGTCACTTGTAGCTGTTTCCCAGCCTGATCTGCTCATCATATTCCTTAAAAGACATTTTCCCAGCCTTAGCTTTTCCACAGAATGGATCTTCTGTCTTTGAAAGTGAGACAGAGAATAAATGCACCACGTTTAAAATTGATGGGTTTATTTATACTAATTGGTGTTCATGAAATTCTTTCATAAGTCAACATTAGATTATTCAATAAACTTCATAAGCAAAAAGATAACCCTTGTAAAGAGAAGGGACAGAAAAAATGAATAGAGATACTGAGCAGTGAGAACTGTGAGCTGTAACTAACAGGTGCCTCAGGATTTCAGAGCTCTAACAAGTGCTGAGACTGCCTTCCATGTTGTAAAGAAGGAAAGCTTTCAGGATAGATTTCAAGGAGGATAACATCACAAATTTGTATATTCATAGTGGACTCCTTAAATGTATGTGGGAGCAAAATATGAAAGGACATGGATGAAAACATGAAAAAGCTTTTTACAGCAGTTGATCCTCTTTCATAATTTTTGTTTTCTTTTAGATTTTAATTATTTGAGGCCATGAATGCTGCCAGGCTCACTGCTGGTCCTCCCATGTGCCCAGTGCATCCTGGAAGTCTTGGCCTGGCTGTGAATTCCAGCTGAGCTGGGGAATGGCAAGAACTGAGCAGTATGCATAAGGCAACCAGGAGAAATATGGATTCATATTGGCCTTCCAGATCTTCAAAGTACTGCATGGACTGAGGTTGATGCTGGTGATCAGTTTGGAAGCAAATTTGATTCATTGCTGGCAGGGTTTCTGTCTGGAACCAAGGAAAGTTGGTGAAATAAATGTGAGTTTTTGGCTGATTGTTAATGGAAGAGATAGAATAGATAATATTAAGAGATACTTTGGGATCTTGGGATGACTGGTTAAGAGATCAGGAGCATAACTAGTGTTCTTTATCCTTCCAGTTGGAGGCAATGATGAGGAAAGAAACTGGAAGAGCCCAGCAGATCAATACCTTTCTCTGAGCCTGGTGTTACCAGCAGAATTTTGGGTTTTTTGACAATGGATCTGTTTACATGACATCAGGCCTGCTGGCAACACCCAAGGTATACCTGTCTCAAAGGGGGGAAAGGATCTTTGCACAGGAGTTAGCAGGGATCTGAAAGCCTTTTCTAACTACAATGATTATATGATTCTGTGGTCTAATCCAAAGAGGGTAAGCAAGACTTGCCCAGATGTGCCTTTTCTTCAAAACTGCCACTTTTATGTATTGCAACAGCAGAAGAGCTAATTTTTGGTCATGGAGAGTGAACTTAATTTGCTTCTTTTTGCTGGGGTTTCAAGAGAAAGTCTCTTTTCCAGTGGGTGGAGTGGTGATACATATATTGCATCTACTATGTCTAAGCAGAGAACCTCCATTTCCAGGGCTGTCAACTAAACCTTCTTCACACTGTGGAGAGCACTTAATCAATGGAGGAAAAAAAAAAAAAAAAAAAAAAAAAAAAAAAAAAAAAAAAAAAAAAAAAAAAAAAAGTGAAATGTGATCTTGCTGGAAAAGGGAGGCATCCAAAAGGACTGTGCTTTGGGTTGTACAGCCTTCACAAGGAGTCAGAACAAATATCCAGACTTCAATGCGAGACCAAACAGAGTTGTTCAGTCCCTATGGAGATGAGATGTAGAACTGGAGAATGTAAACAGATGTGGAGACATTTTGATGCATTTTTGAAAAGACAAATCACTTTCATGCTGCTATATTTTAGAGTTCACTCCATCTCCTTATCAAAAAGCAACAGTCACTTCATTTCCATTTCTCAATTTGTCTGGAGAGCAAAAGGCACAGTCATCTTGTAGATGAGTTAACAACAGTGTCTAACAACTGTTGGGAAAGACTTGGAGAGATTAAGACACTGAAGAAAAAGGAAAGAACTATCAAGAAAGTAAGAGTCTGAAGGAAAGCACCGTGATAGATCGAGATCTTGAAATATTGTGTGTTTATACATTATTGCAGATGGGTTGATGAGCACATGAGAGATTCCAGCACAGCCTCATCCATCTGGAAAAGAGAATGCAAATGGTGAGTATCCAACTAACCCCATATGGACATAAACATTCCATTGAAACAAGAAACTATAGGATACAAAATAGGTGGAATTTCAACATCATAATCTCATCACTTTTTTTTTTTTTTTTTTTTTTTTTTTTTTTCCGGGGGAGATTCACTCCACGGAAAGGGCAAGGCTCACACACGAAAAGGCTGGAATATTCTCAGCACCTTGGAGCTGACTTCTGTGGGTGAACAGAGGGTGCCAACAGCCAGGAGTGTCTCTGTAGCTGTGGGTATGATGGGAAGGCCCCTTGTTCAAGGATACCTCAACCAGTTTCAGCTAACCAGTGTGGTCTGTTCAGGTCAATATTATGGACAGCAATAAACAAGAGGACACTGTGTCTCATCAGTCTCATGGATATAACTTTCTGCTTACAGCTGTATTTGGCAAAGGCCTGTAGGTGGTTATGGACTTTGAGTCAGTGGCTGGGCTTGGATGGAAGCCTTCTGGCTTGCAATCCTGCACTCTAACCATCTAATCTCTCGGCCCAGAGGAAATTGCGGTGTCCCTTTGGGCCCTTGGTAAGACACCACAGCTCTGTTTGTTGAGTGCTTAGCTTTTGATGGGGATATTTGAAGGTTTCACAGATGGCAGTCAGTGATTCTCTGCCCTTCTTCTACCTGGAGGCTGCCAAAGGATGGCAGCAAAGAGGCAGGCGTTAGAGGGACATTGGGATGTGAAAAGAGGGGCTATGTGCAGTAGAAGAAGTGCTGGAATTGCTTTTTCTGTAAAAGAAAGGCATACTATCTTGGAAAACAAATTATCTGGAATACAATATTTTCTGCAGTTTGGTGCTGCTAAAAAATGCTGCACTGGCATCTCAGCAACACGATACACCAAAGCAAGAATACGGTTTGTTATTACATGTGTGGCCAGGAGGACTTCGTGGTGGTGGGAGAGACGTCCTGGGCTATGGCTGAGTATTTAGTTTCCATGTCCCTTCTGTCCTGGGATAGCAGTCAGCAATAATTGCTTTAGTGGTTTCTACCCTGCAATTCATAACCTCTAGGCACTATACTCAGCTCCACAAATTTGTTCCATGCAGGCCCCTTGTAGCAGGATGACGACTTCTGCTCTCTGCTGAGCTTGGTGTAGATTCACGTGGGAAAGCTGGAGAAGAAATGCCAGTTCACTGGAGTGGCACTGAAAGTGCCAGGCCAGCTTTCGGTAATGAGCCTCTGACATCTGGAAACAATCCTGAAGTGACAGAGTAACAAACATAATGATCGATCTGAGACATATGATTTAAAGAACTACCAGCCACCAGATCTAGAGAGGAAAGGAAAACTGATCACTGATAACAATTGTTATTGACAGGAGTGCTAAGAATATCTCCTGATGACACAAGAAGACAGCCTGTGTCCTTTAAAATCTATTGCAAATTCCTATTATCTAAGCATGATTTTCTTTAGAACAAGAAAAGAGGCACTTTCTTTTTGTTTTCTTGTTTAACAGAGCTCCTGTGCCTGACATAATCTTTACACTTGCCTCCCCAGTTAAGTATCTTTTTTCTTTTCCTTCCCTGGTGTTTGCATGAACTTGGTGAACCCTCATCACGTGTGGCAGTGTTTATATTTGCACAGGCTGTTCTGCGTGTCTCTGTTTGTGTTGCCACCACATCTATATGGCTTGGCAGCAGCCCCACGGCTGTGTTTCAGCTGCATATAAATCAGCTTCCCTCCATCCCCCGGTGCTTCCATCTGTCTGTCTTCCCTGATTGCTCTGAAATGTTACAGGGCATGGAGGTTAACCCATGGCTGAACCCTTCAAACAGAGGTGGGACAAAATAAAACCTGAACTTCTCCTCTGCAGACTCAACTCTTCAAGTTATGAAGGTGTGGGTTGTTTGTGTTTTTGAAGGGAGAGGAAGCACCTTAAAATAAGCACTAACCCCTGCTAATATAGTGTAGTTTTCAAGTCTGTTATTTTGGAGGAAAGTTGTTGCAGAAGCTCTGAGGTCACCTTTGGACTTTGGAGCTGATCATTCCTTAGACCTGCATTACATGAAGTTGCCCCTGCCTCACACAGATTTAATTTCTGCTCTTTCATTAATTATCACCTCTGGTTTCTTTGGTTATAATATCATTAGTTCGCTTCTTTTGTTAAGGAAAGAGATATGAAAAGGGTCCAAAGACTGATGGCATGAGAGGCTGGAGGTACCTGGTCATCCAGGAAAAAGGTGTCAGACAGAAACTCTAGACATTGATACTCTCCATGTATAAAGACATTTCTCCAGGGATCTCTTCCCAGACAGAGTTCACAGTGCAGCTGACTGAATTGCTGTGAACCCCAGAAATAAAGCTCTAGCCTGCTCAGAGTGTCCATGGTTTTCTCTTGGCCAGGTCTCTTCTCTTGGAGAATGGATATCCCAGGGGAACAGAAATGGAGCATATCCCTTTGCCCATTGGCACTAAATGGCCAACCCAGTAGAGATGAAAAGAACTAAATGGGGAGCCTGTACTGCTCTCAAATGTTGGAATTGCCCATTCCAAGAAACTGAAAAACACTGAAAGGACAAAAGACCTGGTAAAGGAACAAATTTCCCCTGGTGTACTTCAGTCAGGTGTCAGATATAAAAAGCAACATTTTCTCACCATCTTTGAATTTGTTTGGTACTCTGCCTTCCTTCTGAGCATAAAACTGAAACCAGGCTCTTCCCTTCTACGTGTAAGTCTGTGCGTGGATACCCCAGCTCTTGAAAGAAGAAAATACCAAAAACCTAATCTCAGAAACATTGTAGACTAAATAAGAAAAATAGTGGATAAACTTGAATTGGTCTCCCAAGTCACTCAGAGTCTACTTCACAAAGGAGACAATGTCCTTACCTAGGAAAATTTATTAAAAATCATCTGTGACTGTGGATTCCTACCTCTTTCCAGCCTTCTCTCAAACTGGGAGGTGTTTGGGCTTTATGCTCTCTGGCTCCAAACTTGAAATCTGTAAAAGTTATGTCAAGTTGGATCTAATGCTTAATTTTAATAGATTCCAGAGAATAATGGGTAATGCCTGTTTTGGTACACAGATAAATCCTTAGTAATAGGATTTGTCCTATTACTACATCTGTCTAACAGTTCTTTGTTACTAAATCTTTGTTGGAGAGTGGGGGTGGCTGTGATTTAATTTTTGATGGGAGTAACTGATTCAGAAATTCAGGAAAGGCAGATATCCCTGTGACATAAACATCCCCTCCCATTGCACTCCTAGAGAAAGAGAGAATCCTAGATTGTTTTTTAATATTGCTGATGTCCCAGATGCATGTCTGAGTAGATGTCATTAAAAATCAGACTTGCAAGAAACCTTGGACAGTATCTATCCACAGAAATCTCATAGAACCAATGAGATGTTGATATTAACCAGAAGAAAGCATAGGCTGAAAACAGATATGGGACAAGTGCTTGACAACATTGATATTATTTTTTAATAGAAAAAGTATTAAGGAACCAACTGAGACCTATACTGGCATATCTATATTTTCTTTTTTTTTTTTTTTTTAATGTTGGATTATAAATTTTAAGTCAGTGTTGTACAGTCTGTGAAAGAGTGCAAGAACAGAACATGACTGGCAGTACAGGGCTAGATCCATTGGGATTCAGCATTTATAAAGTGGAGGAGAAGCAATCAGGTGTCAAAAGACAACAGTAGGTTAGATCACAATGAAGAGACATCCTTCCCACCCACTGGGGACTTTTCTGCTTCTCAGAATGAGATGCAGCTGTTCAGGCCTTAGGACAGAAAAAAAAAGTGCAAGAAAAGATTGATCTGGACACAAATCCCTGGCAGGGACTGGTGAGGATAGAAATCTGGAGAGTAAGAGTGCTGTTGTACAGCCAAGCTGGGGGCTGGGGAAACATTCCCTGCAGAAGGTATACAGAGATTGCTACTGAGATGCTGAGATTGAAGATTTTGCCAGGGGTGGAAATAAAAGTGGTTTGTGCCCCTCAGACTAACTCCAGGAGCTGCACTCATGCCTGAGAGTACTGGTCTGTGTGATGAGGTTTTTTCAAATGGACACGCATTTACGGCTTTGACTTTTTCACGTTCGTGCACTTTATAAAGCCATGATCATTTTTGTTTTGGCTTTTGTAAAAAAGACTCTTAAGTCTAACAAAATTCCAGCAGAACTGAAGAGGCTGAGATAGAGAGACATGCAATAAGGCAGAGACAGGAGGAGGAACTTGAGAGGAAGGTAAAGCAGAAAATTTCTTGGGCAAAGCTAAAGACGAGGCAAGGCTGTGCCAGAGTAAGTATTGATTTATACATTTTAAATGAATCCATAAACTACAGGCAAATGTACAGCTTGATTAGCACTCTACACTCCCCTCCCCCAAATCATCCTCAGCTAGCCCCTGCTTGAACCTGCAGCAGAATGTAATACCAATCCACTATGCCAGGCATCCCACCAGAGGCATCCCGTGAGCATTGCTGGGGATGAGAAATGAAGGGGAGGTGCAAGGCGATTAAAGGTGACAGAGAAGGAAATAGGTTTCCCTTTCTGTCCAGCCTGGGGAATTCAGTACTGCAGGTAATTACTGAAATACCTTCCAAAACAGGAGAGGCTATAATAAGAGAGGCCATTCCTTTGCATTCAGATATAGCCAGTGGTATAGGTAGTGTCCCTAAGTGGGATATACTGTCATAGGGGAGGGAGTAAACATTAATATCCACTGTGCTTAGAAGGGAGTTTCCCTCTCCTGCAGAGTTTGGCAGCAGATGCTAGATTCATTCTCCCTCATTTTGAGGTCCTACAGTCCAAGTTTAGAGGAGCTGGGCAGTGCTCTAAAAGGCTCCTTCCAGTCTGCAGTGAGCTTGAAAGCATCGTTCAGCTCACACTGAGACTGCTGGTGGGGCATGGGTGCAGCCACGGCACCAGGAGTGACCTCATTCCCAGGGAGAGGAACAACAGAGCAGCTGGGTCACTGAAGCCAAATACTGCAAAGCTAAATTTGCTCTCATAGTCCATACAGCACCCACACATTTGCATACGCCCACCCTGAACCCAAGTCCCTGGAACTCTTTTGGAAAATAACAAACAAACAAATAAAAAAGCAAACAAGCCTAAAAGCTACAACTTGCAACGTGTCAAAATCCAGGAAATATCTGGCATGTAATGTTTGTCTCATGTCCTTCCTATAGCAAGAAATGTTGGAAAAATGTTTTGGTCCTCCAAAGAAGTGGGCTGTGTGCTCTGTGCAGCATGGAAAGGCAGCCCCTCCAGCCCCTTCATGATCCCCAAGCCTTCAGTGCTGGGATCAGCACAAGGAAGGATGCCAGAAAAAAAGTATGAGATTACCTCTCAGCAAAGCCCTTTGGCCTGAATCACTGACATCTTTGATTTAAACAGTAATTTAAAACACGCATGATGAGAAGTCAGGGAAGGGATCCAGGAAGGCCTGGGGTCCAGCCAACCTGGGGTATCTGCCAATTTGCTATTCAGAAGGTAGGTTTGCTAGGAAGGGGCAGGATCATGGCTGAAACCTGTCATTGCCTCAGCTAAGCCACAAGACCCTTATTCAGAAATGACCAGAGATTGCCTGGCTGAGCCAGCACTGCCTTGCTGGATGCTGCGGCTCTGCTCTGCTGCTCAGCTGCTCTAAAGCACTGTATAAAAGGATGTGGGGAAAATCCTGCTGTGCTCCCTCCAGCTGATCACAAAGTCCTGCTGATGTGTGCCCTGTGGATTCTTCTCTGGGCCACCAAGCCAATGGCTCAGGGATGAAGTTGAGTGTGAGGATGGCAGGCAGAGGCAGCAGGAAAACTGCTGAAGGAGCAGAACAAATCTGGATTAAGGTAACCACAAAAAGAGCACACATACAAAGAACAGGCAGCTTTTTTCCACTCTTCTGTCTCTCCCAGACCAGTGGCTTTCCTGACTGATGCTGCTGGCACCTGCCTCTTGACATGCAGAGACAAAAGAGAGCAGGGTAAATCCATTCTTAACTGATACATCCTAATTGCTTGATCTCAAAGAAATAAGTATATGGCTCTATTGAACACTAGTGCAAAACTGACACAGGCCTGCTGCTAATGGGGGCCCAGATATAGAATAATCAGTGGTTTCACTTTAGTGAAGGAAGAGGTGAGTTCTGATCCAGCTCTGAGTCCACACTCTGGCTCTGGTCCACCAATGAGTACCACTGGTGGGTAATTGCCTGTTGGGCTTAGATGCCAATATGTTACTCTCACACAAATTATCTTTTTCCCTGCCAGGCAATTTCAGATTCTGCCCTGATACTGGTTGTATCATTTTTCCTCTCCTGGGTCAGGTTCAGGTTGGAAACTTATTTCTTGAAGAGGGCAGACAGAAGAAGCTGACTTTGAATCAAATTCTGTATGATCACGACTCAATGATCATAAATCCTTCAGGGCCTGAAACCTAGCAAGGGAATAAAGGAAGAAGCTCTGTCTCTCTTGGATCAAAGGGAGGAAAAAAAGATGTGAAGGAGACAAAAGGTGCTGCAGGGTATGTGAAAATCAGAGCTCCCATACATCTTGCTGAAGGCTGCCAAAGTCTCCGGGCTCTCCGCAGCCATCCCATATCTACGCAATAGAGCGGTGGGAGCGGTTTTAGATAAGATCAGGCCTAGAGAGAGCATGCCTGGCTCTGTTTCTTCCAGCAGAGCAATATGGAAACCCAGTGCTGGGAAACCGTTTTTCCGTGCCAGTAAAGAGTCAGGGAGTTGTGTGCAACCATTCAGGAGTCTCCGCTCCCACGCATCCTCCTGCTCCCTCCCTGAAACCCTGCCAGGATGGCAAAGGAGCAATTGATTTACATGCAGCAAGCCAAATAAATAGATAAATACATAAATAGATGCAATAAATTACACCCTTCCTACCTTGCTCATCTAAAGAAAGAGAGAGGGATGGGAATCAAATTCAGGAGGAAGTCATCTGCAGGTGTGCAAAGCTGGGCAGTGGGTGCTGACAGCTCTGGTAAACATGATATTTATTCCCTAGGAGAGAATTTCAAACTGCTCTTTGTGAGACCTGTCACTCACTGTCTCCTGTTCTCAGTAGTGAAATCTCTCTACTGTGAGCTCATCGGGGTCAGACAGCAGTGGAGGAGTCCAGCTTGAGTTTCCCCAGTGTTTTAGTTCTCATTTTGATGAATTTGTTTATGAAAGAACATTGCAGAAAAGTGTCCCCTTGGATGAGTATAACCCCTTGACAGTCATTTTGCTTCCCCATTTGCCTGTGTCAGTGGCAAGCCAGTTAGTTCCCAAGCATTTTGTCAAATGTCCACCCGGCTGAGCAGGCTCTTCTTCCGTGGTCACTGGCAAATTGCCTGGGGAAAGAATATAAGAAAGTTACAGTGCTAACCATCTTGTAGTTGGGACCTCCCTATTAATGAGTTCCTATTAATAAGTTCCCTAGCTGAGAAGACTGCCCTATAGACCTTGGTGTTTAATAGGCACTGGCCTCAATGAATCATCCTCTTCCCTGTTTCTGGCATCCTCAGCATCATTCAGTGTCAAAAAACTTCTCATGGGAAGTGCATATATTGTAAAAATCTCAAGCAGCTCCTTTGAGCTTCTGTGGACTGACCCTCCTATTTGAGATCTGGTCTTCCACAACCATCCACTATTCCTTCCTCCTTTGTCCTGTCCTCAGCTGCCCACACACCTGCAAAAATGCCAAGAACAGGTCTGGAATACATGGATTGTTCTCATGAGTTCTCTCAATAAAATAATCAGAGGTCTGGCGATTACATTAGCCCATCTACTCCTTGGAATTCAGGAGGGAGCTCAGTGTCCAGAATTGCCTGGGGACCCAAACAGATGTCAGAAAAGAGGGTTTTTATTTTTCTGCTCTTGCCAGGTATTCAGCTCCCTCTGTGTTCAAATATAAATGCCCTTTTCCTCTGTGCACCATCAGCAGCAGAACTAAACCATCCAAGCGAGCAGTTCTTTTTCACTTTATCACATAAATTGTTGAAGTGATGTTACAACAGAGCTAAATTCATCTTTGTCCTGACACCAACCTCCCAGAGAAGGTAATACAAGGGCTGGGAATGGAGAAGATTTAGAGTCAAGATATTTCCATGTACCACCCAATTCAGTTTAACACAATGACCAATAGCAAACTGCAGCTGGGATAAAACTGACAGTAGTTCTAGTTGCTTTAACACCTCTTGTGGGGTCCATACTGGCTTCCCTAGTCTTTAGAAAAAGAAGAAAAAATATTCTCTACTGTCTGTTCTTATGCCAGCATTTTCCTGCCTTCTCCCAGAGCAGCAGACTTGTTTTCTAATCCCAGTGTAGATTAGGAGCTACAGACCAGGATTTCCACACCCAGTAATGTTCTAGTACTGTAGCAGATCAAAAGAATAATTAAAAATATGAAAAAAAAAAGGATACTAAAACTGGAGAGATAAACTATGGATTTGACAGAGACACACATCTTTATCTACCTGTACCTCTCTTTGTCTCACATTATTTCCTTGGCCCCTCTCTCTTCATTAATATCTCTTTCCCTTGTCCTCCAGAGGCTGATTGTTCTTTCCTCAAATTGCCTAAACAGTTGGCATGGAGACGGTAAGTGGAGAACAAGTGTTTCCCACCTGTGTGCAGCTGAAAATGCTGCACTCTCATTTCAGACCCCCAGAAAGGCCACTGAGCCCCAAAGTGGATTTGTTTTTCTTATTCTCCTAGTTAGTCTAAAGAGAGAAATTCCCTCTCTTTGAAAAACCCACTTCTAATATAAAGAATTCATTCCACTTTTGAGCGAAACCTCAAAATGTCCAAATTTGCTGGAAGTGGGTTTCTGACCTTTTGACGTGAAAGATGAGCTGGCACATTTCCCTGGGAAACCTTGCTCTCAGGCAAACGGATTGACAAAGTCAACCTGTTCCAGCAGAACCCCTCCAGCCTGGCCAGTGGTGTTCCCAGCCAAATCCCCCCTCCTGCCCCACTCCAGCCCTCTCTGTTACAGCCAGAGAAGAAAGCATTAGTGAAACAGAAGGATCCCTTCTTGCTTTCAGAGTGGAAATGAAACCAACATTAGCCTATTTACAGAGGATCTTCATGTGAAGGCTCAGGCCAAAAGCAAATGCCAAACAGGCCTGGGATTAGCCTTCCCAAGCAGCAAAAAAAAAAAAAAAGGTATAAACGTGGCCCTAAAGGAAAAAAAAGAGAAAGGAAAGAAAAAAAAAAAAAAAAAGGTATAAACGTGGCCCTAAAGGAAAAAAAAGAGAAAGGAAAGAAAAAAAAAAAAAAAAAGATAAAAACGTGGCCCAAAAGGAAAAAAAAAAAAAAGAAAAAAAAGGCAGGTGCTATTTCAGCAGAGTTCCCTGCTCAGCAGTTTTCTTTCAAAGCTTTCCAGTCCCACTGTTTGCTGAGTTGCTCTGGGCTCAGCTGCAAGGCAGGCCAGAAAGTACATGCACAGGCCATTATTGCTGGGCTGGCTCGGTGTGGCTTCTTACCATGTGCGGATGCTGCTGCATTGTCTGAGCCTCCTGGCAGGCTCCCAAGGGGGCTTCTTGTTTGCACTGCCACATCTGTTTGAAATTCTGGCACATCTCAGCCTGAGAAATATGGTTTGTGGTGTCATAGCAACCACTTTTTCTTGATCTGACAGGCAAGGCAATGTTATGGAGGCCTGGAAATGCTCCTTGCAGATCTGGTTGCAATGGATAGAAAGCTCCAGAGGCTACTGATCACATGTATAACCTGTGGTGGTTGTTTTCCTTCCCTTCTTTGCCATCTCCCACTGTGCCTTAAATCACTGTACTTGTGGCAGTGGGGTGGTTCAGAAGTTTGAATGAGACCATCAAACCTATTCTTGAAACTTTAAAGATGTCCAGATTGGACCTCTGTTGCCCAGCTGCAAAAGGCAAAGACATCATTGGCCCACAAACCAAGACCATAGTGGTACTAAGGGATATGTGGCAGAAATTTGCCTTTCTGTTCCCACTGTAAGAACATTAAGCTGCCTAGAGGGGGACTTGCTGAGCATGTCTGTCCTTTTTCCTGAGGAGGGATGTGAGGTGGAAGATGTTGCCTATGTTTCTGCAGCAACCCTGTCTCGGACAGAGCCACTAAATATATCCTCCAACCCTGGAGTCTGAGGCGAAGGGAAGATCCTGAAGCTCCAGCTGGAAGATAGATGGGAAATTTAGTTAATCACTAGCATTGTTAATGAGTCAAAGCATCCTGTACCTTTGGGCTGAGTAGTGTTGCTAATTAGCAAGCAGCCATCAGTAGAAAATATGTTTGCTAGGTGTCCCAGTGAAAGCCACGTGAATTTGTCCTTCCTTGCTGCTCCATGCCCAGTGCCATGTAACTATAGCCAGGGTGCAGAGGCCGTGGCCTCCTGCCAGTGCTCCCTGCTGTGACACCCTGGTGTCAGCAGGAATGCAAACGTTTGGCAAAGACAAAGGGAACAAAGCCACCTGAACCTTTTCCCCCTGGAAAGGAGCCTGGCAGTAACCACAGGAATGTTCCTCGAAGAAGCAAACGGTACCAGAGGAACTGAAAAGGATGAATCCATGACACCAGTGCCTGGCTCCGGGCGTGAGGCGCTGCAGAAAAGGCTTTGTGTGGAGGCACGGAAGGAGAGCTGAGCCTCAGCTCTGAATGCAGGTACTGTTGGGGTGGATGGGGGTGATCTCCCTCCAGGGAAGCACCTTGCCTTCCTGAAGAGACCAGCTGCCAGCTGTGGCTGTCCTCTGCTCTCCTGCGAGTGTACAAATGGTGGCTGAATGGTACGGATTTGAACAGTAGTAGGCTGAGCTGAAAGCAGAACATTTGTTGTATAACTTAAAAGTAGGTCAGAGACAGGTTATCCCCAAGAAATGGACTTGGCTTGGCCAAGAGGAGTGAGTGTTTGCAGGGCTGTTAAAAACTTGTGCTTCCCCAAAGAAAAGCATTAACAAGCAGGGGAGGAAGGGCAGTGGATCCAATTAAAAACACACGGCAAGGCAAAAATGAGAGAAAAAAGAAACCAGATTTTTTCAAAACGCCTTAAAAATATACAGTGGGATAATCCAGACTTGCTTGCCATAAACGAGGAGGCAATCACAGTTCAACACAGGTGTCTAGGCCCGCAGGGAAGGCAGGAGAGAGGGCAGCCAGGCAGCAAAGAGAATAATTACAGACTCCGTTGAGGGTATCGGCACTTATTTTGGGCTGCGAGTCCAACTTTGCTGTGAGGATTCCATTTGGAGGCATGCCATGGAGAAAATTCTCAGGAAATATTGACTATTGCTACCCACAAGGGTGTGAGGAGCTGGAGTCTTCCCAGCTCTGACACCAACCTGTGAAGTAGAGCATACCCTGCTAGGCCCATGCCTCAGTTTCCCCACCAAGATTCTCCCCTGACAATAAGATCCTGATAACTTTATCACACATTCTGAGAGGCCTGTAGGGAAAGAAAATGTAAAAGCAGGAAAGATATAATTATGAGCATACTAAAATAGCTAACTAGTGTTCTGGTCCTCTTTATGAAATTCTGTGCCTGAAGGGAAGCACGCTCTGTTATGATCATCCCAAGGACTACACAAAGCTCCCAGACAGTCAGTCAGGGGTACAAGTGTGCCCATTAAGGAGTGATGGCTGCATGAATTTGTGTAAAAAATGCAAAATCTCCCCAGTCAAGTCCAAGACAAATCATTCTCCAATGACTTGACATGACAGAAACACAACAAATTATATGGAGTGAGTTACTCGCTTTCCCTCCTTTTTCCTCTGTTTTATGTCTTTTTACTATCAAAATGTTTCAAACTCAAATGATAGCAGGGACTCCTGGTGTCTCTTGCTGAAGCATGAGCCTAACATACCCTTTGAGCCTGGCTGGGGATTCTTTAAATTCTTCTTCTTCTCCTACCAAGGTTTTCAAGGAAACTGTGAGTGAACTCTAGGTACTCTCCTTAGGTAGGGTTTGTGTCTAGGAAAGTGCAGTCTGATGGGAAATCTGCTGCTCAGAGGGATGGTCCCACCTCTGCATTTGAGGTGGTGTACACAAGTTCTGGAATTGTCTTCTAGGTGTAGAAAATTAAGATAATATGGTCATTGTTCAGTGAACAAATGGGGCAGTAGCTGTGAGGTGAGAGTTAGAAATTGGTAGGTCTTGACTGAGGTCTTCCAGATAGTGTGAGATAGAGAAAATCTTGCTCTGGTCCATGAAGACATGAGCGCAATGAAAGTGGAGGAAAAAGACGATTTTGCATGGGAAAAAGAATTTGTAAGTTCCTTTGTTTGGTGGATGCAATAAAGGACTTGCTTTACTTTATGCTGGCTGTTCATGGTGTGGAGAATGCCATATTTAGGGAGGAGAAATGCACACTTTCTGACACAATTAATCTGCATGAATGTAGACAGTTACTATTGGATGTGGTGATTCATACCCAGGTCTCTGCTGACTCCACTGATTACATCTGCAGTGTCATGTACAACCTCTACGATGGGCTGCAGAGAACACTTAACTTGATTAATTTAAATGGAGTTGTCAGTACCGTGTCAGAGGTGTTGCATCCAAATTCTGTCAGTCCTTGGGCTGTGAGCCAGTGCCATCCTACCACCAGCTGGGATGAATTTGGGCCAGAACTGTGATGGAGCTGCAGGATGCTCTGCACTGCGACCAGGGCAGAGCTGCAGCAAGGATGGAGGGAGAGGGGTGCCCAAAAAAGGAGGTAAATGTGACTCAGGCCTCTGCCTGCCAGGGCTGTTGCCAGAGAAGAGCTGCAATTCTAAATCACAAGGAATTTCTGGGGTTGCATGTAGCTTGGGGTAAGGCAGAGCTCTGGAATGAGCTGTGAATGAAAGGGGAATCAAGCTGCTTATGCCTTAGGGATTAGGTGCCTTGCAAATGAGGTGGTTAAGATAATTTTTTCTTCTGAATTTACCTGACATCAGCCACTCTCAAGATACTTGCAAGGTACTTGGCTAGAAAAAGCACAGGTGTGTTCCAGTGCAGCTGTGTCTATCCTGTTCAGTTAGGGGCTTTGGAAGAGTTATTGCCTCTTCCAAGAAGAAAGCAGTTTTGGTTTTTTTTTTTTTCTTTCTGGGACAGAAGAGATTGAGGAGGGGTTTGACCTAGAGGGCTTGCATGGTCTAAGCTGAGCTGGGAGCCAGCAGTATTGTGGATTTTCCAAGATCCTGACTCAGCTTTTGACCTTTGGCAAATCATTGACCTGAGTCAGAGCAGCTGGAAGGTTGAATAAAACTTAGTCTGGAAGAAAAAGTAAAGATGCTGGACTGAGCTGAGCTGTCAGCCTTCTGTATTTGGGCAAATTTTTGTTCAAAGATAGAAATAGCCTGAACTGCCATGCCTTCCTCAGGGATTTGTATGACTTTGGATCATCCCCTCTGTTGCTGCTCTGAAGTAATATAAGTAAGGAATGTGAGATTAAATGAACTGTGATTAGCTCTGTTATCAATATATATGCAATTCAATAAATCAGAAATCTTGATGGACTTGCTTTTTAACTATCCAGTTAGGATTTCTCATGGGGAGGTGGAAGAAATTCTAAAGAGAAGTAGCAAAAATTAATTTTATCTTCTTTCTTTTAATTGAGTTTTTGAAAGAAATGTTCTGTTGAGAAGGGATGGGTCTGCAGAAGCAGTAGTGGGAATAAATCAAGTGTAGGGATTCCATGCTTGTGTTATTGCTGATTTCTTACACGGACTGGGGCAAGATGCCCAGTCTCTTCTTCCCATGCTCCAGCTGTAAAATAAGGCAACCATACTTCCATGGAAAAGTTTTGAGACTGTCCATTCACATATACATTGCACTATAATCCAACTAATCCATGAAGTCAAATCATATGGATGCTCTCAGGTTATTGCAAAGGTAATCCAAAGCTCTAGAGATCTCTGAATGAAGAATAAGAATTTCCTCTCTTCTAACTTTTCTTCTCTCAAGCACTGCACAAACAAAAATGAAAACCTGGCCTTCCGACAGCTAAATTTCTCCCACTGTTTTCCAGCTTCAAGTGAAGGTTTACATCAGCTGTTTTTTAATTCACTCTCTTTCCTTGGATTAAACAGGAATTTCAAGAACAGAAAGACATCTGTGTACATCACTAAGCAATGTGGTCTTGAGCACTGCTGAGTTCTCCTTTCTGCTGCTCCTCACATCAAGTCCGGTGGTGTTAAATGCTACAAGTTATTTGGGTCTGAAAGCCAAGATAATTCTCAACTTGTGTGGATCATCCACAAGGCTGTAGATTGGGACTCACAGTTATTCAATGGCACTGTACTGAACAGTAAAGGCATAGTGTTTCTAATTAAGAGGTCTGATAGTAAAAGAAGATTTATGGAAAAGATGGTAGATTAACAGAAAAATGCTGGCCCAAGAATTCTGAGGGCACTGACTCAGGGAGACAGTTAACTGCAGGCTCCCTTGGGTTCACCAGGTCCCCTCACCACATTGCACTCATTAGGAAGCCCCAAAAGCAAGTGTTTGGCTCATAAATGTGTGGCTGCCTTCCCTTCTTCACTGAACCTTTAAACAGTTAACAGCACTCCATATCTTCCCTGCAGCAGAAGCAATTCCCAGACGTTGAAGCATTTCCATTGCAAAACACAGCTTGGGATTCTGGACTCGGTTATTTGTTTGGAAGATGTAGACAAAATGAAAGTGTAGCAAACTCATACCAGATTGGATCCACTTCAGAAGCTGCCAAACAGCTGCCAGTGCTGTCGGGTCAGAAGAGCTTGCCAGGCTGTTCCCTGGGGCAGGGGGTAGATT
Organism: Dicaeum eximium; assembly: GCA_013396995.1. Lineage (NCBI taxonomy): Eukaryota > Metazoa > Chordata > Aves > Passeriformes > Dicaeidae > Dicaeum > Dicaeum eximium. The sequence continues at coordinate 1,115,066 of VWZP01001440.1, read as the reverse complement.
TTAATGGGGGAACCTGGGATCTGGAGATGAACTATACAGCTATCCTGGAACAGAATATGCTGTCTACTGCATTTTCCCACCCGCAAGTATATAAACATGCCCCCTACCCCCCTTTCCAGGCTGAAATGCAGCTGATCTAGAGCATATCCACAAAAAAAAAAAAAAAAAAAAAAAAAAGGCCACTGGGCAATTAGCAGTTGCTGCAGTGTCACTTCAGACAAAAGAATATACGCAAGTTGGGGACTTGGGGAAGAGCAAGACAAAAAAGAACAGAAAGAAAAAAAATCTGTGGGATGCCACGTAGCTCAGTGCCCTGCTAAAAGCCCTGTTTTTAACCTATGGGTCACTCCTTTCAGCTCCACTTTGCTTAGAAACATTGGAAAGTGAGTGGAAGCTGCTCCTTTTTAGTCTAGGAAAGAGGAATATCTTATTAGCCTAGGTGAACAGGCAAACTGCCTCTCTGAGATAGTAAGGTAGATACAAAAGTAGACTTTTTGAAAGCATGTGAGATGTCCAGTCAGTTGGGAGTCTTTAGCTACAGCATGGGACTTTTCTTTTGTTTCTGCCTTAAAAAAAACCACACACGCACACACACAAAAAACCCCCCAAAAACCCCCAACAAAAAACCCCCCAAAAAATATATCTAGGGAGATCTCTGTAGCTCAGACAGTTTGGCACCTTTCACCAGCCTGAAATGAGGTAAAAAGAGAGAAACAAACAAACAAGTTGAATGGGATACTGAGGTTCAAAACTCTTTGGAAAGAGAGATAAAAAAAAGAGCGGTTCTTTATTTGCTGGATTTAGATCTGAAAGGGTTTTTGTTTCTTTGTTTGATTTTTAGTACATAGAAAAGACAGGGAAATATCTTCCTCTCTTTAGGGGCTTATGAGAGCTCACCTTGTAAATCTGTCCATTTGGAAAGGTAAAAACTCTTCCATTTGTCATTAGTAATGTATGTCTTCAGCTTCCCCTGATCTCCCACTTGAGTGAAAGCAAGCTCTCCCTCTGTTATCAGAGATCCAGCAGAGACAACAGAAAATAAATTCAACAAAAGTGAGATTAAGTTGGTAAATTACAATGCAAAGGGTTTTGGGAAGAACATTCTCCGGGGATGCTTGAAATTTTCCATCAGAATATTTTTCAGTGGAAAATCGCCTTTCAAAATAAAGCAAAGTTGTTGTATGTTAAGTTATGACCAATCTCTCAACAAGGCTTCAGAGTGTGACAGGAGGCCTGGAGATGCAGCTGAGAAATCTTTGGACAGTGTCTCCTAGAGGCTGTCACCACTGGGCTTTGTGACCCCGTTCTGCTCCAGTGCTGGGCTTGTCGTGTGAAGTGCATTTCTCACAAAGCACCATGGTGACACAACTTCCATGGTGCATGGCATTGTCTCAGCAAGAGAGGGGACCATGCCACACCACGAGAGATGTGGGCCAGCCAGGAATGTCAGCTCACAGGGAGCAGCAGGGACACAAAGCATACCAGCTACAACTCCCACAGGGAAGCATTTCTGAACTGAAATGGAGGGCTCTTGGCCAAAGATTTTCATTGTTTGGTGAAATCTCAATATTTTCCATGGGAAAAGAAAAGAAAAACACAATAATATTAATAATAATAAAAAAGAACAATTTTCAGCCCAGATTTATCCAGTCAGGGTTTGAGAAATCCCAAGGACTGAGTTTTGTTGAAGATAATTCTTTCAGGAACCCTAAAAAATTAAGAGTGGGAACCACATATTGTTTGGGCCCAATCAGGCCATTTGACTAGGACCACAGAAGAGGTCAGGGAAGCCCATCATGTGTGGTTCAGGCTTGGACTGGATTAGCAATTGCCATGTTAAAGCAATGTTAAATCACATAAGGTAGGAGCAGCCAAAAAACTAGCAGTGGACAAGTCAATATATTTGTGTTTAAGGCCAAGTGTGTGGTGGTTCTGGCAAAAGCCAGCATGAAAAATGAGATAGTGACTGTCTTCATATTAGGACAACTCATAATGAGTTTGTTTCTCTTAGTTCCTGTTGTCTCTGACTTTCTCCCTTCTCTTGCCCCAGAAAGACCTTGGTAAATTCCCTATTTCAAGAGCTGAGCTGGTCTCGAGCATCAACAGTTAACATTGCAAGTCCTCAACAAGACAAGACTGATCAAGAGAAAAAGGAAGGGAGAGGGAACTGTGTCTGTAAATTGCAAAGAGATACAATACTCACCTTTCACTTATGCTCAGTTTCAAGTTTCTGTTGAACAGCATGTGATACCTTCCATTTTCCATAGGTGAATTAGCCAAACAACAGACAGACAATAGAGACAAATTGGCTAAGTCAGAAAACGTTAAATGAAAAAGAGCTGGCCTTGGGAAGGAGGGAGGAGAAATGTTGAGGAAGCCTTTACTAGTAAGTGATCCTTCCTTGGATTTTTTACTGGATTTCCAGGTAAGCTTGGGAACTGACAAGTGAAGGCGGTGCCCTGGGAAATCTTCACAAGAGATTGTGTGTTCTGTAGCCCTTTGCAATTACACCTGCACTGTGCCATTTCAGACTCTTTGGGTTGGGTCTGTATTGGGGTGTATTTTTCCTCAACACAGGTGAGTAGTGACCTTCCTTTGGGTCCTTACTTGTGGTGCTGAAGGAAAATACTTCTTCCTCTCTTTCTGTGTTTCTGTATTGAGAAAAGAAATCAAAGTAGGTCAGATTGTGTTGAGTTTTGGTGTCAAGATGAAAGGGTCTCTACAACAACCCATCACCTGAAACAAAACTTTGCCAAAAGTTGCGATGTGCTCAGGCCTGATTCTAAGACTTAAGAGTTATTCCAAGAGTGGTACAAGTCATAAAGTGCTCTTTAACTCTTCCCCCTAAAATACATGTTTTAAGTATTTCTTGAAAGGTTGTTCTCAAGGTATGTAGTATTCTGACTAACAAAAGAGAAGGTGGAAGGAAAATGTTAGGCATTCTGAAAGGCTTTCCATCCAGCATGTCAGAAGAAAGCAAAGCATGACCTTGATAGGGTAGATTAGGGAAAAAGGGGGAATGCAGCCAAATCATAAGGAAGCATAAATATGCAATTATGCCTTTAGTATCCTCTAAGTTTTTGGTATTTTGTTGTTTCCTGGCTCATGATGACAAAATTCATCAGTGATGGACATGCTAGATATAAGTGAAAGAAAGGGATTTGTGTAGACAATTTTTTTCCTTGTGAGATTCAACCAGATGCCTTGAGATCTTGATTTCTTTTTTAATTTGAGGTAATATTCATAAGACAGCACATCACTACAGAATTTTCAAACTGTGCTAAGTCAGGAGCTTAAAGGGGCAGCCAGAAAAAAGGTACTGATAGCTATTTAAATAGAAAACCATTATGTCCATCTGTGGAAGTCCTGAAGCTTGAGACTGGTGGGAGAACAAAACACTCCCTATTTACCCTGTTCATAATCTTGACCCTTGGCATCTGCTATTAGTGACTGCTATTAGTCAGCAGTAATGCTAAGGAATAGAAGGATCCAGTCTGGCATGGGTTGTCTGTTCTTGTGATACAAAAAAAGTGTGTTGTTTGAAGCAAACTGCCCTATGTGACAACCACAGTCGCTTTAGAAAGTGCTAACCAGCCATGAGTGTAGAAAAAACATGAGATGGCCAAGACCAATTAGACATCCTTCTCCAGTCTCTTCTTGGAGGAAAGCAAAAACCTGTGCCTTGTGATCTGCACTCCAAATCTCATCTCCAGTGTGACATTAGCAATAAAACAAAACAAAACAAAACAAAACAAAACAAAACAACTAAACAAAACAAGGAAAAAAAACCCCCAAAAAAACCCCAAAACAAAACAAAAAAGTGTTTCCTTATGTTTTTGGGACACTCCTCAGTGGAGCCATTGTCACCACAAAACAAATTTTCTTGGTCATTGACGTCTCCCTCTACTACATCTATGTCCTTACAACTGTTTGATGTTTTTCTCTTTATTTTAGCCACTGAACTCAGAGGGGGCACCTTATCCAGCACAGTTGTCACTGAAAGGCACCAAAATCCTCCCTCTCCAAGGATACAATTGCCTTGCAGCTAAAGGCAGGACCACAGCTCAAGCTGAACAGACTTGAAACTGAATCAAAGATCAGTTTCTGAACTGAATCAAAGGATCATCAAGATCCTGCACTGCAGAAAATCCATCAAACTTTCTGATCCACTCTTAGAGCCTGAGCTCCCAGAGGAAACTCCTTACATCCTGCTGACATTTCCCTCAGGAATAAAACTTCTTGAGGTGTGACTTCCAAAGACACAACCACTACCAGACTACAGAGAGTATGTCCTCTCCAAAATGCAAACCAGCACAAGGAAGCTGAACTGGGGCATCCATCCAATGGAGTGAAATGTCCTCCCTATTCAGTTCATGCCTAAACAAGCTGACCTAAAACCTTGTGACCCTGGCAGAGATGTAGGGTAGATGCCTTCCAAGCCTCCATAATTGGAAAGCAGTATACCCACGGGAGAAAAAGCAGTTAAAGTGCCTCTTGGTGATGGTTGAACTAAGCTCAATGTAGTCTGGCTGTTCAGCTGAGCTTCCCTGCCTGTCTATCCGCATTGATTCAGGTCTCTTAGCTCAGACCACCAGAGCACCAAAATCTTGCAGTTTATTTGGCTGTGAGGTAACAATTTCTCTGGGAGGACTCATTCTTCCTGGGAAGGATCTTCTACCCCAATTTCCTGAAGGAAACTAGGTTTGAGCAATTGTATTGTCGGTATTTGTACGTGCCAATGTGTTCCCCTCCAAACAACTGTCAAATTTGTTGGCCAAGTGATAGAGTTCTAAGAGATTTTTCTGAGATATAAACAAAAATAAGCACCCAGAGAGAGATACAGAGAGATACGTGGTAGCACAAGTTCATATGTTTGAATTAGAGTCCTGAGAACAGGAAAAGTTTCAAACAGAGGTCTTCATTAATCACCAGACACAAATCAGTGGGAATCCAGGCATCAGTAGTACTACATGAGCAAATAGTTTGTTTGTCCAGTGTTTCTTCCTTTCTTTTTCTTTTCTTGGTTTGAATCTGTACAGCACCTAGCATGTTGGTGTACAGAAATACATTTGTAATAACACAGCAGGAGAGTTGGCACACAGGAGGGATCATGAAGAGGGAAGAAACCATCTTAGCAGGCAGCTTCTTCATTTTACATCAGTTTTTAATGTCAGGCCAACTCAGGGTGCAGGGGTGAGGGAGCAGAAAGTAAAGAGAAAAAAAAGAAACAAATGAAAATCCCACAACCCCAACAACAGAAACTGCAGACAAACCAAGAAAACAGCAGCATGTCCAGCGACTGCTTGCTCCTCAGCTGAAGGGCCTGTTTTCATACTCATCTCTGTCTTGTGTCCCAGACTCACGTCGCCTCTGAGGCTGAAATACTGGTTCCTTATTCTGAAAATCGAGTCTCCTGGGCTTTGGTAATATTTTCCAGCCTTTCTAAGGTGTCTGCTTTAATGAATAAGGAAACAAGAAGACAGACTGACTCCATGGGCACGGAGATTGGTTACCACTTACTTCATAGTGACTATCCAGACTGAATGAGAAGAAATGAAGCAGGGATTAATTGACCCAGATTGCCTTTGTAAAACAAGGTGGGAGGGATCAGGTAACGATTTCCCAAGCATTGTCCAAGGAGGAGGCACAAGCAGGCAGGCAGTGTGAACAGCTCACACTAGGCTTGAAACCCCTCTTCAAAATCCCCTTGCCCTTCTGCTTTTCCATGCAGAGAAAAAAAAAAAAAAAAGATGCAGCTCCATCCTTCCTGTTCCCACCTTCCCTGAGACCCCCCTTGGTTTTAGTTTTTTGCACTGCTGAAGGGTGTCATGTACTAGGAGACAAAACAGCCCCAAAGTCTTGACTTCCACAAACCTTGCCTTACACAGCTCAGTTACTTCTCACTTCTTTTATTTTCTTTTTAATCCTGTTTCTCCCTTCTATCCCCTAGGCCCCCTCCCACTCTTTCACATTTATCCCTTAATCAAATTGCTATATGCTCTTCTCAGCAATTCTTCTCTAAATCCCTCAGGCGGGTTAGAAGCCCCCTGAGGAAAGATCTTTTTTGGCAACTGAATTGAGATACGAGAGAGGTCCTTGACAGAAGTATATTCCATCCCAGAAAGTTTTTAATCCTTCCAGATGCTTTGTCACAAACTGTGCTTTTATGCTGGTGCACTTTTAAAGGCAGCCAGGATATGTGCAGAGGTCAGATCACAGAGCTGCTCTGGAAAATTCTAAATTGCTCTCGCCTTTGATTCTTGTGCTTTAAAACCACTCTGAAGTTTAAATAAATGGATTAGAAATGAGTTAAAGAGCAGGGCGCTTAATGCTTCTGCTTAAATCTATAGCCTCAAGCCACGGCACTTTGGGCGGCAAGATCCTGTTAAATCTCATCAGCTCAGCAGACTCGGAACAAGTCAAGGCTTGGATGCAGATGTCTGTGGAGAAACAAGGTGAAACAGGCCAGAGAGGTGGCACTGGTCCTTCTACAACAGCACAGAAGGAAGCCCAAGGTGCTGAAGTGGGCAGTGGGATGTACACTGGAACACCTTCCAGAGAAGGCACCAGCACCACAGATATTTGCTATTAATACTAAAGCTCTGACAACGTAGATTAATTTTATTTTGTTTTAGGTCTCATGATTTCCAGACTTGTTTCCAGCTGGGGAGAAGGAGGAGTAGTGATAATGTGGTGGGCTAGATCCTCTCAGGAGACTCAGCTGTCTTGAAAGCCCACTCTGCTTCCCGTTGTTTATTATTGTTGGATGGTGAAAGGACAGCTGTTATGTTACATCCTAGAGGTAGCTGCACTTCCAGGGCTGCTGAGATGATCGCTGTAAATGCCAGCTTGGCAGCTATTCTGGCCCTCCTTGGGGTAGGCCCTTACCCCCTGCTTCTGGTGTGGCTTTGTTCTGTGAGAGAAGAGCAAAACATTTTGTAGCTGCTATTGAAAAGAGTTTCTCAACCTTTTAGGATAATCCCTGTTTTAAAGAGGAGGAGTTGAGTCAAGGAGAAAGTAAATCACTTGTGAAAATCACAGAGCATTATTGCTGAGTTTCTTGCTATCTCTTAAAACTACCACTACCTGAATGCAGCATTCCTACTCACAACTCCTTTTTTTTTTTTTTCCAATATGAGACCAATGGGATTTATTTCTAGTTCACACTAAGACACCAGGAGTTGAAAGAAAACTATCCACAGTGACCCAGGTAAGCCTTTGTAAGGAGGCACTGATGATTAAAATCCTGAATTTTGGATGTTCACCATACACCTCACCACATGTATAAGAACAGTCCAACTATGGAGGGAACAAAGAATGGTTTAGCTTGGCTTCCAGAGCTCACACACTCTTCTCTTTGCAGCAGGCTATAAATTATGCAGCATTTAAAGATGACTTTCTAAACCCCTGGCTTTAAAGCTTATTTATAACTCCCACACTGATATTTTTCAGACTCGTGACAGCTCCCACCTTCGCAGGCTGGGGACATGCCAAGCACCTGGCCTTTTCTATAATGGCCTCTTCTCCCCAGAAAGCTCCCCCCACCTCTTTTTTAAGCAATGCTTTGGATATCTCAGGGAGATTTTATTTATAGCAGAGACATAAAAAGCAAGTAGAAGAGAGTGAGGATGGTCAAAGGGAAAAGTAGCAAGTGTCCTAAATGTCTGACAAACATCATACAACATGCTGGAAAAAAATAAGGCCCTGGGAGCAGCCAAGATCTCTTCGTGATAATTTATATAGGAACAGCATGATTTCATGTAAAGCAGGTTAGGCTCAGACCTAGCCCAGATGGAAACTTATGACTAAAGGGGATCACCTCAGGGAAATGATGAGGGAGGTGGTACTTGTCCTTCCCAGAAGGGGCTAAGCTGACCATTGGCAAAATCAGGGGTATGTGTGGGTGAGGAGGTGGCAGCCTCATGTTGGCAGGCACTGATCAGTGACAGGATCCTGATGGGGTCTGTGAGAAGCCCAGCTGGTTCTAGGACTCTGTTTTTTGTTTGTTTTGTTTACCTATTTCGTTGATCTCCCAATGCTAGAGAGCTCACTCTTGGGGGAAGAGCCACGTCTGGAACTGTAGCATGGATAGAATCTCTAGTAGCCCTAATGCTGTCATCTGGAGTGAAATATTCCCAGCCACAGCTCAGTCCTTGCTTTGGGATCTGGTTTACAGTCAGGCCTGGCTCTGGGATTCCCTGTAGGAAACAGGAGCTAAGATACTGAATCTTAAATAGAACAACAAAAGCCTAGCATACAGAAAAAAGTCCCATTTCAGCCTCCCTTTTGGTAGGTGAAGCTGTTCCAGACCCGTGCCATTAATTACTTCCAGGTTCAGAAGCACATCCAGGTATCACAGTCAAGAGAAAAAGCTGCCCAGGCCACGCTGCCAGCCTGCAGGGGAAGGTGACTCCTGAAAACCAAATATAGCAGGGACTGAGCAGCGTCTTGGAGCAATCCAGTTCCTCAGGATTTGTTTGTAGAAGAAACCTGTTTCCCCTCTATTGATTGCCATGGCTTCAAAGCCTTGGAATGTCTTTGGCTCCCTGTGCAGTAGCATGAAGCAGAGCCCTGCAGTCTCAGTGGGGTTTGCTCCTTCTCCCAGCCTGAGGAACATTTCTGCACCCCAGGGCAGGTGTTTGCATTGCCAGAGGAAGACAATTCAGCTTTGTGAAATCTTTGAAGGTTTTGATTTTTTTTAAAATAAAAATGCCTGAAGTTGGATAAGCATTAAACAACAAAACAAAACAAAAAAGCCCCAATATGCATGTGAAGCATACTTGTGTCAGAACATCTGTTTTCAGCTCTATGCTTTGATTCAGATGTCTCCTCCTCTTTTGTCTGAAGTGACCAGCAGGTCCCAGAGATCAGAAATCTGTCCAGAGAAAAATCTTGCTTGAAATTGCTTTGTCTTCTCTGCAAAAATGCCTCAGGCTTTGAAGGAATGGCACTTTTCAGCAAAAGTAAATTTAATGAAAAATCTCTGACCACCTTCAGTCTATTCTCAGTGGCACCAGGCATTGCAGGCAAAACAAAGACATCTTGGCAAAATTACACCATTGAAATTGCAGGCAGAAGAGCTCAATTTAACACCCACTAATTGTTGCACAATAGTTACAGGAATAATCGGAATTTGTTAATTAGATGCATGCCAATGAGTAATTCAAGACTGGTTTAAATAATTATTCCTATCTTCCCAATAGGCTGTGGTGGTGATTAGCTTGCTGGCTGTTTCTCTTGACTGCTCTGCTTCAAATAAAAAAAGAGGTGAGAGACATCCATGCAGTGAGCCATGGCACTCCTAAATGAAATTCTGCTCCCGGGATACTGAGATCTGCTTGCCAATGAGTGCTGTTGGTTGTTGGTTTTGACCACAGAAACATCAGAGACAGCAAGGTGGACTGCCAGAAAGCTCTTGGATCCAGCGCTGTGCCAGTGAAATTAAATTAATAATTTTTAGAGTGTTTAATTCCTGAAGGAAGATGTAAGGATGACAAGTGCCACAAATTCAAATCCTCCATTGTAACCACAAGGTAAAAAAAACCCAAAAAACTGGACCAGCAGCCAGAGAACAAAACTCTCCTCCCTGGGACATAGCTAAATTCCTTGTCCCCCAGCCTGGAGAAATGCCCTCTACTGGCTCAGAAAGACTTTTTTTTCTTCAGTTTCACCATAAACTTGCCTATTTGCCACCTTTGGGTCTCCTAATAATTTCTCACCCTCCTTTGGTTAGCTCCTTCAGTGCTGCTTGGTTCACCTTGTGCTTTTTTTTGGACCATACCTCAGAAAGGGATGGAAATAGAACAGTGGAAAGGAATTAGTGTAACCGACCTTGTGAATGCCAAACTATAAAAATTGCATCCCAAACACAAACATGGGGAAAACCCCCTAAAACCAAAGCCAAATCGCATTCCATTGTATGATCTGCTTACCTAGCCTTGTGAAGGAAGCAAGAAAAATGCCCAAATATTAGAGGAAAAGATGGTTTGTGCTGAAAACAGTATTCATTTTCAAGTCATCAGCAGTCACAAATGCTTAATATTTCTGTCAGTCTCCTTGTGGACTCGAGGGGACTCTTGCTACTGAAATAGCCACCTCATGGAAAACAGCAATAGTACAAACTGGTTCTGGGTGGAAAATACTCCAACCTGTAGGATTTGCTGGGGGAGTTAAGGAAGGCAACACACAAGCAGGAGCCAGGAGACACAAAGACTATTTTTTTTGACAAAAACCTAGGTGAATGGCTGCAAGTTCCAAGACAGTACTTCTGTATTTCCCCTTATGAAATAGCACCTTTGAGCACTCCAGAAGCCCCTTGTCTGCACTGCACTAAAGCACTTGTTCATCTGTTGGGATGCGGGAGCGAGGGCGGAGGTACGGAAAGGCAGAGGCAGCTGTTTGCTCAGTACACAGCCCCTCTGGAGAGGGGACAGTTCTGCTGCACCAGCAGACCCCAACAGTTCATGAAAAACATACAAACACCAGTCATTGCTTTCCCTTCCTGTTCCTATTGCTGGGTAAGTTAGAGCCCCACAAACGACGCTGAAGCTGAGGACCATCCCCTGCTCTTATCCCCATGACCTCATGTTCTCTGGTGGCTGCTCTTACTGCCTTCTATCCTGCAGCAAGGGAACCAAGGGATTTGAAAATGTCCTCCCTCTTCTTGAGCCCTTACAGAGACATAACTACTTCTCTAGTCCCTACTCAGCTCACCTCATTCCTTTGACAGAAGTGCTTCCTCTCTCGGCTGCTCCCTGCTCATTTACACCCCTTTCACCATGATTTCCCTCAATTACTGCTGCTAACTGAGATGCCTAGGCTAGGACCACAGACAAGATGAGCTCCACGTTCAGTCAATGGGGAGAGACCAGGACCTTCTGGTAGTGCCTTGGTGACCTGGGTAACCCTCCAAGGGTTTCTCTTTTTGTTGACTGCAGAGGGAGCTGAAAGCCAGCAGGATGCCAATTTGTCTCCCTGAGGTGAGATGGAGCTTTGCATGGACATTGTATGGACAGGACAGGACAGGACAGGACAGGACAGGACAGGACACTTCAGGCCAAGCCATCCAACAGAGCCACATTTGAACAGCTCACAAGAATTCAGCTGCTCCAAGAAAGCAGCAGAGATGAAGACACATGAAACTGCCTCAAAGCAGGGAAAAATGGCAAACGATTGCCCCTTGTTGAAATTTATGCTTCTCACACTTGTGTAGGGAATCTGAAGACAGCCAAGAACATGGAAAGCAGAGGTTTCCCAGAGACAATCTCAATTCATGAAGCTTCAGTGGATTTTGCTAGCCGTGAAATGACTACCATGGGACTCAAACCTCTCTCTTGTGTTTATCTGTACTGCAAGAGTAGTAATATGACTTTCTAGTTGTCCTATGGCTCCTTGTAGTGCCATCCATTGTTCCCTCACTATCACTGAGGAAGCACTTGAGCAGAACTTTACCAGAACTGCCAAACAGAGAAGACACTTAAGGGTTCCTACATGACACTCAAGGTTCAAAGGTTTTCTTCAGCCTGGGCTTGGTCCCAATCAAATGGGAGGGTTTTTTTGGTTGATTTCTTTGGGTTTTTTTTTTTGTTTGTTTTGTTTTGTTTTGTTTTTTTTTCAGAGTCCAAAGACCAAGACTTCTCTACCCCCAATCAAATAAAAAAGCACAATAACAGTCTGGCCCACCTCTTTTATGGGATCCCAGGGTAATTACCTACTCACTTTAGCTACTACAGCCCTGCACCCAGAACACACCAGTGATCTCACTGCTGCTCAGCATTAACTCTTTGTTTCCCAGCTCCCTTCTCTGCCAGCTGGTGTATACATGGTGTATATATGAATATTTGGGGGGTTTCTACACCTACTCTAATTTGTCTCTGATCCTAGAAAACTGAACACAAGTTGTCCCATAAAATGCAAAGAAACTCTCCCCTGAGCACTCTGTTTCCTCCATCTTGATTCAAAATTGAAAGTAGATTGAACAAAAATTAAAAGAAACCAAGCATCAACTACTTACTGGCCAAATAATGGACAAAGGACTCAGGCATCCTGAGAGGGACAGAGACAATACAGATGGAAGAGAAGGCTGATAGGCACAAATTGTCTGACACAATGGTCTGAAAAAATATTATAGATCAATAGGGAACAGAACATTTTTCTTCTATGAATCAACATGGAAACCTTTCTGTAGATGTTAACACAACCTGTGCTCTGCCTAAATACCCCACAGACTTCCTTAATTTCTAATTTCTGTGATCCATAGGCATAAACTGGATTGCTCTTTTCTGTTTGATCTGAGGTATCCAGCCCTTCCCTGCAATGTCTGATTGTCTTTGACTTTCTGTCTCTAGTTTAAGTGGCTACAATAATCCTAAACAGAGGTCTCTACATTTCAGCAGACACAGGTCATGCAGTAGTGACATTTTTGATAATAGTTCATAGTTTGCTATGCTGAGAATCAGGGGATGTCAAGGGATTTCCCACCTGAGATTTACCCACCTTCACCAAAATTATTTTGGATGGAAAGGAGCAGCGACGTCCAATATAATATAAAGCACATTTTTGGCTAAGATCTGAAATGCCTTCAGATATCATCTAAAGTTACACACACACGTCCCCAGTGAAGCCTGAAACAAAGCTCTCAGAGAAGACAGGATTAATTTGAGGTCAGAAGGGCTTTGCTTTCTGTCATAACATTGCCATGATGTAGTACCAAACTCATTACTTACCGTGACATAAAGCTAAGAGACTAAGGAATGGTTTAAAGTGTGTTAGCTTATACTCCCCTTCCACTGCAATATCCTCTCTTGAGGATGGCAGCAAACAATCTAAACAAGGACTTGTGTGTATGGAACAACTTAGTCCCCATGCAAACAATATGGGGACATCAGGGATTTCTGTGAGATGTTCTGTTTTTGTTGTATCCAAATTGCCTACAGATTTTTCTGTGTCAGTCTCAGCTCAGAGGGGGCTGTGTTCTTTAATTAAACCAAGTTGATTAGACAGTTGCAAAGAAGGGAAACTAGTTCACGATATGTCATCTGACCTTTTCTGTCTTTTTCCTCAGCTCTGATCAGCTGTGAAGCAATTCTGAACTTTTCAAAACAATTTGTTCTTCAATTTGGAATAATGACAGTAAATAGTTCTTTAAATAGCCTCATTCGTCAGCTGTCCACTGGGATTAGTTAACATTAGAGAGCTGATCTCCTTTAACTGGATACTTTAGCTGTCTACTGCTGACCTTCCATATGATCCCAGGTAGGTGTTGTTCTCTGAGGGTCTTGGGTTCACCACTTATAAAGCTGGAAGGGACAACTGTAATTGTTTAGTTCTGAAACAGTGAGAGCTGAGAATTTCCATTAATTCAACCCTTATTCAGTGTACCAACTGGGAAAAGAGACCTCATACTCAGCAAAATAACCCCAGTGCTCGAGGTTGTACCATCAACTAAAATTTGGTTGCTTCAAGGATAAGTAATTCTTTTGCCTGAACATTTGCCCCTACTTTTTGGACTGGCTGTGTGTTTCTTCAACCTCTGCAAATGAGCTGTTGTTATCTATTAATTCTCTGGCTACTTTTTTCTGTCTATATAAATAAAAACCTAGAATCAAAGTTATGCTTGTGAGCTGTGGCTGAACAAGCACACTCTGCTGCCAATAGCAGATTAAAAAAAAAAGCTACCAGGTTCCAGTTAATTTGAGTGTAATGCTCATGCATAATACCTCCCCAGAAACTTCAGGACTTTTATTATTGTCACCCTCACGAAGCTTACACTGAACTTTTTACACACCGTCTGATTAATCTAAGCATACACTGCAGATGCTTCTGACATTTATGGAGCCACATCAGCATGTGTGGAGCTATGGGGATCCAACAAAAGATCTCAAAATCCACCTATAGTGGACGTCCAGATGAGAAAATGGAGTGTAGCCAGGAAAAAAACCCTATAATTTATATATCTCTCTGTATAGCAACTATCTTGTATAGCACTTATCTTCTGCCAGTGTCATGGGCCCTCCACAAAGCTGGATGTCTTGAACAAAGCCTCAGTATATTGGATACAAGCTCTGCTCTCTCCCTGCTTCAGCTGTCCTTGATTGCACACTTCCAGGTGCTGATTTCCAGATTAAGGGAGTCTTTATTTCAGACTTTTCACACGCTGTCAACATGGTGTTTGATTACATCAATAGAGGCAAAATATTGATGCTTAGTGGAAATAAAGAGATTTTTTAAGCAGGGAGATCTATTTTTGTCACTTCCTCCTGTGGGGCAGGTTATCAAGATGACCTGCAAACAGCATTGCAGCAAAGAACAGCTCACTGTTTTGGGGAGTGAGGGGAGACGGTATTTATGGCGTGTCATAAACAGTGAAGGACTCTTTGGACAATATCCTAATAAATACTCTAAAAAGAAACTGCCAGACTCTCATAACTCAACATACAGACTGTCATCCTTTCCCTCCTGCTCTGTGATCTAGTTAAAGTTTGCCTTTTAGTATTGCCACAATGAACTCAGCTATAAGGACAAACTTTGGAGTCACTGATAAGAGATTCTGAAGTACTGTTTATGGGCAGAACCCATGCAGAAATCAGCAGGAGTGTGCTTGTCTTCAGCCTGGGATGCCTTACAAGGCCTGCACCTGCCCCTCAGAGGTATTTTTCCAATTGTGGTGTAGATCATGAACCCAGCAGGTCCCATGGGCCCTACTTTAGCCTGGTACAGTGTCAAAAAGCAGAATATGACCATAATTCTAGGACTGATGACCTCCCAGAGAGAGAGGTGGACTCCAGTTGTGCAGTGCTTGGCTCCAGGTTTGGAGTTCTCTCAGGCTTTACCTCTGTGTGATGGATGCAGAAGTGGGACTGTTTGGAGGACACTCTCCAGGAGAAGCCCCCAGTCATCTCTCAGCAGACCTGCAAGGGGGGGAGGGAGATGAAAGGCAGCTCGTGCCAAAATCTGGAAGACAACCCATGTGTTGTCCTGAAAAAATGGTTCCCTTTCCCCAGTACGGGGGGCTCATACTCTCCTCATTTTTGGGTTGAAGCTTCCTGCTCCTGCTTCTGGACTGACAAAATCTGCCCTTTGTTATCCCCTAAGTCCCTCAGAGGGAAAGAGTAGAAAGAGTATCATAATTTTCTTGACACAGTGGTCGCCTTCCTCCCAGACCCAATTAGCTCCAGGAATGGTGCCTTGAGACTGCCTTCCTACTTGGATTTTCTCCAGGGAGACCACTAGGCCAGACAGCCACTGTTGCCATGAGCAGGGTGTTTCTACCGAGAGTGCTGACAGCCTGTTTTCATCAGCTCCGAATGGAAAAATTGTTTGGAAAAAGGCCTGAAATGTTTATCAAAGAACCACGGCATTTAGTATAAATGATGAAATGACAGCAAATTAATCTAAAACCCACCATTGCTGCTATCAGGAATCATGGGCTGTAATAGCTGCGATATGGTCAGTGGGAGTTTCACCCCCAGGCCTGTGTGTAGTGGTTTCATAAGGAACTCTTGTCTTTCAGCTGAAATGCAGCTGCTCCTGGGGTGGATCACAAGCTCTGCAGGGCACCAGCAGCATTCAAAGGTGACCATGGCACTGGTCATGGCTTCTTCATGCTGCTGCATCTGCCCATGGCCTTTGGGAGCCTTTTGCCCTACACTGTTAAGTTTCTCATGAAAGGGACCAGCCTGTTGTTTTATGCTGTGATGAGGATTAATAATCCTCATCATGGTTGATGATGTAAACATGAGACCGTCGGAGCTGTAAGGGCTGGAGGCCACAAGGAGAATGGCTCTTTGAATGTCTTGTGGTAACCCCAGGGAAATCTTTCCTTTCCTGAGCAGTCAGAGTTCAGGCTCTTCCTCTAACAAAAACTACCCCTCAGGCCTTTCTGACTCATTAGCAGAGAAATAATTAGGAAAGAAGAGTTTGTTCCACTTACTTGGCATCACCATTGCTTGTGAAGCTCTTCTGGTAACGAGTGTTACTTCTGTGCATGGAAAAAAGGTTTTAATCTTGCATGGACTATATATCCTATGTAAATCATACAAAAAATGCACTTTAAAAAGTTATGCTTCTAGCTCTTTTGGGCCAAGACCTATCTTCTAAACTGGGAACTGAGTGTAATGCTGTGGTGGGGCATTTCTCTTCAGTGTGCAGGCAGCCTGCAGCTGTCAGTCACAAGGCTACACTTTGCACTCACCTTTGAATGTCAGTGTGGTGGCAGGTCTACACACCCTGGGGATACCATTTCAATTTCTGACCATTTTCAAGGACAGAGTCAATGGGAAAAAAAAATCATGCAGCAGACAAAGGAAGAAGAATGGAAGAGTCACCAAGCCTTTTTGTATCTGTGATCAGTGTTACCTCAACAGATGCCTAACAGGAATGTGGCATCCAAATTCATGTGCTGGGGCTGAGCAGGGAATCTAGTCTTTTTTTTTTTTCTTGAATGGTTAAAGCAGAGGGAGCTCAGTATTTTGCTTGGAGATTTCCCCAAAGCCTAGAGCTGACCAACACTGTCTCACCATGCCTAGAGAGGAGTGATGTGCAAGAGAATATGGCATAGAGGCACCTCACCTCCTCTGCTTAGCCTGTTGCTCTTCACCCCTTAATAAATCACTCTGGACTTGTTAAGCCCAGAGTTCATTAGGATACACTTCTGCTTTGCCCTTGCTGTTAAGCATTTGTCCAGTGCTGAAGATCCTGAGAGGTGCTGGGTGTGAGATCGGAGCGAGGGCTGGAGGGAAAGCTATTGTTGCTCTTATCGCACTGTGAGGTTTGTTGCATTCCAAGGAAATCATCTGGTACTTGGGTTTCCCCACTTCCCTGGCCACCGTGAGGTTTTAGGACAATCCCTAATCTGTTCCCTTGTGAACACTGAGGGCCTTTCTTGTGGGAAACAAGTTTGCAAGTTCAGTTGTTTCTATCAAAGATGAGAGAACATCCAAGCAGCGCCAGACAGTACAAGCTTCCCCCACAGGCACTCTGGCTCTGGCATCCCACACTGATCTATCACCACCAAGACCCACAGCACAAGCCAGCATCTCTGTCCTGAGCAGCCACCTCCTCCGCCTCTGCTCATAGCCTGCGTTCCTGCCTGCCTACCTCGCCTCCTCTCCGGCAGAGCTGCCAGAGAAAGGAGACGCAGTGCAAAGCCTGGGAAAAGCTGATGCTGACTTTTCTCTCCCCTCGCAGCTGCCTGTGCACAAAAGAGCACCTGCAGGCACACAAACCCTTGTGCTTGAACACGTGGCTGGGACCCATGTCCCGCTTGATGGGCTGGCTGTGATGTCTGAGCTCTGTGGGGCTCTGGCTGGCAGTGGGAGCGGAGCAGGGATGTCTTGGTGGGGTAGGGGAAGAAAGGTGGCACTTGGGGAGCAGCACAATGATGAGGTGGCAGTGAGGATTGGGGTCCCAATTCTTTCCACTGTCCTCCCCCCTCTTCTCCTCCTTCTCCTTACCAAATCTGCCCTTCATCTCCTTATCACACGGTGCTTTTCACTCCCTCCTCACTACAGGAAGGGACACCGCCACCCAAGAAGCAAGGAAGAGTGTCTCACTCTT
This sequence comes from Dicaeum eximium, assembly GCA_013396995.1. Taxonomy (NCBI): domain Eukaryota; kingdom Metazoa; phylum Chordata; class Aves; order Passeriformes; family Dicaeidae; genus Dicaeum; species Dicaeum eximium. The sequence continues at coordinate 1,097,510 of VWZP01001440.1, read as the reverse complement.
GAGGCTGTCAAAATCATTACCATGTTGCTTCTGAAGCCTTGGCTTTGGGTATTGAAGAGCACAATTCACCAGCCCTGCCTCCCCACAGACCTCTTCTGCCACCACCCAAGCCCTCATCTCTCTTGCAAGAGGTGCTGGTGACAAAATTAAAATCCAAATATTTGGGACACCTCCCATGTCTTTCCCTTCACAGCTTGGTCATGACTTTGCATCTCAGCCCCCTGTCAGAGCTCAAGGGGGAAATTTGCTTCCACCCACCTTCAGGATAAGTCTTATTCTTTCCTCCTCCCGTTCCACTTGCTGAGCAAACCTAGCCCACTCACTCCACCTGTGTCAGGGGAATCAAAAGATCCCCCTGAGTTCTCTCCTCACAGTCCTGCTGCAACAACAGAAGCACATCTGGTTGTGGTTTCCCTTGGGAAGGCTCCAGATAGTGGCTGTGTTAGCAGCCCACTTACCTCAGCCAACTGCCCCTCTGCCTGTGCCTCCCTGCCCACCCCTGGCCGCTGCATTACTGGTGCTCCTTTCCTCTGCCACCTTCACACACCACAGCCTCCTGGCCAGAGAGGGGCAGAGGAGGGATGAAATATTGTGGGATCAGGAGGTAATGAGAAAACTTGTTTTTCCCTCTTGCCTCCCACCTGAGGCTTTCGTTGGAAGAGCTGGGGACATGGGACAGAGCTCCAAACTGAATCACCCCTTGAAGATGTCCACCACACCAAAGGATAGAAGGATCTGGCTGGAAGGAGAAGGTCCTTTTGCATCACCTGATTCTCCTCAGTCTGGACCTGAGCGGGCTTTGCCACGAAGACATCAGCAAACCTTCATGAAGTTGCACAGGGGAGAGAAAATGCATGCAGAGTGCCTAGTGCAGTGGCAGCTGCCAGTAATGGAAATGAGAAGTAAAGCAAACCATTTTTGCTTGTCAAAAACACAGGGTTTGGGAGAGTGGGTACAAGTTGCTTGTTTGCTGGTAAATCACAATGGGCTTCATGGAGAAGCACCTAGGGCAACCTCGAAACCCACCCATTAGTTCAGTGGGATTTAATATCTTCCAGTGAGTAAATACCATCTCATTTTGTTAGCACAAAGTGGTCCTCATCAAAGTATTGGCAAGATTACAACATTTTTTCATAAATCTGGCAAATTGCAGTCTGCCTACAGTCATCCACTGGAGTCTTTCTTGTCTTACTTTAATTGAACTTTGTGTGGGGGAGGGAAAGGGGATTACATTTTTTATTGCTGGGTGTGTTTTATGGGAGATCTGTCAGCTGGAAGTGACAGTGCCAATTAGGGTTGCATGTTTTTGTGTGAGTTGCAGAGTCTTAGAAAGCAGAAGAAAAAAGCGGGTGCAGGCAAGCCGAGCTATTTACAGTGATAGATCTGGGGAAGAGCAAGATGGGAGATACCTTGGTTGCTACCTGTGGCTGTGAGACTTGCCCTGCGTCCTTCTTCCCTTCTGCCAAAACACACACACATTCCCGAGACGTGCCTAGGGAAGATCGGAGGTTTATTTACCACTGCCCTAATCACAGCTTTCCCCAGCCACCCAAGTAAGGCTCGTGTCTGCACACAGGGTGTTTTGTGGTCTTCTCCTACATGTTTCCATAGGTGTGAAGCAAACACTTTCTGAAGGGAACTCCTTAGGCCTGCCTTGGGTCACTCTCTGTGATGCAGGTAATCTCAGAACAGTGTTTTGGGAGGGAAAGGCACAAAAGTCTGGAACACTCCAGGCTCTTTGATGGCTTACAATAAAGTGGTTCTAATTCACTCAGCAAAAGACAATGAGCAAGATAAGTGCTTGATTTGCAAGTATCTCCTCACATTAGTGAAGAGACAAGGGAAGGAGAAGGAAGGGAAGATACTGTATTTTCAGGTAATCTTAACCCTTCGATTTACTCTCTTGAGCCAAATATCCTATTGCAAATGCAGCAGCAACCCTTTAAAACTCAGAGCCAAAGCTTTACTTTCCAATCCCTGAGCATCCTGGGTGCTCACTGAGATCGCTGACAACCTCTCCCTATTTTGCTGTGTCTCTACAGCCAGCAGGTCTGCTTCTGCCTAAAAGGACCCTCCATGCATGAGGCCTATCAGCCAGCTTCATGGGCTAGATGGCAAATTCAGCAATCTGGGCAGAGAGGCAGGTGGTGTGGAGGGTCACAGTGTGCTTTGAAAGCCAGGCTGCTCCTCTTTGTGGAAGGGATGGGTGCTCAGGATTTATGCTGCTGCACATGAAAAATAAACACTTGGTCTCCACATGCTTTGCTAGTCAGTGTGTGCTACCCAGCTGGTTCAAACACCCATCCATCAACCCTCCCTTGACTCATCACCACAGCTCTGCAGTACACGGGGGGTGGGGAGTGAGCACTCCCACATGTGGATGAGGGAAGGCTCAGTTTGCCATGAGATGTTGAAATACCCCTTCGAGCCAGCTCCTAATAGAGGCATTGCCTTGCTGCTGTAAACCATAACTTACAGCTCTGACTAAATGACCATTTTTTATTTTTCCCTGTGACACAGCGTATCTCCTTTGTAGGCTCAGGGCCCTATGGGCCAGTGCAGGAGTTTGCTCTTGTGGGGCAGATGGGATGTTCTCTGTGGCTGAATTTCAGAGCTGGTGACCATCATGGGTGGCAGAGAAGTCCCTTTTGGCAAAGTGGGGGTGATGCTGTCTCACCCATCACCCTTTGCTTGGCTGCTTCTCTGGGTTTCCTCTGGAGCACTCTATTAATAGCCTTGTTTCCAAACAACAATGTCACTAATCATAATTTATTGGGACTTTAATGACACATTTGACAATGACACTGACTGCTGGTGTTTGAGCACCAAACAAGAATTTTAATGAGGAAAGGAGAAAAATGAATAATGCATTAAAAGGGAGATGGGTTTTACCAAGCTTGTGTTTAAACAAGATGATGAAGAGTGTGATGAAAGCTTATCTGCATGGTAAAATAGATGAACGAGTTGATTCTGTTGAAGGCCAGGTGTCCCAAAGTATTAATTCTTCTTTCCTGGGACTGGACAGCTCTGAACCTGTGCCTTTGGGAGAGTAGTGAAATATGAAACACAAACAGTGGGATGGAGCACAGACACAGCAGGTGTCCTGATGACACCAAGCTGTGTGGTGGGGTTGACACTTTGGAGGGAGGGAATGCTATCCATATGGACCTTGGCAGGCTTCTGAACCTTATGGAGTTCAGCAAGTCCTGCACCCAGGTCTGGGCAATCACGAGTACAAATGCAGTCTGGGCAGAGAGTGGATTGAGAGCAGTCCTGAGGAGAAGGTGTTGGGGTTGTTGGTTGACAACAAGCTCAACGTGACCTGGCAATGTGCACTTGCATCCCAGAAAGCCAGCTGTAATGTGGGCTCTAAGAAAGCAGCAAGGCCTGTGAGAGGGCTGGAGAGGGATGTTTTACAAGGGCACGTAGTGACAGGACAAGGGGGAATGGTTTTGAACTGAAAGGGGATAGATTTAGATTGGATGTTAAGAAGAAATTTTTTACTGTGAGGGTGGTGGGGCACTGGAACATGTTGCCCAGAGAAGCTGTGGCTGCCCCATCCCTGAAAGTGTTCAAGGCCAAGCTGGATGGGGCTCTGAGCAACCTGGTCTAGTGAAACATGTCCCTGCCCATGGCAGGGGGGCTGGAATGAGATGAGTTTTGAGGTCCTGTCCAAACCAACCTTTCTATGATTCTGTTCTATGAAATGGGAACGTGGTCTCCAACAAACTGCCCCTGCCTTTGGATGGGTGTAATTCCTCTGACGCAGTGGCAGCGTTTGTGCATGGGTGCACAGCCCTGCCCTGGTCCTGTCTCCTCAAGGTGCTGTGTGAGAGTTTCATGGGGACCCAACCTGACACATGACTTGGAATGAAGTGGATTCACTGACATCTCCAGTGGCACTCCTTGAAGCTGGGGGTGAGTAGGTGCTCTCAGTATTTTCTAGATGCAGGTGATGGCTGGCAAGTTGCATAACACTAGAAAATCCAGGGAATGACTAGAACATTGTGCTAGGAGCACCCTTGTTTTCCATAGAGCTGTGTCTCTAGCAGTGACAACACAGCACACATGTGTGGGACTAGGCTGCCCAGACAAAAGAAGCAGTGTTATTTTGGGAGCAGTGGAATGTCCACCTGGCCTTTATTGGATATGCAGAATGAGGAGAGTGGGGTATAGGTCCTGCCCTGTATTTGGCAGGCCCAAGAGGATGCTGAGACACCCTAGAGGGTCTAAAATGGCTCAGACAATTTGCTTCTGCCTAAGTTTCAAGTCATGTCTCCCTGCTGACTATCTTGTTTCAGGTCCTGCTGGATAACAGAGAGAGGGCAAAAGCCAGAGAAGATATCTCTGTCCAGAAACTTAAAATACTCTTGTGACAGGAGTATTAGAGTTCAGACAAGAACTTGCCAAGTTTCATCTCAACCAGTATCTTGTCTCCAGTGATAATGGATGATTCAGGGAGGTGTGACCCTTCCTTTGCCCCTAATCATCTATTGGCACTGTTTCCAAAACTTTTTTCATCCCACAAAGGCCGTTCTGTATAAATACATTGAAGCAGATTCCCCAGAAACAGAGCTTAGAATTTCTCTACCCTCTATAACTATTCCCATCCAAATAAACATACTCGGAAAAAAAGAAGAAAAATTTAAATGGTTACCCAGATTTAGCAAACAAATCAATCCAAACATTACTCCAGAGCTGATCTTACAGCAACTTCTTTGCTGTTTTGTGGTGCAGTTTAAGAAATGCATTTCTTCTCCCCTCAGAATGACAACACATAGATCTCCTAAGAAGCATGGAGCATCACCTTCAAAACTGCCTCTGACAAAATTTTTCTGGAAACATTCCAGGGGCAAAGTGCTTGCCATGTGTTTCATGTCCCATGCAGCATGCGAGCTGGAGTTATTTGTTTGTTGCTGCTTTGTCTTTGTTTGTGCAAACTGACGCCGCAGGGACTTCTTTTGAGGGCATTTTTCAGCCAAGAAGATTATTCTATGTAAATACAGTTAAATAAATACACTTATCATTAGAATAGCTTCAGCCTGTTCCATCCATCTATCTATCTATCTATCTATCTATCTATCTATCTATCTATCTATCTATCTATCTATCTATCTAATACTTGTCTGCCTTTGTGGATAAAAGAATTATATTCCTATCACAGCCTAAAACAGACATGCTGTGTTTATCTTGTTTTGTGTCTACACTGAAACTGTGAGCAAGAGCTGAGCTAATTAAATCAGGCAGATTTATCAGCCTCAGGTACACCTTGGAGTTACTGCCCACAGTGGATCATTCTATTCCTTTGCCAAAGGACATTGCTTTTTTAACTAAGGGACAGAGAGGTGTCTGGGACCCGTAAGCCTTTCAGTAACTAACTTGATCTGAAGAGGAAAGTGATTGAGAGTCATGAGCTGCTAGCCCAGAGAGGAAACTCCCATCAGCTCTGAGGCACTCTTGGCTACTGTCACCTTTCCCAAGGATTCTGCAGCACTGAATTCCCTTTGTTTGTATGTTTTCACCAGTTATCACAAATTATGTTGGAAGTGTGACATAGCTTTTGAGCTGTTGGGAAGCCAGCATAAAAGTCATCAGAGAAAGGAAAGATCTTTCAGTCCTGCTGTTGGTATAGCCTCTATCAGAATCTGATGCAGATGAGGGTCCTGCTGGTGTGGGACCCTGAATAAGCCACTTAGAAGAATGTTTGAAAACTGCTCTATTAAAAGACAGCCCAAAAGGAGTGAGAATTAAACTCCAAATAAATGCCCTTCTCCCAAGCTTGCATGTGCAGTCCCCTACATGCAAGCCAAGAATCAAAATAGGAGAAAAAAGAAGGCTGAACATGAAGTCTTGCCTGACTTCTAATGAGCTGTGATGAAAAGCAAAATAGTAAAACTACACAAGCAGACCTATAAATTAGGTTATTTTTCTTCTGAATTATTTCCTGTCCCTCCCATTGAAAAGGTTTTCAAACTTTCATATGTCCTTAGGGAATGGAGTCATTGCCTGTCAGTTGATGCACCCGAAGGTGTTTGACCTGCTCTTCACCATGAGGTGAAAAGGGTTACCTTAAACCTCAGAGGAAGAGGGAGTAACTTGCTAAGCTGCCATAATTAGGTGCAGGTATCTGTGGGCCCCAGTGTACTTAACAGCTTTGCTTTCATGGAAATCAGTGGGATTTGTCCACTTGAATAAATGTCAGGTACCTAATAAAGATCTGGACTTGGGGAGAGCCTTGATCTGTATAATTGCTAGCAAACAAATGTTTTCTCAGCCATACTGGGGAAATATATAGAGGGAGAGCTGTGAGACACTCAGAAAATTTGGCAATAAGTCTATATGAGTATCTCAGATGAAAGATAGTCCGTAGTTCTGTTTGGAAACAAGGACTGGAGGAAGTTTCATGAGCATTTTGGGACCAATCAAGGTTGAGGCTGTCATCTCCTAGCTTGAGAGCTAGGAAATGCAGGACAACCCTGGTCTCTGGCTCCAAAACAATGAAATCATTTTCATGCCCTTTTCTTTGCTGCAAGAACTGCAAGTGTAGAAAGAATTAGAAGAATGAGTGGCTGAATTCCAGCTCATAAGAGGTGAAAGGTGAAAAGGAGAGAAAGGATAGTGGCTGGTACAGGTCTCCTGGCTTTCCCCACTACACCATGCATGCGTATGGAGCTGTGTTTTAAGTCAGATGAATCACAGAAAATTGGAAAGTCTCAATTTTTGTTTGTACAAGTGCATTAATAAAATGAAAGATTAGGTTATTACAGACATCAGTCATGCTTTAAAAACCCACGAAATTGGCTGAAAATGAGACAGAGACAATATGAATAGATACAGTGTTACTACAGTCTATTTCCCATCACTGTTGCACTTATCAGAGTCAAAACTGTTCCTTTGTCTTTGTTAGACAAATACATGACTGTGAAAAAAACTCTTTTCTTAAGGACTTTTTTGAGATTTTTTTCATTTTTCCACTACTGAATTTTCAGTAGTGGAAAAAAAAAAAAACCAAACAAAAAACCCCCAGCTTTTGAAAAGCTTTATTTACATTTTAACCTTTAACTGAAATTGATCTACAATTTACAGTTCAATATGGAAATGCATCTTAAATGAAAACAAAAAAACCTAGAGCATATACTTTTGGCAGCTATGACTTTCAAAGCAAAATTTGGTAGCGTTAACTTTATCTTTTTAACAGGCTAATTTGAGATGTGTTTTTCTATTTAAAAATGTAATACAACCCACTTGTTGTGGCTATATTCTTATTGTACGAAATCTACAGTGATCTGTACCCCAACCCCTTTGAAAATTATGATGTGAGGGGAAGAAGATGCTTAATTTTTTGAGCTGACTAGCAGGTGTGCTGCCTAGGTCAACTCCTCAGAGGGTACCTAAATCCTGTTTTTTCTTAGACAGGACTGTGTCCTGCCCCCACCCCCTTCCATGAGTTTCAGGAGAAGGTATCTGGACACAAAGAGATGAGAGCTCTCGTTGTAATATCCACCCCCGTGGATCCCCTGCAGGTAGAGCTGGGTTGGTGATCCCAGAGGAGATTAACTCTTGCTGATGATGCTGAAGTACAGGAGATGCACATGGCTTATCTTGGTCATTCAGTTTGTGTCTGAGATGAGGCACCGGATAAGGATGCAGAATTTGTGCAGACAAAGCTGAGCAACTGAATCATTAATAACTGGAGAGGAGGAGCTGACATTTATTTGCTTAAATATCCATAAACAAAGACTTTCAGAAAATGGTTGTTTTCAAATGAGTCATTGAACGGGCACGGTGGTTGGGTCTGCCGCAAATCCTCTGTGAGACACCCGAGTTCTTAGTTAAGAACCTCTTTTTCAAGGGAGAAAGAGAAGTTTCAGATTCAACACAGTACTCCCCCATGTTGGCAGGGATTTTGTTTCTCCCTGCTGTGATCAGTGACGCACTGTGGGTCAGGGCTAGAGCTGTCTCTCTGTTCCTAAGATCCATGGTCTCTGTAATCTTTTTCAAATTAAAATTAGAAATGTTTGAAAATTGAAATGTTGGGCAGTGCTATCTCCCGATACATTTCCTGTGGTGTTTACATGGCTGCATCAGTGGACATTTGTCATTTAGACTATTCCAGGATTCCACGTAGACTTTGTCATCCCACTTGCAAGATGGACACAATCTGGTCTTTAAACCAATTCCCCTGCATTTGTTCTTGATATAATTTCTTTCCAGCTGAACAGCAGCCCACAGGGAGAAACAGCAGGTAGCTCTGTTAGAAGGGACTCTCTCTTGCTTTCTGCATGATCCTTCCTTACATTGCCATTGCATTTGTAGCTCAACCTTCAAAACCAGTCGAACCATGAATAATGCACATGCAACCCTATGGCTTTTCATGGCTGTCCAGAGAGCACAGAAACAGATACTCAAGAGCCTGGGTCAGACCCAATAGTGCTGGCCAAAAAATAGGAAAAAAAAGGGCTTTGATTTACTCCTACTCTCTTTGTTCCAAGTTTCCCTCTGCAAACAAAGAGAGGTATATATGGTCTCTTGGCTTTGTGCAAAATATAAAAGCATTTTCATTTCTGCAAAGCCTCTGTTGTAGAACTAAAGAAAGGATGCTTTGTGAGCAATTGGTTAGTGCATGTTCTTTAAAAAAAACCTCAGCAAAAACTTGGCTTCCGTGAAATATAGGAGGACCAAGAGATCTGATCTGTTCAGCACAGGTGAGAGGGAGTGATCTAATCAGGAGGGCTTTTTTATTCCTTTTGAGACATCAGTCTGGCTCTTAAATGTCCTCTGGCTGGCAAGCTTCAGCAGGATATGAAGTGCCTGGGTTTTTGAGAAGAAGGCCAGCTGAGACCAGCTGTGATGCCTCAAGGGCTTGTGCTGGCAGCTCTGATGAAGACAATCCACCCTTTGTGGGACAGGGCCACCATCAGAATCTGTGGCTCTGCAGGGTCGGCTGGCTGGTAGAGCAAATACCTTGCCATGTTTGGCACTGGTGACTGTAACATGCAGTGCTGGTCATCTTGCTGGTTTATTGGATTGATCCTTCTCCTTAAGGTCCTTCCTCTGCTGCAGCTCCTGCTGTCTCGGGAAGTTAGGCTCAATTCATTAGAATCCCTTGGGAGTGAAGTCCATACTACAGCCAGAGGTGTGACTCAGCTTGTGTAAATACACCTGCCTGGGGTTTGTACAACCTTGTTGAAGGCTTGTGGCATTATCTGGAGAAACTTAAACTCAGGAACGTCTGTAGAGCTAAAAGGATTCAGGAAGAAACCTTGGGTAGTAAAATATATGGAATATCTTGTTTGCATGTTTATAATCTCCACCAGTGCCCAGGTGAGCTACTGTGAGACTTGCTGGGTCTGCCCAAGGAATTCATTGCCTCTCATTTGCCTGCCCTGTAACCCAGTATAAGCTTGTGTTTATGAAATACAGAGGACTTGAGTAAATCAAATCACACTTAGAGGGTGGGCTGCTTTTGTAGACATGAAACGTACAATAGTTTGTCATTCTCCTTTTTTTGAGAACCTGTCTCTAGATTTTAGGAGACTGGTGCTCAGATGCTACCCAAACAGACAGCATCATGAATAAAAGTGTTTTGGAAATTTCCCAAGGAAACATATTTTCTCTCATAAAATAGAAATGTATGGAAGAGATAAACTCCAGAAATACACATGAATTTTTCTCAATATCTATTTCAAAATAAGTTTTTTGTAAAGCTAGCATTTTCTGGTTAGAAAATAATTTTTAGATGTCCAGTTTTTAAAAAATATACTTTTTATTTTTTATAATAAACATTATAAGATGAATATCAAAAGTACAAAAAATAAAACCCATTTTTCCCCTAGAAATGAAATATTTTAACTGCTCTGAAAAGATACTTGAGACCCTTGCCTCAGTGTTTGATGGATAGGAAATAATCTTTTTTCTAATGTTGTTCTGATCCAAAACAAGGAAAAAAAATATGGGGTTACAAGAATTCTTCTACAGAAGAAACTTTCTGATGCCCTTTTCCTTTTAAAACACCAAAGATAAAAATGCCCTTTCTCAGTAGCCATGGAAACACCATTATTTAGTGCTTAAATAACAAGCACTGATTCTCCCCTTACCGCAGAAGGATGACATGTTCACTGGTATAGGAGCTTATGGCTCTGTGGAACTCAAACTAATTTATGAAATATGTGACTCCCATCATTTAAGAAAAGCCCCAAATGTAGGAAGAGGTGTTGGTGATGCCAACCAAGGCGTCTCTGTACAGATCAGCTGTTCACATGCAGAGTTTCTTTAAGAAAATTCAGAGTGTGAGGCAATGGATGCAAACTCTGCAAGAGAGGAAAGAGTTACTCAACGACACAGAATTGGACTGGGTCCAAGAGGATTATCAGCAAGAAAAAGGGGCTTTGGTTTAGTTCTGCTATCTTTGTTCCAACTTCTGCTCTGTTAAAAAAAAAAAAAAAGGAAAATATACAGGCTCACATCTATATGCAACATATAAAAGCATTTTCACATCTGCAAAGTCCTCACTGCAGAATTAAATAATGAAGGCTTTGTGAGCAATTGGTTGGTACTTGTTCTTAAAAATAGCTGCATCACAGACAAATCAGCTTTTGTTCAGAAACTCAGCAGGCCACGTGACCAATTCAGCCAGGACAGGTGATGACAAGGGCTGTGGCTCGTTATTGTGCTGTGAAACTTCATGTAATATTGCCATGCTCTGCTCCAGGACCTCAGCAAGTTTCCAGCTAAGGAGAACCAGGTTTAGTCAGGTGCACTGGATATTTTTATTCCCAGAACAGGAAGAAAGAGGACCAAATCACATCCTTCCACAAAAAGCAGGTTCAAGGAGTAAAGAGGTCTTCATTCCTTATACATCAGCATTGTACCTTCCCTCTTGTTTATACCACAATATATTTTAACAACCTTATTGTCTTTTTTTATAAGACATAGCAAGATGTATCTTACATCCCTTGTTTTGCCCATGTAGTTAATACATTAACATCTTAAATTCTACAAAACTACAATTTGGCTCAGGGAGGAAGGGAGAGTGTTAACTTGTGCTCATTGAAAGCAAGATTTAGGAGGCTCCTCTTCCCATTTTAACACTACACAGGTGGGCTGGAGATTAATGAGCATCTGTCTTGTGACCACATGGATCTGTTCACTGTTTGATGGGTGAGGTGTGTTCTGGCATCTGTCCTCATAGTTGCTGAGCAGAAAAGATGATGCCTAGACAAATACCTGTTTTCCAGAAGTGTCCAAGGGTGGTTTAATAAGAATGAGCACAATCAGCAAGGTCTACACAGGGTGTTTCCCTTTCAGTTCCTTCTATTGAGCTTGTAGCTTCTGCTCCCACTTGATTCTTGGTGCTTGGCAGCAGTGAAGTCTGTGGCCACTAACCAGCCTGCTGCACAAACCAGGATTTATGTTTCCCCCTGATGTTTCTTCCTCCTTGGACACATGATTTATTTTGAGGAACTAACTGGATCCTGACTGATTGTGCAGTAGTTCAAGGCTGAGATTTTGATCCTTAGTCAGAGATTCCTTTTCCCATGTTACACCTTTTTTCCAGGCTCTAACAGTGGTTGGATTAGTAGCATGGATGGGTATAGGTGTATCCAAAAAATGTACGTTAAGATTAGTGGCTGTGTAGTCTATCAAGACCACAAGAAAAAATTTAAGAATGACTGACCTAACACTTTTGTTGGACTTTGCCTGTTTCTGTGAGAGTGTGTTAGCAATTTTAAAATTTAATTTAGTAGAATTTAATTCATTAAAAATAAGAAATTCACCTTGTGCCTGACAGTTTCATTATTCTAGTGGAACATGACCTGGAATCCATTCCTAGATAAAGCATGAGGGCAGAGCATGTGAAATGTACTTTCATTGACTGCTAAGTGCTGGCTGAGGTTCTTCATTGTTTTGTCTTGGGTGATGGGCTCTGTGAGAGGGCCAGACAGTTCCATCAGGCCTGGATCCTGGCTTCTACTCTTGAGAAACTCCATAAGATGACATGCCAGCCTTCACCTCCTCTGCCTATAGACCAGGCAGGGTGGCAGGTCAGCCTCCTGCAGAGCTCCTCTCTGCCAGCTGGGCCTTTGCTCTGGGTGCCCACTCAGCTTGACAGGAAGATGAATGGGAACGTTTGCAAATTTTTTGTCTTGTACAATGTACAATCTCATACTACCCGGCTTCCTTCCAGCCCTGATTTTGAAACTGGCATGTGACTGGCTCAGTTGAGTCTTCCCATGTCTTTCTAACATTCCTTTTCAATTTGGGCATATTGTTCTGCTTGGTGATAGTGGCCCTGATAATTGCATGAGTCAGCCATTTTGCGCAGTTTGGCATATACTGGTCTATTGTTTTTTCAGCTCTTTGGACAGTGTTCCTGTTTCTGTGGGTTGAGAAGCACTTCTAGGATTTTACAGAGTCTTTCCTACTCTGGTCTTGTCCCCACCAAACTCTGCAGATGTATATGGTGGGCCTTATCTCAGAGAACTGAGAACATGTCTGCTTGCACTTAATTTTCTTTTGCTTTCACTATCAGCTATTATAGTTTTATCTTGAAGGAAAAAGGGCACCAAGCTACTGACCACAGACTCTTTCACATTTCTGTCAGATGTGAGACAGTGCTGTGCCCTTGACCTTGTCCTTTTTCCTTCTCTTTCTTTCTATGACAATGTTAGTTTCTAGTGCTTGCATGTCCTTTTTCCTCCCTCCACCACTCTCCATGATGCAGCAGAAAAGGGGCTGCCCACAGAGAGGTGAAAGTGTTGCTCATGAGTGTTGGTGTCCTTAATTATCACAGAAGTGCTCCCTTGAACTAAGTGCTTTGTGGTTATTAATTCATGCTTCTAAACTAGCTGTGAAGAAAGGATGGCTCACTGTTAATTTGCATTTGTTTGATTGGCACCTTGTTTGAAAGTAGGTTTTATCAAGTTTTATCTTGAGCTGAGTGACACAGCTAATTATACTTGTTTTCATAAGCACCAAGCTCCAGTCTGAAGCAGAGGGAGCATGTAAAGCACCAATGTCACTATTCTCTTACAGATAATGTTTGGTTTTACAAAATGTTTGGGCACACGGGTATGAAATGTGACTTCTGCTAGTAAAAATCACATCACAGGAAGACTCTGTGAGCAGTCAATTTTTTGGTGCTTTTTACCCTTAATAATCCAGGGAAGAAGTGGAAGGGGCAGATCCACTGGGACGTGTCCCGGCACAGAGGGGAGAGCTGAGTGATCATGGAATATTTTGCAGGAGATGCCATGTTCTTTTTCTTACTCCATGGAGCCTGGAGGATCTATGAGTCCAGGGTTATGTTGGCTGTTGGAAGTGAGATCTAAGGGGTCCAGATCAAACATGTCTACAGAAACCATAATAATAATAATATAGATGACTCTATGTAGGAAGTTAAATTGTTCTTACGCAGCCCAGTCAGGGGTCACTGAACAATCTGGGCTAGGAATTGCTTCTCTAGAAGATGACCCAGGTAAATATGCCTGCTCCATTAAACCACATCTACTACTAAAAAAAAAAAAAAAAGTGAATTTACAGAAATAGCTTAACATCATAAAAGGCTACAATTTTTCTATGCCTGCATGCCAGGTCATCTGGTGGCAGTGCTAACTGGTAAGAAAGATAATTTCCAGTCAGTGCATGGATGACTCATTAGCACAGCAGGTCAGAGAGCTAAGGGCTGTAGATGGGCTTCAAGAAGAGCTGAGATAATTTTATGACCTGAGAAAGCATTTGCCTAGCTGTTCCTGTATAATCAGTAAGAGAAGGGTAATCAAAGCTCGTTCCTTGGGGCACCAGATAATGATACTCATTAGCACATCTAAAAGGCTTTGCTGAAAGCATTGCATCCAGGCATGTGATAATTAATTAGCTGATTGTTTGGGGAAAGGTGTGCCCCTTGCCTTTTCCTTCTACAAGATTGTGCAATGGGAAGGAAGGAGGATTTTATGCTTGCTCATAAAATAGATGCCACATCTAAAATAGATGTGGATTTAGTCCAGCATGGCGAATTTGGGCAGCTTCTCCAGGAATGTGAATTCGTGCTGAGATTTAAAGAGATCCCTTGAGCTACTGCTCCAAGTTGGATCTCAGTGCATTGGGGCACAAAGGCAGAGCTATTAGATTTTTTGGTCTGTTTGTCCTCTTAAAAAAGGACTGGTGCCAAAACCAGACAGGTCCATCCCCTGTGTATCAGGCTACAGCCAGGGTACTCAGCCGCAGCTCTGAGCTCCAGGGGACAGAGGTTTGCATGGGAAACAGCTACCGCTGGTTTCTATGGCGCAAGAGCGTTGCCACTCGTAGTGAAACAGGCGGTGGTACAGGCTTTTGGCACCACCTCAGGAAACTTTGCAGATCAAAGATCACTCCCTCAGATGGGCTGTGGGGCTGGCTGCCTTTCCCAAGCAAAGCTCCCTGCAAGGAACCCAGATTTGATGAAATCCAATGCCCTGACATTACAGTGACCGCTTTGGCTCCATGGGGCTCAACTCAGACAGAGGTACTGGAGTCTGGCAGTGACCAAGTGTTTTCTCTTGTTGGCTTTCTATTTCTAGGAGACTGTTGGATGGGTTCCCAAGTGATATATCTGGCTTCTTGTCCAGGCTGGTTTATGTGTGTGCGTGTGAATGTGACTAGGCAGAAAATATCCCTCCATTGTTACATGGGAGAGAAGCAAAGAAACACCAGTTTAAAGTTTAAAAGAGCAATGTGAGGCAGAGTATAATATTCTTTTAGCTCTGTACAAACCTCTGCCTGGCTAGACCTTCATAGTACTCAACGTTCTGCCCAGCCAAGTCACAGCCAAGTTTTGCAGCTGCATTCAGGGTTTCCCACTCCTCTCTCTCCCTTGAGCTAGCAGAGAAAAGAGAACCTCTGTTGTGTCTGGAAGTGTGTGACATACAGGTTGGCTGGCTCTACAGGGGGCAGAGGAAAGAGAATAAGCTGTTCCTTGTAATTTCAGAGGTCCTGCATACAAGCTAATGTGTGGGAAGAGTTTTTGATTATGAGAATGACCTGGTCAGGTCTTGAAGAGCTGTTGGGTGGTCATCATTTCTGGAGAGGGTAGGGGGTAGGAAGTCCCCTTCTCTACTCCTACCAAGGAGTCATGGAAATTTTCACCTCTGGGCCAGGTCTTTTCAAATTAGACAAAGCTAGTGTTTTGTGAGCAGAGTTGGAAGCAAAAAGGAAATAGCCTTGTGCCATCAGTTCCTTTAAGAGGGTGATTTTTCTATCTCATGAGGTATAAACATTCCATGAAGCAGGGCTTCCTTTGATATGCTGTAGGCTTCTGTCTGACCCACTTCCAGCGTGGCTTGCCTGCTTTAGGGTTTGCCTTGGTACCCAAACCTGCCATTTCTGCTCCTTGGAGCAAGGTTTAGCCGATAGATCTGTGAGCAGAACTGTGGTGATCTGCTCCAACATTTTCCCAGCAAGACAAAGCCAAGCTGACCAATGCCCAGTACTGGTTCTACAAATGTGAGCTGTTCCTGCAGTCACCTGAGTCTGTATAACCGTATCCATCACAAGCAGTCATAAACAGTGTCCACAAGGATATGTGACTCAGGCAGTGCCTGTAGGGCTGACTTTTACAGAGCTCAGATTATCACACGAGAGGATAGTTGTTCTCAAGGCCCAAGTCATTTGCTTAATGGGCCCTATTTTTAAATGAAGGAGGCAGAAGTGGCAGTGTTACTGGGAAGGAAGGTAACTTCCACCTTTGCTGTGACACTGAAGGCATTAAGCAAAGTCTCTTCTTCCTAAGGTGGTACTCCATCCTCAAGCAGAGAAGAGTCCACTTTGCTTCTGCCATTGTAAGGACAGAGAAAAACACATGCACAGTGAAAGACAAAACATAAATCATTGCATTTTTGATTTGCAGAACTTGTAAAAAAGCTGATAATATGTCAAAAGCTGGAAGCTGAAATCTTCTGAGATGTCTTCCCAAAGTGCTGAGTAACATATTTTAGAGTTGTGCATTTGGGCATGTGCGAGTTATTGTGTGTGGTAGAAATAAACCACCTTACCTTCTCTTATTCATGTTGCACAGAGACACAAATGTGTCATTCATATAAATCAGGCTCAATTAGCCAGAGGGCTCAATTTCTGATAAACCAGACACCTAAGAAATTCTGTGATGGGAAAAGGCTGCACTCTGCAAGAACACACCAGGTAACAGTAGCCTTGTGAACGATAGCCCAAAGCCTCAGCTTTTGCCCCGGTACCTGAACATCTCACTGTCCTGAGGGAAACATCTGCGGAGCAATTATTATCTTGGAAAGAGCCATGGGAAAATAAAGCAGTCGGTAACACTTGAAAAGCGTCCCAGATTCCCACTGAAAGGCTTTGTCAGAGCTGTGAACCTTCACTTTATTTAGCTGTATGCTTTTTTTCCTTTCTTTCTTCTTTTTTTTTTTTTTCTGGAGTGGGTAGTAAACCAAAAAAGTATCTTGTGTGTTGCTGCAGTGGGAAATCTCAGCCATGATAACATTCAACTAAAGGTCATTATCTAGTAGATTGTAACCTGTGGAATATGGGAATATTTCTCAAAGGAAAAGCAGGGCTTGTCACTTGGTGCTCTTTAGGAGCTTAACTGTGTCACAGCAGGCCCCAGCTGAATGAGCCATGTAACACTGAGAGAACAATGACTATGTCATACTGACCTGCAAAGGGGCTGGGTGTGCTCATCCCTTCTCTGCAGGACACAATCTTCTTGTCACAGACACTCTTCTTTTTTACCGAGTTTTTTTTTTAATGCAAGAGAAAAGGGAATTTGGGACTTTCAGCCTGCACAAACCTCTCTGCTTCTGTCTCTGCTGACATGTGTAAATTACCATGGCAGGTCATTAAATACATGCCTGTCACAGCAGGAGAAATGGCTGAACATGGTGTTTCCTAGCAGGACAAGCCGAATGGCACAGTCCCAGATGCTGCTCCTTGCTCTGGCAAGTGTCTGCTCATGGGTCTCGTGCAGCAGGAGCAGGGGCACGTCTCTGACTGTGCTGGTCACAGCCAGCTGCAGTGGTGACACAGAGATGCCTCATGGGGTCTGCAGAGGTGCAGATCTGCAAGAGGAAAGGCGTGGGGCACACCTGTGTCAAATCCCACGTGGCAATGTCACGTCAGGCTGGGCAATAGTGCTGGCTCTTGCCTTCAGAGGCTGCCAAAGGGCTTTGGGCAGGAGGCAGCATCACCCCACCCATTTTCACAGATGGCAAAATCGCAAAACAGGGCAGTGAACTAACTTGGTTAAGGTCACCCAAGGAGGCAGTGGAGGAGCTGGGAATAAAAGGCAGGTTTCGTGAATCACCAAACCACACGGCTTCCCCTCAGGGCTAGGGATGTATTATAATAGAGCAAGATCCAGATGTGGTTTTTAACTGTCGTTCAGTACTCTGTGTGATATTACTCTGCCTAAGAAAATATACAAATTTGGACTCCCTGGAGATCTGACTAGTTTGGGGAGCTTGATTAAGCCTGTTTGGCATGACATTTTTAGGCAGAACAGCACACAAAGGGATGGGGGCAACTCTCAAATACACTGGCAGAGCCCGTGGATTGCCGAGTCCTTTGTGTAACCTGGAGGATGCAGAAGAATTTGAGAGACACAATCTCAAAAGATGAAGGAGGGAGCAAAGTCAAAGCAAAGAAGCTGGACCACATCAGGAGGTGGGAAGAAAACAGATGCTTGGCAACAAATCTGTGATCAGATGTGCTGTTCCAGTGGCAGCCAATCCCCTTAGAAAGTTATTATTCTCCAGCTGTTCATCTTTGTTCCCTCCATTCCCTTCCCAACTCACCAACTCAACTGCTTGTTAACTGTTCCAGATATCAGCCTGGGCTATTCTGAGGGAGCTCTGCCTGGAGGCAACTGCAGAGCTGCCTGTGCTGCTTTTTGGCAGAGATATTCAGCAGTGGTGGGGGGGAGGAGACAAGACAAGGGTCCAGGGATGGCCAGCTCTCCACCCAACTCTGTCACATCTCAGCAGCTCTTCTAGCTGCAGTCAGAGGAAAAGGGCGTTAGCTGGGTAAAAAAAATATTGCTCTGCATGTAAAACTCTTAATGCTTTGATATTAACAGTAGGAAGTGAGTGGGCCAAAATCCCAGAGCCTGAAGCTATGATTTAAATTGATCTCTGTTCACATTTCTACCTCCAGGTTTGGTCTGGGGGGATGGGGAGAATGGAAAAGTTGCATCCTTGCATCAAATTTCTACATTAAAATTACCACTCATCATACCCTGACAAAGTGTGCCTGTTTTTTTCCAAAGAGGCCTGTTCTTGCAGTCAGATGATCGCATATCATCTCTGGCTTAGCTAAATAATGAGCTCCTTAACTTTTGAAATTTTGCCTATAGAGTTAGAAAGTTATATTCATTATACTAAAAAACTTGAAGTCAAACACTATTCCTTTCATACTTCTTGATGTTAAATAATGGTTTGTGATTTAAATTTTAATTACTCATTTCTGCAGCAGAACTCATGCTTTTGAACATTTGATCTTAGAAATGCAGATTTCATACTGGCTTAAACTGGAAGCAGCACTCTTGCTTTCCCTCCTGATAGGATTATGTGATATTCCTGAGCGATGTTAAAAAACATTATCCAGTCTGTAGTGGAGACACCTCTGGGCCCAGATGAACAGAACCATCCTCATCCAATCCAGAGACCATGCAGAAAGTCTGTGTCACAAACAAGAGTCTCATCCTGCTGCAGGGTATTTTTACTGAGGTTCCAGAAGAAGTGATTCCTGTGGATACTGCATTTTAAAAGCCTTCAAGGGCCTTTGACAATGAGGTGTGCGAGTCTCACTTTCTGATGAGACGTTGTACAAAACTCCTGGCTGTGTTGAAGGTCCAAAGAGGTAGAGAGAGGCTGATTTTGAGGGGAAGCAGTGCAAATTCATTGCCTTTAGTCTGCAAGACTCTGGTCCAGCCCCTGTAAACAAAGCAGGAGAGCAGCTGTCGTGTACTCACGGCAGTTCATACTCATTAGATATAGGTGAACTGGACAATAGTTTGATGGGAATCATAGGTAAAAAGCACAACTTTGATATTGGCATTAAACCTTCCTAACAACCCAGTCATATCAGCCTCTCCTTTTCAAAAATTAAAAGCTCCCAAAGCTCCCTGAGTGTTTATGCTTACTTAAAAAGATCACTAGGAAGCTATGGGAGAAAATTCACTTTTAGCTTTTTTGAAGACAAGGGCAGGAGTCATCTCACCATACTCTGATTACCTAAAAAGTGGGTAGTTTACATAAATTAAACGGGCTCTGCAGCTGCTGGAGAGATACTGACAACTCTGGAAGAGGATTTCTGCCAGTCTAACAGAGAAATAAAAATGACAGGGGAAGACATGCTTTCGGAGGGTCTCTTTTTCCATTAACCATAGGAGTTTAGATCACCAGTTTAGTACAGGTGCCTACAATTTAGTTTCAGTGAGCTGAAGCCACAAGCTGATAGTCATGTCACAGAGAGGAAATCTGCCTGACCAGGAGAAGAAAAACAGGGGCTGAAAGAGGGAAGCAGACTGGCCCCAGAGAAGGTAAAAAGAGATGGAAAGTTAGAGTTACAGACAAAAGACAGAACCTTTAAAACAAAGCCATTTCAGAGGTTGTAAGGCAATTGTCCTTCAATATCAGGTTGGCTGTTCAGTGCCTGGCACTTTGCACCGTGTGAAAAGATCTCAGCCGAAGATCTTTGATACTCTGGCCAGCCATGGTGCACTCGGGGGCACTCTCCCACATGCCCAGCAGGCAGCTGCAGGGAGAGGGAGGCAGAGCTTTCCCACCAGTGGCAGACACCCTTGCTGTCTCCTGCTCCCACCCACAGTGAGTCATGGCTCCAGGGACACCGCCCTGGGCGCCGGAGAAATCCACAAACCACTACAGTGTGACATCATGGACAGGATGGAAGAGATGCCCTTCTTCTTGAGGCTCATGGAGGGAAACTTTGCCAGGGTTATGGGTCAGGAGGTACTGTAAGTGTGGGGTCAGGAGAGCACGCTGAGGATGGAATACAGAAAAGGTGCACTGGATCTGGATGGTAGAGGTGGCACGCTGCAGGAGACAGGTCTTGATGGAGAGACCAAACTTGACAGCTTGCTGTCTCTACCTGCACATCTCTTTACAATCAAAGTAAACTGTTACATTACAATAAGTGCAACCCAGCCAGCCAGGTGTTTGCTTGCTCCTTAGCCTTTGGTAACTGGGGCACTTAGTACAATATTGTAATGCCTAATGCTTCTGCTCACAGCCACGTTTTTCTGCAGTGCCCTGTAAAATCAGTCTGGCTCAGGTTCTCAGCCTATGCCAATTAGCCTGATTCCCCAGGAGACAGGTGGGGGGATGCCACATGAGTGTATTTACAGAGGGACGATATATTAAACCTTCACCCTGCTTGTAAATTAAATGCATGGTTAAAGATCTGGTCAGATGCTCACCCGACCACACTGCCATCTCCTTTGATTTATCTCTGCAGCAGATGCAGACCCACTCTTTAGTGGTGAGCCCTGCCAGTAGCAAATCTATTATTCACACTCCTCTTTGCCCAGGAAAATAAAAAGTCAAGTGTATGGACTCCTTTGGAAGGAAAGAGGGAGTGGCAAGATTTCATGGAGTGGTGGAAAGGCTTATCTCTGCTGAGCTCACACCTGACCTGCCAACATGAGGTTGAACAGGTTGTGAGGGAAGGCTCAGCCAGTGAGCAGCAAAGCCTCAAAAAACCCACACCCTGCTAAACAGGGAACCCTGTGTGGCTTCAGCTCTCTTGTTCCCCCGGTGTTGCCAGGTTGTAGGGTGTCATGTGGCAAGAAATCTGTTCCTCCAACCACCCTCTTTCCTCTCTTGTCTATGTGAATATCCAGTACCCCCCTTGCCAATGGGATGTGTCCACACTGTGCTAGTGATGATGCGTTAGACAGAGCCTTCAGGAAAGTCCTTGTCCTTTCCAAAAACTGGAAATGGGACCTCTAGCTCTGTAAATGGGCTTCAACTTTGTCTGTTGCTCAAGTCCTGGTCATGCTGCAAGATGGCATTTTATTGCTAAAGACCTTCTTGTGATCTTCAGCACCCTCACGAGGGGAAGTGGCAGGGCAGGTACTGATCTCCTCACTGTCATGACCAGTGACAGGACCCAAAGAAATGGCATGAAGATGAGTTGAGGGAGCCTTAGGCTGGATATCAGGAAAAAAATTCAATAGGGGGTGGCTGGGCACTGGAACAAGCTCCCCTGGGAAGTGGTCACAGCACCAAGCCTGACAGAGCTCAAGAAGCTTTAGGACAATGATCTTGGGCACATGGTGTGACTCTTGGGGTGTGACTCATGGGGTGTTCTGTGCAGGGCAGGGAGTTGGACTTGATGATCCTCATGGGTCCCTTCCAGCCCAGCATATTCTATGATTCTAAGTCACTTTACTCTCTTTTTTCTCCTCTGTCTTCCTTTCTTTTCTCTGGATTCCCTATTCTTTCTGCTATTGCTTTTTATGATGCAGAAATGGGTAAGGAAGCAGATTTGCATGGTGTGAGGCATTAAGAGTAACCTTATGCCACACTAGCATGGGTGCTGTGACAGGGTGAAATGTGTATTGTCTGCGTGTTTGAGACCACTTGCACAGGACAGCAACCACAGGATCGTGGGGATAGAAAAACCTGTCTTGAATACTGTAGGAATATTTAAATACAGCCAGCCTTGATCCTCATTCTGGGAAACAACAGCTGCTGCCAGGATAATTTTATCCTCTTGCTTACACAAGAGAGAAGATCTATTCTACAAACATCCCGTGATCTCCTGGACCCACATATGCGGTTATTCCAGGTCAGAGTTGCATCACTGGAGTGGCAGATTCATATTCTGACCGGTTTTTTTTCTCTTGTCCAGCAGACTCTTCCTGCCTTGAATGCTCTGAGCCTAGGGACCATATCCTTTCCTCTTGTGGTTGAATTGGTTATCACTGCATCCTCTTCCCAGATTGTCTCTGTGACTTAGGAGGAGGTTGGGAAAGTTTTGCTCCATCATATTCAATGTAGTGACTCAACATCAAAAACAAACAATTTGGAAGAGAAGAGCTGGTTTCCCTGTTTGCAGGATGCAAGGCCCTAAAGATAAGAAGGTATACTCATGCCCTTATCAGGTCTCATGTTGAAGTATTTGGCTTTTCCTGGCATTACACTTCCACTGTCTGCCTGAGTGCAAAAGAAAAGACACTAATTAATTAAAGAAAGAAATTTCCCAGCTCACTGTCTTTCAGTTGTGACTTGCTGCCCTGCTGCACCTGTAATCTTTACAGGACCCCTGATTACCTCCCAGAAACACTTCCCACATGGAAGTTTCGCTAATGAAAAGCCATGGAGAGAGAGAAATCTCAAATTTTGTTAAATTTTTTTTTTGGGGGGTGACAGGAGAAGAAGACCTGAAGTATTTAATTTTATAATCAGTACTTTGATATTTTCTTATTTCTTTGTTTGTTTTGAAATAACTTTCTGGCTCCATATTTCCTTTTGTAAACATTTAGAAGGTAAAAAAAAAAAAACTCCCCAAGCCTTTCATAGGAGCTAAAAATGAAAACTGTTGGCTTTTTCTGGAGAAGCAAATTCCCTTCAGAAAGGACAGAAAATGGCATAAAGTTGAACAAAACTTTGTATTTCAAGAAACTAGATTTCCTTGAAAATGACATCTCCTTCAGATTTGTTCAGCACCAAAGTTTCTCCTTTTTAATTTTTTTTTTTTATTTCAACTCTTTCCTTGAAATTGCTGATGAGTCCAATCACAAATTTTTTTCTCTGAACCGTAGTTACTGCATTGGAAGGGTTGTGTAGCACAGCAAAAAGCCTGAGCCCTCCTGCTCATCCTCTGAGGCTGCCCAGGAGCATGAAGGGTGCCCTGGAGGGTGGCTCTCCAGACACATTTTTATTTGATTAGCAATGGTCACTTGGCATCTGTGCAATCAAAGTATTCCCATATTTAACACTGATATGCTAATGCTGACAGTCAGTGGGTTAATCATTATGGAAATACTGACCAATTCTTGAGTCAAATATCAGGTGGTGCCAAAAAACAGAGCCCTGAGACAAAGGACAGAGAAGTTAATCTCTGACTAATACTGCAGATAAAACGGCTGTTATGCAAAAATGTGTCTTCCAACACAACACTTGGGTCACTGCAACATCTGAACCACAAAAATTCATTCTTCTTTCCCATGAAAAGCAAATGCCATGCATTGCTGAAGTTTGGGACTCTGAAAGCCTTTAGTGGGGGACAACTTACAGCCCTGATAACAAACTGTCCAGGCTGCTGGAGGTTATTTATATAGAGCTTAGATTTAATTAAAAAAAAAACCAAACTTTAGATATAGTCATGACTTAACTTAGAAATTAGAAATTAGAAAAGGGTTTCTGAGCAGCAGAGGAGAGGAGGTCTGGAGCATGTCAGCTATGGGTAGAGCACTTGTCAAAACTGGTATCAGGTTTTAAGATGATCTGCATCAGTCAATGAATGACACAAATGGCTGTAAAGGCAGGCCAGGCCTCTTGATTTAGCTCTGCCTTTCTATAGTCCTGTTTATTGAGGGCTGAAGAACCAAAAATAGAGGCAATAGTCATAGCAGTCAATGCTTTCAGTCCCTCCCCAAAGTATTTAAAATAACAACTTCCATCTTCTACAATCACTCAGGATTTGGAAGGTTTCCAGATTTGAGAGCCCAGTGTAACAGAGAGCAAAAAGTGTGTGATTTCACATAAGATGGTCCTCTCTCAGCATCATTGAGCTGGATACACCAGCAGGCCCTTTAGAAATTCTTGGCTCCCCCATCAATTTTTGCCCACAGATATTTGCCCTCAATCAGCCCCTTCTGGCTTACAGCAGCAGCAGAGGGTGGAACACACTCAGTAGCACTTTTTGGAGGATGGCAATTTACTGGGCAAAATAGCTCCAAATCCTTCCCTAAGCTTAACGTTGGTTGCAAATATATGAATGTTACAGGGTGGGGAGAACAATATGTGACATGTATTGTGGGCTGTGTTGCTGGTCCTGTGAGCCTGTGTGTATCTATTGTTCACCAGTGTTAACAATGGGACTCATGTCATCTAATTTTGACTTTGCTTCTGGAGCAACTCAAGTTATTTTTTCAAATCCCTGGCCATGGCAGGAGATGGTGGCTGTTGCTTAAGGGACAATGTGTGAGGCACAGCTGGGATGGAGCATGGATGTGCTGCTACAGCATGTGGAAAGAAGCTGACAGCTCTGAATGGCAGTGCATCCTCTCTGTCATAGAGAGTGTTCTTGGAGAGAGACAGATCTTCTGCCCTTCAGCAGAGGGGGATCCTGAATAGCCAGCTAGGAGTAGATGCTGAATTTTTAAGCAGAGAAAGGACAGTGTGATGAATCCCATCTGAATAGAATATGGTCATTAACACATCATTAAAAATGCCTTGTGTCTTACAAATACAAACAATAAAATCCTTCTGGGAGTGTCAGACTCCCCTTTCTCTTTAAAAGCAGCTGTACTTTTTTAGTCCGTGGTGACCTTTCAAGACCTGCTACTCTTACTCTTCTTCACAGCTCTGCTGCTCCCCAGATGGGGAGGAGCAAGGTGTTTGCCCTCTGTGCCCTACAAGCAGTGTTGCATCCTTACCTCCTCTTCCATAAGGCTTTAGTATTCTGGACCCAGTGCAAAGCAAATCCTTCTTCATATTCTGACTCTTCTTTGGCATCTCAGAGAGGATTACAGATTTTGGCCGTATCAGAAGGGGTAATACCACCTGAGAGAAAGATGGGTGCCCCACCAGATAGCGCCACAAGCCAGGAGACACCTGAAGAAGAAGATGGAAACTATGATTTGGCCTTGGAATAGATCTCTGGAGAGCATGTGAAGCCCAAGGGTAGCAGGTTCCTACTGCCTGCAGTGTTTGTAGGACATCTTGGTAGAGTAGGATGCTGTCATCCACTTAGAAGTAAGGAGTCCAGGCAAGCTGGTGAGAAGTACCAGCCAATTCATAAAGAAATGAGTTGGTTTGTAACCTTGATTATTTATCCAAATTATTGAATCACAGTGCAAAATAAAGAAGGACATCAATAATATCCCTTTAATATATGGCCAATTCTTCTACTAGAAAATGCTGTTACAGGGATGTTCCACTTCCCACCAACTCCCATATCCCCTTGCATCCAAATTCAACTGGGTAACGTTCCCTTAGACAATAATTTTTGGACAGCTAATCCTGGCATAATCTCTCCAATGTTAAAGAAAGAGGAGATGTAGAGGAAGAGTCCTGCGACAGCCTAGAGAGGAGCACATTAATACTGCAGATGACAGGAGGACCCCAGCTTGAGCTTGTTGAGTTTAATGAAATAAAAGCTGAAAAGGGTAAGATTGGCTGCCACAGATACATCAGGGGCCTAAATATTGGGGAGGAAATAGAGCTATTTAACTCAAGTACAATGTTGGCACAAGAACAGCTGGGTACAGGCTGCCCATGAATGCATTTAGACAATGGGAATAGACAGAGAAGAGCAATACAAAAGTGGAAAAAAAAAAAAGAAAAAGCAAGTAATTTTCAGATTACAGAGTAATAGAAATGGTGCTGAGGAAGGCCTTTGGAAAGCTGCTCATTTCGGGTTTTTTAACCTTTGATAATATGACAATCACTCCAAAATGAGAAAAGCCAGAGATCATTTTATCAGTGNGCAGAGCACCTCACAATGGGAATAATGTAATCTTATCAGTCATGTGGAGGCACTTAATGGCCCATTAACAAAAAATGTCTTCCCCGGGGAGGTATTGTTTGTGAAGAGATAAGGGAAACCTGCCCAGATAACAACCCCATCTTTATCAGATGGCAAATAGAATATTTTATTTTTACAATCCAGGACATTCACAGCTTACTAAAGCAAAGACTGTCCCTGGCATGTTTCTCTTAATATTTTCCCAATTTTGGCCGTATGTTTGCAAATGAGAACATGAAATATTACAATTAATGATTTGCAGTCATTTCACAGCCCTTCGATCTGACAGGGCTTAATTGGGCGAGAAATATTGTTCTGCAAACCTCTGCCCCAAAGCCCTGCCACAAGCAGCCAAAGCATCCCTCACTCTTGATACACTCAGTGAGAGGTTGTGGAGATGTGGTTGCTGCTGACAGTAGGACTCAGACTTTGTGATTTCTTCTAACACCAGGCAAGGAGGGAGGCTTGAAGGAATGTGAGGGAAATGCAGCCTCCACCTCCTCCCAACCCCAGGCAACAGAAAGAGTGCTAAGCTTGCCCCTGGCTCCCAATCCCAGCTCTGCTGCTCCCTATCCCCAGGCTGCTACCTTAGAACTGTGGCAACAAGCCCTGAGCTCTTTCTGGGATCTGTGTGACCTTCCTTATACCTCTTTCCTCCTTCCATCTGCTTAGCAGTCATCCTCTTCCGAAGCTGGGAAAAAGCAGTGGTAAAAAGAAAGCCCAGTAACAACCAAGTCCTTCATCCACTTGGAGACCAGAGGTGTTACTTTCTACAAATAAATATCAGTAGGAGCTTATTTTGGCTTTGTCTGTGCCTCTGCACAGGAACCTGTATCACCAGTGGCTCTCCAGACTGGGGTGAGATAAAGTGTCAAATCCTGCTATTTCAAATACCCATGTATGCATTCTTTCCACAGGCTGAGAAAATACCCCCAAAAAGCTCTTTTGGGGCTTAGAGCATTACTGTTCCAGTCTACACTGTCATTTAGATCCCTGGGTATTAGAGAAATCAGGAGGGGAGAATGCCAGATCTGGCTTTATTTTGGCCATGCAAATGTATTACTGAGTAGTGAAAAGTCAGGGAAAAGCATAAATCTCACTGCTGCACTCCAGTGCTCTGGGAGTTTTTCAAGTCCCTCTGGAATCCAGAGGCAGTTTTCAGTTTGTAAGTCTAAATGTACTTTACTGACAGGGCCAAATCCAGCCTTAACACAAGGCCATGGAAGTCAGGGGAGTTTCATCAGGAATGTGTCAGGAATTGCACCGCTGCTTTAGGGGCTATATTTTAGGGGAGCTGCTGAGCCAGTCTGCCTTTACAAAATGTCAGGAGTAATAAAGCACAAGCCTTGTACCAGTGTATTTTCACTCCTCACCCTGAGATTATCAGATCACCACAGGCACCAAATCACTCTTACAAGACAACAGTAAAAATGCTTTGCTCTGCTCTACTACATTGTGCCTCAAAACTCCTGCAGATGTTGCTGTGACTTTATCACTTTCACCTCCTAATTAGCAAAGGGGTATTTTCTCCATTTCAGCAAACAGAGAACAGGGCAAAGAACTGAAATATATGCAGTCCTGATGGTGCAGTCCCAGAATCTTCTCACTTCTGCACAATGTGAGGGTACAAATATCCCACAGAAAATGGAGCTGCCTTGCTGGTGGACAGGTAGCAGCTGTCCTCACTGCAGTCCTCTTCCTGGTGCCACTTGTGAAAAGCTGCTGCCCCTGCAGAGGTCAGGACTCTGGAGAACTGCAGCAGAGACATGAAATGCTATTCAAGGCTCCTGCAAAGTTGTTGCATCTCAGACATCCCAACTATTTTAAATTTTAAACACAGCTTTGGAAGGCATGTCTCTCCTGCAACATTCTTCCCATTGCACTCATGTGCACAGGCTTGGCTTTCCAAACAACAGCTCTACTGAGGAGCTTGCTTTGTTATTAATAAGATGGCTGTGTTTATGTAGTTTAAGTGATGTTAAAATTAAAGTGAAGTTATGATTCAGCTGACTTCAAGTTTTCTCAGCGCCCTCCCTTTGCGCACACAGTTTGCCCTGCACTTGTTTGCCTTGGCAGGGCCTGGGCTTTATAGTAACAATTTCATCTTCCATTTATAGGCATCTGCACGCCATGTTATTCTTATAAAGCAGAACCCTTCTCAGAGCTGAGCAAGGGGGACATGTAAAGCCATGCATGTGAAGGCAAAAAACTTTTTGAGATTTCAGCTTCTCCACGTAAGGAATAGCTTTGTCTCTGCCCTTTGGGAAAAATTAGTATGAAGGGAAAAAAGTTGGGTCGCTGACTCTGGATCTTGAAAAAGAAAGAAAAACAGTCACAAACCTGCAGTGCATTGAATTCAGTGAACACTGTTTGGCAAACTCCCAGGGCAAATGTAGGAAAGCTGTTAACTGGTGGAGTTAGATATATCAGGTGAGATGTTTTCTACATGGAGAGAGGAATTAGGTTTTTTTCTCAGATATCTAGACTTCAAGTGACTACTGTACCAGCAACTATCTCTTCTAAGAGGCTGGGCTTCCCACCAGGCTTGGCTTGGGTTCCCACGCAGACTTCCTTGTACCTGAGCACTGTGCAGCCCATGGAGAATTGTCTCATTCCTGTTCATCATTAGCCAGACCTTCTTGCAACTCTATCTTTTGAATCAGTGCTCATGCTGGAGCTTCTGGATGATTTTTTAAAAATGTAATTAATTAAACAAAAACCAAAAAAAAACAAACAAAAAAATTAAAGGGGGCTTGTAAGCAGGGATTTAACATTTTGAAAACCAAGACTCCAGGGGGATCTTTCAGTTTTGCCTTACATATCCACAGTAAAGAAAAGAAACATGAAGGACAACCTGGCTGCAGAAAAACAAACGGAAATGGCAGACATGGCATGACTTGATGAGACCAGCCTGACACTCATGAAAATTAAATTTGTTCTCCCTTGGTGCCACTGAGTTCCCTCTGAGGGAAGTACTTTTGCTTCAGCTAAAACCTGGTTGCCTTCGCACTGCAAGCATCCGTTGTTTTTGGCGAGCAGCCTTCCTCTCACCAGCCTGTCCCCTACCCACAGGGCCCAAAGCACTGCCAGCTCCTGGGCTTAGTGTTGGTTGAGATGGGGCTCCTGCCTCCCCAGCATGGCTTTTCTGAGAGTCTCTTGTCTTCAGGAGCCCCTGAGCAAGGCCTGCTGAGGCAGCTCCCCTCTTGCAGGCCTGCCCTGGGTGATGCTCAGCAGTTTTCACCATGAGGGTCAATCAGGGCGGTCACCACCTGACTGATGCAGCAGGACCTCCAATTCTGGAACCCAAGCTCATCCAACAGTCCATTGACTAGCTGAGGCTGCAGATCTTCAGCAAAATGAGTGTGAGCTTATTATTTCTCTTTTCACTCAAGAGCATGGGCCAGCGCTGCTTCTCTCAGCTCCTGCAGTGGACGCTGATCCACAACAGCAAACTGAAACGACCAGATTTTGTAGCCATGGGAAAAACAGAGAAAGTGCAATATTTTGGGTGTAACTGGATGGGGTCCAGATGTGCAGGCAGAGCTCATGGTAGAGTGCTCCTTCCTTTCACTATCCTCTCCTGGCGGTGTGTCCTGCCTTGGTGTCCCTTTCTAGACGGTGCCATTTGACTCCTGTGCCTGTGTGCGCGTCTGTAGTGCGACTCCTTGTACGTGTCACATCCCTGTCCCAAATCTGCTTCCCATTTGCCTGAAATCAGATCCCCTGCTGTTTCTGGGGGACTTTCTCTGGGCTGCTCAGCCATGACCAGAGCCTGAGGCACATTGGATGGCAGCTCATGAGTCTCACACTGCAACAACTGACCACAAACTGAAAACCTCCCAGTGGAAGGCTGCTCTTTGGGAGTGTGTAATGCTCCTTTCCCCAAATTACTGGTTACTCAGTCACTTGTGCATAAACAGGAACTTTGTCCCCTGCTCCTTTCCAAGTGCTGGAAGGCCAGCAGCTGGCATTCAAATCCTATCATCTTTGAAACAGCATCATCCTCCAAAACATCAGAAATTTATGGATGGTGTCCTGGCTTTCCAGTAACCAGATTCACTTGCACTTTCACTGCAGTCCACAGAGTCAAACCATCTACTTTTTGCACAAAATTGGCAATCTGGGGCTGCAGGTGTCCTCTGCTCACCCCCAGCAGATGACCCTCTTGGCTCCAGCTATAGGCTCTGTGGGGCAGAGGCAGTAAGAATTTTGCAGTGATGAAGTCACATAGGGCCTGTTTTGATTAAAAATATTTCTTTTCCTTACAGACTTTGCCTCCTCCTTACTGCTGAGGGACTAGCTGGGAGACAGTTTGTGTCACTGTTTCAGGGACTCTCAGCAGAAGGTGCCCATCCCAGGGGCATTTGGGCCTTTCTGAGCAACCCTCAAGTGCTGTGTAAGTGGTTAAATGAATTTTCTCTCCTCTTTCTATGGGCCTGGAATAGAAATACTCCCAGTGTCCTATTCATTTTGTCTGAGAAAGGGGCATGGGGCCAGTAGCTAAATGAGTTTATAATTCCTAATCCAGGTGCAGCTAGTGGGAAGATAGTCCTTTTACTCTCCTGTGCCATCTACTTCTTTTCTCCTCTTCAACCAGTGCTTTCCACCTCGACATTTCCCCTGCTTCCATCGTCTCTCACCTCGTCTGCCCTCACCCTCTCCTTTAAATATCCTGCTTCTCTCTTCTTCCACCCCCAATGCCTTTCTGCCTTCTAGCTTTGCCTCTGGTGAGCTCTTTGGGTGTGCCAAGCCACTGTCTCCTGGTTCAGCAGCAGCCTCTGCAGCTGCTCTGGCTTTCTTGGCTCTCGTGGCTTTCATTTCTTTTGGCGTCCCCCTGAACACCCGGAGGTGGGAAACCTCAGAAAGACCCTCCAGTAGAGAGGTTTCTGACCCACTGTTCCCTTAAAGGGAGAAGTTCAGCTCTCTTAGGGAAGTTTGGGGATGCTGTGTCAGCAGAGAGCATGGGGAGACCCACAGCACTGCCCTGGGAAATCATTAATTCCCCATCTGAACTGAGCAAGGTGCTGTGAATAAAGTGTGTGAACACAATGCTTTTTATGAAATATTCTATAGGGGATCATAGGACTTGTAGGACTAAAATGGACTAAAAAGGAGAGACAAACTCAGGAAGAGCTGAACATTCAGGAGAGGGATAAATAAACTCATCAAAGAAGGACAGAGTCCTGATGAGACCTGTCATGGAAAGGTTTGGGAGTCCAAATGAACAGCAAAGAAGCGCCAAAGCTCTGGTTACAATAGATCTGTGGTGAGTGGTGAGTTTGAGGGGACAAAAGAACAGATGAACAGGACACCTTCATCGCTAAATTGTGACAGGCTGCTCTATTTAGGAGGTATTAATAGCAAGCAAACAAAAGGATGGCTTTTTTGGTTTTTTTTTTGTTTTTGTTTTTTTTTTTGTTTGTTTGTTTGTTTTGTGTGTGTGTGTGTGTTCGTGTGTGTGTTGTTTTGGTTAGGAGCTCGGTTTGGTATGGATTAAATATTTTACCTGCCCTACAAATTAGAAAAAAGGACTGCTCTAGTCCTTTGACAGTTGGACCTGAGGCATCAGAGATGGATTTTGATTTTTAAAGCCAGACAGTGAGTCTGTGCTCTCACAGGTAACTGAACAACATGGAGCTCAGAAACCCTCAACAGCCTCACAGGCCTCTGGACTAGGAGAGACCTCTTTCCAATTGGTGTTTTGTTGTGAAAAAATGGTAAGAAGTCAGCTTGGTTTCAGGTCACTGCCAGTAAAAGAGAGACACAAAGTGGAGCAGCTCAGAGGAAGAATGACCAAAATGATGAGAAGTGGCTGAGCTAGCTTGGTTTCTGAACTGCAATTGAGAAAGTGAAGCCGGCCTGGCTTGGCCAAGTGACAGTGAAGAGCTCAGAGTGACAATCAAGTTGCCACAGCTTCATGAATAGCTGGTAAGTTGTTTGGGCAGTGGCAAAGTCTTGATAAACCTCCAGATTGCTGAAGGGCATAAATACCAAGGCTACAGAGAAAATGGGTTTTGGCCCTGGATCAGGCCCTGCCTCAGGCTATGGTTCTCTTTTGACTTTACCACTGCAGATGGCCATCCTGAAAATGAGCCCAGTGCATGTCTGGAGCTGCAGCACAGGCTGAGCTTTACCTCAGCACCATTGGAGCAACAGGAAATATGAGAGCCCTTGTTTGGTGTCATTTCCTCTTCTCCGGATTCTGAGCTGTAATCAATGTGTGTTGGCATTGCCTGTGAACCAGAAGCTCGAATGAAAACCCTTGAAGGGAACAGCAAAAGGCTCCCTTTTTCAGAATGCTATAGCAGCACTGGGATTGGATGTTGGGCAGTGGATGGATGGCCTTGGTACCCCACAGGACAGAGGAACAGGCTTACTCAGGTTGAATAGGTTTTTCTTCCTGATGTACCCTAGTGGGTCAGCTGAGGGAGTAGGCTAAATCTTTCTGAGTAAAAGCACCCAGTCCAATGCAAGCTCTCCCTGAGTGATGCTGGCATAACCTTGTTAGTGAGCCTTGGAGTTTAAATTGTCTTGATAAACTTGGAACAGATTGCTCTACATTAAACTTTTGTTTCCGGATGTGTGGAGACTCAGGCAGATGTCACACTGTTCATTATGCTTAAAATACATTTTCAAGATCTCCTTCCAAATCACAAGGGCAAGAAATGTCAAAAGCAATCACACCAAACCTCTAACATAATCACCTGATTCCAGGAAAGGGGGCTCTAGTCCTCAGCTGATAACAAAAGGATTTGTAAATAGCAAATGGTTCATTTTACAGCTGACCTAAATAACAGGGAAGATAATTGTTTCTGTTCTGCAGAGACTATTTTATTCCTCCAACCTGAAATGAAACAAGCCATTTTGATTTGGGGTTGGTTGGTTGGTTTTTTTTTTTTAAGGTTTTTTTTTTTGTTTTTTTTTGGTGGGTTTTTTTTGGGTTTTTTTTTTTTTTTTTTTTTTTTTTTTTTTTGTTAAAAATGCTAGTTAACAAAATAATAGGGGAATTTCAAAATGAAAGAAATAATTTGGGAATACAAAGCCAAAGTCATGTGGGAGCACATTTTATACACATTGAGTTTCCAAAATGTAAAAACAGAATCTTGGGATGGGGGTGACTAGGTGGAGGGGTGGAGGGCTGGTGGGGCATGATATTTTTTTTTCCTCTGCTTCTCAAGCTGGACTTAATTACTTCGTGATTTCTACTTTTGAATCTCCAGCAAATTCCTTTCTGCAGGCTCATAGCATGATATTCCCAAAGGGAAGTCTAGATCCTTTTTGCTAAAATGTGACTACACAGGGAAAGATGATGCACATTATCTGTCACTACCTCGTCTCCCACTCAGAAACTTACAGGACTCTCTTTTCTCTCACTTTAAGATCTGTCCTTCTTCATGGAATGTGGCACTGCTTTCTCATCCCAGCTGCCTTTCACCCATGCAGGAGTGTGGGGCAGAACAAGGCTTGTGAACAAGGTGGTGATGCACTACAGGAGGAAAAGGCTGACCTTAAGATATTTGGATTTCCAAAGTGTCTGGTCTAATGAGCTGAGCTGGCTGAAGCCATGGGCCAGAGAGCAGTGTCACCATATTCAGCTGTCTTCCAAACAGCCTGCAGGCAACCTTCTCAGGAGGGAGAGAAATCAGAAAACAGCCACCACCACCAAGAGAAAAATAAGTGTCCTGTCTTGCATGAGTGAAATTTATGGGAATAATAGAATGATGCTGCTCTACAGATGGTAGATCAATAAAGTGGGCCTCAAATCTTTGGTATTTTAATGCATTTCCTGATTCTGTGAGTTACAGCTGCCCTGTTGCACATATATGCACATAGCTCTTAATGCTGTAGAGGAGAGATGGAGTAGTATTTACCTCCTCATTCCCAATGTCCCATTTATCTTTGTTTTAAAGGCTCGATTCAGCTTTGAGAAATCTGCCTTGCTGCAAGTCAAAGTAAAAGCATGCCCTGAAAGAGCAAGACATTCGTATTTATTTTAGTTAATTGCTTGTTTGCATAATTACTCATTCCAAAATCCAACTTACAATAAAACCTTCCCTTCCATCAATACAGCCATTGTTACAGCTTGCAGCATGTCTGCCCCAGCAATCATTTGCTGGAGCTGGGAAGGCTGCTCTGCAAAGGTGAGCTTGACAGTCGAGCTCTGACCCACAGAATCCAGGTCAGAGAGCTTCCCAGGCAGCTCCAGAGCCACTTGTCTTCCAAGTCCTTCAACATAATTCACTGTAATAAAGAAAGAGTAAGGGGATGACGAGGAGGATTTGAGGTTGGTGAGTGCAAAACAAGGATGGCTTTTAGAGTTAAGCATCTGTTTTTTGACTTTGCCGTTTCTACTGTAGAGGTATGGGAATGTGTGTCCCTACATATGAAACACTAACCAAATCAGAACACTGTTTGAATGTGGAAGAATACTGACTCGAAAGATGTTCTTTATGTCCTTTCTTTTTGTGTGTGTGTGGCTTTTTTGGTTTGTTTGTGTGTTTGTTGTTGTTGTTTGGGTTGGTTTCTTTTTTTGGTGTTTTTGTTTGATCTTTTTAGTTGGTTTTGGTTTGGTTTGGTTTGGTTTGGTTAGGTTGTTTTTGGGGTGGTTTTTTTTTTGTTTCTTTGGGGGGGGGGTTGTGCAGGTTTTTTTCTGAGTGTGGGTTTTTTCTTTTGTTTGGTGTTTTTTTGTTTGTTTGTTTGTTGTTGTGGGGTTTTTTTTTTTGTGGGTTTTTTTTTTCTTTTTTTCTTTTTTGTAAACATGCCCAAACGGAGGAAGAACATTGAAAAAACCTGGTTGGACTTGTGGGGCTTTGGGAGCCATTGGCATCACGTACAGTGCACCACAGTGCTTCAAGACAGAGATTTTTCCCCAGTACTGAAGAAACACATAGACTCTGTTTTGAATGTCAAGTCCAAGTCAATGATGAAATGGTGTGTCCTGTTAGGCTAAGATGACAGCAGAAGGCAGGGAGTGCAGCCTACAAAATTAAAATTAAAGCAAACAAAAGGTTTTCTAAGCTTCTTTGAACATCGTGTTAGCCTTTCCCCCATTCCCAGCTATGAGGTGTGACCCTGCCTGAATTGGCAGGGTCTGCCAAAGGATCAGGTTCTGACCCCGTTTATTTTGGCTGTGGCTATCATAAACCCAGGGGCAGAGCTGGAAGTCTTCCCTCACCCCAAGTGCCCTTTGGGATACACCCTTCCTGGGCCAAGCTGAGCCAGACTGGCAGGAGACAGCATTTATGGATGTACATCTGAGACCTAGGGACAGCCCGAGCTCTGCTTCTTTTCTAAACATGGCCAGAGGGTGTCTTAGAAAGCCAGCAAGGCTCCCAAACTTGATGAGATGAAGGCTGGTGCAAGCAAGACACAGTCAGGTCACTGGATCTGGCCTTCAGATGAGGAGGTGGATCATACTGAGGAATCTGATATTTTACACTGGTGATAGCTGTAGCTGCTGTCATTTTGTGATCTATTCTGTTTTGCCTTTCCTTTCTGGCAATATGCAGCACTCTGGTGGCCTCCCTTCTGTCAAAGATACCTGTCTGAGAGGAAAGCTGGACAAGATGACAGAATAGTTTGCTTTGTGATGAGTTACAATGTGCCTGGACTGGGAACTGGATATGGCAAATGCGTTGTCCAAGCAGAAAAGGACAGGACACTGTCCAGGTGTCTGGCTGGATGTCTCTCAGGATGTGCCTGGAGTTTTACAGGATAAGCCCAGTGGTTGTCTCCTAATTGGCAGAAATGGCAGGTATCTCCCAGGGAGTTTCTGCCCCCATGTTTCCCAACATCTCTTCCAAACGTGTGGGTATCCCAAGGAGGAGCCAGCGCCTGCAGTGGTGTGGGAGGAGGAGGAGGGAGAGGAAAAGAAGCCCTGTGTCCTTGTAAGCGTAACAGTTTAGTCTTTGCTCTCAGGGACACAAGCTGGCAGTTGGCTTTGTAGTAACCCACATGACAACAGGAATAACATCAGGCGTAATTAGACAAAATGATGGTATAAGTTCAACTCTTTCCCCCCAAAGCACCCAGCCCCCTCAACCCATTTCGAAACAATGCACCTTTTGTGTACTCCGAGTAGCTCTTAAAAACACAATTGATTTCTTTCTTCCCCATCACAGAAAAGAGTTTCCTGCTAGGATAACTAAAGTTGAAATGTCTCAGGCAGGATGGAGACTGAAGCAGGGAGGGGATTGGATACCTCATCCCTCCCAGCTTCTTCTGATGTCCTCTTCCAGACCCCCCTTACCTACCACCACCCACGAGATAATCATTGTTCTTTGTTACTACTGCTTTAAATGCTCTCCCTTTCCACCCCTGCAACCCAAAACAGTATCCCCTATTGTTTTGGTGGTAGAAGCATACATGATGTAGTCATGATTCTGCCATCTCTGAGGCCTTGTCAGGTTATGGATGATTGATCATGCTTCACCCACCCGATGAAGTCCATCAAAGAATAGTACAACATTTTCCTCTCTGTCTCCTTCCCTGAACTGTGACTTGGCTGAGAGGACTACTGTGCTGGATTTGAATGGAAATCATCTAAGTGTGTGGCTCCAGCTCCCCCTGCTAGCTCCCCTCTCTTTAAAAAATGAGACTGAAATGTAATCAGATTTACTTTAATGAGGGGGGACTGAGAAAATGCATCCCATGAAAAAGAACATTGTGGGCAATCCAGGTCCCACACCATAAACAAAATCAAGTCATTCTATATTAGTGTAGAGAAAGCCTCAGCATAGGAGGAGCCCTGTTTATACCCCCTCCTTATCACAGCTTTCTAGCCAACCCATTAAACTGCTTTGTACCCACTCCTGTGCCACCTCCCCATGTAGATACATGTGTACATGACTTCTGGGTAACAGATCTGGAGTGCAAAGGCAGCACCAGAGCTAAAATGGACCAGACTCTGAGTGCTTGGATTTCAGTTTCAGATGGTTTTGAGTCCTTTGCTGAAATATGAGTCATTTTAAAACTACTAAGCTAGGAACTGTGGGGGTTTTATTG
Source organism: Dicaeum eximium (assembly GCA_013396995.1). Lineage (NCBI taxonomy): Eukaryota > Metazoa > Chordata > Aves > Passeriformes > Dicaeidae > Dicaeum > Dicaeum eximium. The sequence continues at coordinate 1,060,784 of VWZP01001440.1, read as the reverse complement.
GTTTGGCTGTCTGGTTTTTGAGCATCTTTAAGGCATTTAGACATGAAGTGTGATGCCAACCACTGCAGCATTATTAGCATTTTAAGTGTTTGAAGACTGCATGTGACTGTGTAATGCTATATCTGTATATGTGGGTGCATGTAATGTCGATAACTGAAATTGGTTTATAGCTCTATCTAGTTATATTCTCTTTAAGATCCCAGTGAGATATCCAGGCAATCAATTTTGAAGACTTGCAGTGCAGTCATGCAAATAAAACTTGGGAATAGTGGAGTCTGACAAAGCAGTCGCGAGAATTATGGACATAAAATTTCTTCCAGAAGTGATCCAATAGCTGTACATGTACAAAAAAGAGAATCAAAAATTATATCCTCAGAATTGCCCTTTTTCCAGTACTCCTAATTTTGGTATATCCATCCATGTTCTTTCTTCAAGCAGGACAGTTACTACTTGTGCAAAAAATACCTGCCCTGGCAAACTTTAATCCCAAACTGATGCATATGGATTTTAGTACTGACTCAAAAATATTGGAAAGCAGAATTCTTTCTTTTGCGCATGTAGGATTTGATTTTGCCACCCTAAAATTTCTGACAAGTTTCAGGCTAACAAGTGATTGTTCCAGAACTTTTAATATTCTGGCAACAGGGGATTGTTCATAAACTCTTTTCCAAACATAACCACTAGGTTAACTGTTGACCAGATAGTACCCAGAAAGTATATTTTATTGACTGGGAATTCATTAATAGTTAACTGGTGTGCAGACTTTGAAACAATGTGCTGATTCTTCATATTGAATCCTATCTCAGACAAATACAATAAGATGCCACGGTCTGTTGCTTTCTCAGCTCAACATTGCTGAGTGTTGATGTCAGGGAAAAGTCTTAGTTAACAGCATTCCTAGAGCACTCTGTGGAACTGAGAGAGCTACAGAAAACTCAGAGGCTTCATTGAGATACACAAGCTGAACCTGCAAAATAGCACGACACAAAACCCCCAACCAAACAGAAACCCCAAAACAAACAGAAAAACAACCAACCAAAGGAAAAAAAAAAAAAAAAAAAAAAAAAAAAAAAAAAAAAAAAAAAAAAAAAAAAAAGAAAGAAAGAAAGAGAAAGAAACCAAAAGAAAAAAGATGATTGGGCTCCGGAACTAAAAAATATCAGAGGGGTTCCCAGGGCAGTAACATGCACCTTGAGGAAAGACATGCAGACAAAAGATCAAAGCTTCCTGCTCCAGCAAAGGAAGGGTTTCCCGCTACAAAATATTTCCTCTACCAAGAAGGTTGCTTGGGTGCCTTTTAGAAAGTTACCTGTTTATATGTTTAGCTATCTGTTTACATGATTCGTTTTTGCTCCTGCAACGTGGAGCTCTTAATTTTTTAGCTTTCTTTCCCAGAAGTGGGGGGACTAATTTGTAAGCTTTTATTGCCTTGCAAGGTATAGAAAGAATGAATTCAGGTCTCTGAAAATTCAGATCTCTGAAGAGATTTGGAAATGCTTGGTGTTGGATATGACTCCTACTCACAAAGGAGTTTGGCTTCTAAGTGCTGGTGTGCCCAGAAACACAGGAAAAAATGTTTGTTTCAGAGTCCTGTTGAACTCCAGGAGGATAAACATTCTATATCTGCTGAAGGCCATGATCATTGCCATGAGCTTAACTAGAAAGGAAAAACACATGGCAGCCAGCCAGGAAACACAACTATCAGAAGGTAAACAGGCATAATCAACCAGGGACTCCAGAAAGCTGCATTATTAACAGAATAAAATACATGACCCCATCTGAAGGCCCTCTTTCCTAGAAGGATGTGTCTATATAGAAAACAATTATTTTTAGGGCTAAGAAATATTGTTAAGGCCATGGATAAAGCCAAGAAATAGGGCCAGCCCTGGCTGTGGTGGTACACTGAGGGCAGTGCTTTTGAAAGACCAGAGGGTGCATTTCTGCTCATGCCAGCCCCTAAGGAGAGACATAGTGACCATCCCTGTCCTTCCCTGGAAGAACTAATTGTTGGGGTTTTAGTTTAGTTTTGTTTGTTTGTTTTGTTTTGGGGTTTGCAGGGTTTTCTGGTTGTTGTTGTTTTAGTTTTTTTTCTTCTGGCAAGGGATATAAGATAGTGAGAACAGTAGGATTTTCCATCACTGCTTCTGAGATTGTCCATGTTGGTCTTGCTCTGTTTCTGTGCCAATCATACCCCACTGGTCAGACTACTTTGGCATAAATGGTATCTATTTGCTTTTGATAGATTTTTGTCCTAGTGTTTATCAAAATGATTTATATACATACATACCTGTTGGCACCCTCCACGTTTGGAAATGAAAATACTTTATTCCATTTTCTTGTGCAATGTGTAATTATCTCTTATCCATTTTGAGCCTGCCATCTGCAAACAGCCAGGAAGTGTTTCCAATCCATGGAGTTCTGCTTTCCCTCCTCAGTTGTGGTCACAGAGTTGCACTTAATCATGCATGGGATTTTTTCGGTAGCCTTGGAAATGAAACAGGAGTACAAAAGACAGGGCCAAACCACTTTTTGCCTACCAAAAAGTAAACTGCTGTCCTTGTTTTAATGTAGTTGCTCTTTCTATAAAAGATCAAGTGCACTTAAGAGACTCACAGTCCCTCAAATTTTCACTAGCAAAAAAGGAAGGATTTGTAAAGTTTCTGTGCCTTGATGAAGCTGCTTTACTCTTCCAAACAAGTCTGTCTCTGGCTTATTTGAAAAGCAGTTAGTCCCACATTCCTCTTTACTTTCTTTGGAACAGGTGATAGGTAGACTGACCTGATGTATCAGTATTCCTTCAGCACACTGGGGTGGCTGTATTGTACTGAAAGGTTGTAGTCTAATTCTGTTAGTGTAGTCTAATTCTGTTAGTGTTCATATGGCCTGGCTATTACATTTACAATCCAATACTGGAGATACAGTTATGAACAATTCCCCCTCATGTTGGCTGCATTATTGAAAACAATAACCTGACTCAATCACACCATATACCTGACATGAAATTATTAAAAAGACATATTAATTAAGTCACTGTGCTTTTCTGGTTATGAGAGAAGATCAAAGCATTTTTCTTTATCTACAGTTATAAAATCATCATTATGGTATCCATACCCTGGTGTTATACTGTGGGTTGGAACAAACTATGCCTTCTACATCTTTGACTTTAAATATCAGATGCCTTGGGCTGTTTGAAATGTTGGGGGGATTTTTTTAGTACTTACTATGATATTTCCTGGCCATATTGAGAACTAAGTGCAATATGGATGATGTTTTATGATGCAAAACCATGTGACTGCATTATATTTGCATTCTGTGTATAAAGGCCAACCAATGTGACTAACATATTATATATAATGTGTTTGTGCAGCTCAAGGTTTTGCACATCTAGTTCTGGAAATCAGACCGGTGGCACAGGCATGGGAACAGCTGCAGCTCCATAATGGATTGTTCTGCCTACCTAGCTCCAGATCAGTAGTCTGAATTTGTTTTTGCTGTGGAGTCTGTCCAAACATCCTTTTGAAAGTGACACATCCTGATGCTGGAAGACCTTCCCAGGAAAGTTTCAGCAGGGAGGAAATGGGAGAATATAACATCTCATAAACTCCCTATGACTCCAGAACAAGGCCCAAAGGCTATCATTACTGAGATGCATACTGTTAGCGTCAGTTCCAAAAGAGGATCTCAATTTATTGTGTGCTGGGAGTTTCCAGAGTCAGCTCCATCCTGCTATGTGGTATAACGATGTGTCAGTTGCACAATAGGAGTAACCTCACAGCATTCATATGTCACTGCAACAAGAGAGCAAGAAAAACCATTCTTGTAGTTACAGGGTGGTTTGGTTTTTTCTGACATTTAATTCTTACATGGCAGGCATCAGTGCTTTAATGGGTGAGATTTTTGGACTGAAAACAAAATCATTAATAGAAAACAGTTATGAGTCTGTACTTTCTATCCTTGACAAACTTCCCTATTTCTTTTTTTTCCCCCCTTTTATTGTCATGTCATGTCAGAGCTGATTGTAAGAGACAGGCTTTACAGCATTACATGGGTGGGCTTTGGACTATTGAGCTTCTGTTCTGGAGATCACAGACCTCAGTTTCACTGTCTTTGCTCTCTCCCTAACATGGTGAAAACACCGAAGTGACATCCCAGAGGTAAATTTTTTAGCCTTGAGTCTCAGTTCATGGATTCTGAGACAGAAGAAGAAAGTAATATTTCACAGTCACAGACCAATCACAAAGCAGTTTCTATTGTGATGGAAAACTAAATAGCAAATGTGACTCTTGCCTCTCAATTACCCAGTATGTCGTAGTGGCTGATCTCTAAAGATAGGCTAGGTTGTGTCCAGGCACCATCTGATACAGAACAAGACCACCCAACAGAGGACACCCAGCAGGCAGGTCTGCCAGGCTGCTGCTGTCCTGCTGCAGAGATACTGAAAGCAGAAATGGTGACAAAAGGGCAGTGCCATTAGCAGCCCACCAGGAAATGCTCAGAGCTGAAGAGAGAGAGAGGCTGGAAGATAGGAAGGAGACAAGGCCTCACATAATTGTATTTAGGCAACCATAAACCCATAGCAACACCTTCCCCTATGTCCAACTAAATTTTTAGTTCCAGAGGTGCCTGGGAGCACTTTGTAAAGTGAAATCAAACCCCTCAATGAAACATTTGGCGTGAGCAGGTGGGATGGTTAAGTCCTACCACTAACACCCTTAGCAGCTTTCAGATGGAGGGGAGTGTTCCTCACCCTTGCTCTTCTACCTTCCACATGGAGCAAGAAGTACCATTACAGGAGGTGAGTGTTGTATTTGGACCCTGACTGCCTTCTCTGCCATGTATTGTGGCATAGGAACAGGCTTGAAACAACAGCATGATGTAGAGGTCTGCTTTCTGGAAAGAGCCTGATGTAAAAACTGATTCGCAGTGAACAGAGCTGGATGTATTTTTTTCCTTGTTTTTTGTTGCATTCTTAAAATGTGATGTCAGGGACCTTCTTGGTGCACATAGATGTGTTCTGAGTTGTCCAGGACAGGGAGGATTTATTAGGACAAGGAAAGTAAAGGGTTAATATTTGTCTTGGAGTAGCAGTTCAACCTTAGTCTGTAAAACTGCCTCGTAAATCTCTGGAAATCATCAGCTGATAATCCATTGCTCAGCTGATTATTGTGAATAGTATACAGGCCTTTAATTGTCATTATCCAGGAAAGGCCATCTTTTGCTGCTGAGAGAATTTCTCTCAAGTTCATCTAACAACATATGATTGAAGCAGGGTGGTGATAGATTGGAGCAGACTAGAAAGATTGGAGCAAGCTAGTGATTTACCTTCTCCATAAATTGAAACCACTGCTGGGGGATTCAGGATGCCAGAAGGGGATGGTGGAACTGATTACTCAAAATCAAGTAAAAATCTAAATTTCCTCCTCTATTCAGGCCTTCCCCACATAGAACAGGGGATACATGAGCAGATCTCATCCTCTCTACTTCACAGGAACTGCCAATAGAAATTCCTTAGCTGTGTGCAGAATACAGTCTGGGGCCTTGTGGATCATGAGGTCACCTGAAATAGAGCAATCACACCAGGCATTTCCAAATCCTCCTGGTCACAAGGAGTGGAGTGAACTTAATAAAACTCTTGTTAAACTAACAGCAACTGAGGAGTCATGAGCAAGTAAATTCCCCATTATTTCCTCTTGTCACCTGTGATCTATCAGCCTCAGGAGGTTCAGAAGTTCATTCATAACCTGCAGAAGAGCAGGACTGTGGGCCCAGGCACACGTGGTGGTCCATCAGCCCTGAGCCCTTTCTCTGCATCCTTGGCCAGGGGGGCTTCATATTCAAAGGTCTCCAAGGGATGACAAGTCAAGGATGTGGTCCAGGTTAGTGCCACACTGAGCTGCTTGCCTTGGCACAGATCTGAAAGCTGCTGCTCTGGGTTACCCCTGGGTCTTTGATGAGGCAGGAGAGGGGTGTGCTGGGTGTGTGAGGGAAGGCATTGTGCCCACTGCAACTTGCTTAAGCTACATTTTGTCCAGAAGTGACACTATGTCCCATGCTCTTCCAGACAATGGCAACAGGAAAGCCCTGCCCATCATCTCTCACTCTACTTTTCCTCTCCCCAGATTGGGCACGACTGCCCAGAGCAGTGGGAACATGCTCATGTGGATATCCTGTCAGGACAGCTCATGTTGTGCCCCAAGGTCACAGGAAGACATCAGCCACTCCACAAACCTTTTGCACCACAGGTGGAGTCTCTGAGGGTCAGGCAGGGTCAGAGCACAGATGGGGCTCCTATCCCATTCCTGTTCAAACACCCAGAGGTGGCTGCTCATTTTCAGTTTTGGTCTTTTGCCTGCTCCGTCCGTGTGTGTTAAAGTATGTGTTGTGTGTATGTGTTGTGTGTGTAGGGAGGGAGTAATATTGATGTTTTTCGGAGCCACTATTTTCTTGCCTTGTTTTTTTCACTTTTCATAGCATTATTACTCCATTAATATTCCTGAAAGCCAAGCCCTACTCCAATGGGTTCTCATGATTAAAGACTAAATGCTGCAGAGGAGATGACAGTCCTCACATGTGCCAATGAGTCAGTGAATTCCTTTGTGAAGCCTAAGTCCATCCAGATGTTGACCTCAGCTCTGATGCTATGTTCTTTCCTTATTTTCCTCTAGCATTGCTGGGTCTATTTAAGATGGGTATGACGTGACCATCAATGAAGAAAGACAGGCTCTCTAGGAGGGTAAAATGCTTTCCTTCTTTCTACAATATGATTGTGAAGCTCTTTCCACTGTCGTAATTCTTGGCTGTTGCCTTAAAAATGCTTGTGTTACAAATATTATTGCTCTTTTGGTGCTATTTGCATTACGCAGGCCTAAATGCCTAAAGGCAATCTAAGTATCTTTCTATGGGTCTAATTTGGATTTTCAGACTTTTTCTACAAATAGCTATATGGGACTATACTGGTAAGCAGACAGTGCAGAAAGGCAAAGACCTATCTGCATGTGGCTGGTAGAAATGTTCTGCTTTCACAGTCTAAAACCATTATTTTCACTAAATACAAAGAGAGAAAATAGTATTCTGCCTACTTAGATTTCCCCAGCAATTTTTTTGTTTCTTTACTTTTCTTAGAAACTGGACCCTGAATTGCACTTTTGAGCAGTTGCTGGTCTAGCAACTGCTAGATCCTTGCTATGGATCAGGGCAGCTCCATCATTTTCCCCTGCAGGCTGTATTGCAGCAGGCCAGGAAGGGCACTGCTCCTGAAGGTCAGCTGTGACAGCACCAGAGACAGGCATACAGCACTGACTGCTGCACAGGTTTCAGCAGGGTTCCAACAGAGGAAACAAAGGTAGTGCCAAATGACTCATGTTCTAGGCTTTTCCTTTGCCTTTCCCACCCCTCTGGGTGACACAAGCCACTTTTTCATGATGCACATCAGCAGAACTGGATATTTTTTCTAGGACTTTACTTTAAACAGATTTCTGGAATCTGATCTTCAGAAACATTTACGCTGCCAAGTCCCCTCCCAGATTTGGGACATTTTCTTAAGTGCTACTTTGCTTTCCTTGTGGGATTCAGCCTGGAGATGCAGGGACTATAAATGGGGATTTCCTAATCTCGGCCTGTCCAGTTACATCCAGCAAAATGGAGCTTTCAGGAAGTTCCTCTCCAGCTGTAATAACATACCCTCCCTCTACTGACCTGCCACAGTGATGTTTCCTGTTGAGATATAACTGGTCAGCTGATGAGGGGGGCTTTAGAATGGGAGCAGAATGGGCAGAGCAGGGCACCTCTGGCACTGTTTAGTCTGGATACCCTTATTCCTTTGGTATTGGGATTTGCCTGTTTTTGATTAGGGCACCAGGCCCTCAGTTACAGATGCTTCACACCTGGTTGCCCATGCACACATAAATCCTAGGCCTGCTGCTCAGCTCCTGAACCCTTTTCCAGGTCCCAGTGACTTTCACTCCCTGTTCCAAGCCTTTGCACTTCTGTGCTTGCACCAGGCATTGCTTCCCTGAGCTGCAGGATCAGAGGTGCAGCCTCTTCTGCATGTGCAGCTTTGGAGTAGCTTTGGAGGTACCTCTTGGAGATAGCTTTGGCCCTTTCCTCAAATACTGCCCTTTAAATAGAGGTAAGGTAGGAAAAGTGCCAAGGGCGGTGACAGCTGCAAAATGGCAATTCTGACCAGATGCAAAACCAGGATTCAACTCTCTAGAGCCTCTGTGCCAAGCTCCTTCCACCTGATTGTGCTAAATATGCCTGAAGGCAGCTGTCAGTAGCTGGAGTACCAGTGACTTGATGACCATGATGCAGTTAACACAAACTGGCATGTCCCTGTTTAGTTTCCTCTATAAAACTCTTATTTCTGCTCTCTACTTTTCTCTCCCTCTTGCTCTTTCTTTTTGTTTGTTTGTTTCATGATCTCTGCCAAAAATACATTGATTTACTTGTAACAAATCATGCCAGGATCAGAACAGCCATATCTGAATTTATGGTCCAATTTTCAAACAGAGTAATTTCCTGCTATTTTCCTGCCTCCTGAGTCAGAACAGTATATTTCTACATACTGCCAGGCACGGACAATTCTTATTTAGAGATGAAGCCATTCCAAACCAGAGCCAGTATGCCTTTCAAAGGCCAAACCTTTCAGCTCTTATTCAGGATTTTTATTGTAATGGTCCAGACACGTGTTTTCTCACGGCCTGTACATTACAGCTCTCATGGTGCTCTTGATTGCATTTCAGAGGTGCAGGAAGAGTGGTGGAGGTTACTCTGCAGTGCTTTTCAGAGGTGGTGTTGGGATGAGTTTGAGTTATTTGTTTATGAGATTAGTTTATACAGTGCTGCTGCAGAGCTGGTAACAACTTTCATTATGTTCTAGCAGGCTGTAGAGCATCTTCAAAAGGGATCTGCTCTATCTCATGGCAGAAAGCAGCACAGGTATGAAAGAAACTCCAGATACTAAAAAAGGTGGCACACAAACAGACTTTGTCCTTCTTCTCAACAACCCACCTTGACAGCACTGGTTTGATAATCAGCAGCCCCCATCTGGCTTAGTGACTCAGGGATGTAAGGCAGGAGGGAGGGCTTCTTCCAGTCAACACTTTGACTGCTTATTTTCAGTCTCAGAGGCCCATATCACATCTGGAGTTTTCCCAGTAATGGGTTTTGGTTTTGGATTCATAGTGTGAGAGCATAGGGAGGGTTATTTTACCATTCAGAATTTCCAGTAGTGGACTGTGGCATTCAAAATGAAAACAAAACAAACAAACAAACAAAATTGTCATCCTTCCTGCAAAGCATCATCTGCTCTTAGGGATACAAGAAAAAAAGAACCACAAAAACCACCAACAAAAAAACCCATCATCATTAACTTCACAAAATTCCACAGGAACAGGCAACACAGCAGCCAGACGTTCTAGGTGAGAATGAAGTAAATGTAGTCTTGTAGACATATGTGTTAAGATGCTGAGTTCCTCATTCAGTGAGAGCCCTGAAATCCCCCCAAACAGTAAACTCCAAATTCTTAATTGGAAGAAAACACGTTAAGGGACACTCACAATTGAATGTGTTCAGTGCTGACCCAGATCCAGCTGTGGTATTCTGTGTAATCCCTGATGAAAGGCAAAGCAAAGAACTACCTGGAGGACCTCCAAGGCACTGGATATGAGACATCCTCTCAAACAAAGTTCACTTAAGGGAAGGCCCCGGATCCATGCCAGATGATAAGATAGGAAGGAAGGAATTAGGTTGCTCAAGAGGTCCTTCTAAAGGAAGGGATGGTCTAGGATGGGGAATAAACTCAGCCTGTCTATACTCTTTCCTCAATTAGAGCAAGAAGTGGCTCTCCTACAGTCTTCTATTTTACTTAGAGTGTTCTGTGCAGTCTTCCAGGTGTTTCTGTATGTCTTTCCTTTCTGTTTCCTTTCCAGGATTGGTGATCTGCAGCTCTCATAGAAGACTTAGCACCCTATTGGTCATCAGCCCCTGACAACAGGCTGGATTGGATTTTCCCACTGACCTCATTTTTCAAGGTTGCATTTTCCACCTCTGATGGTTTCAGGTTTGATCTTAAAATAACTTTACCTTGCAGTGATTCACCCACAACTAAAGGCTGGGTTTCTTGGCCTCTTCTGAGCCTGAGTGTGTTTTGGTTGCTCCTCACTGATCACTACTCAGTTTGCCCCCAGGAGGGCCTTTTGACCATTCTCTGATCATTTTTTTCTGCTCTAGTCATATAGAAATATATTTCACACCCAATATCTGTCAACAAGGGGAGAAAGCTGAGGATATCATGGCGAGATTTGACTTGGAAAGGTTTAATATTAGGTGCTTATGTATTTTCCAAAAACAGGTACAACTCGTCATTGCCATGGTGACATAGCCCTTCTTAATTCTCCTAAGCAATGGAAATTAGGGGAGTTATTGGCCAGAGAAAGAAAGTATGGACCCAGAGGCCTGGGAGATGACACATACTTCTTCAAGAGTTTGGAAGCCCACTTAGTCCAGGGGGAGAAAGCATAATTCAAAAATTGCTAGCTACTGACATCCAAGAGCAGGATTTAGAAGAAANAAGAAAAGAAAAGAGTTTTAATCAACAAAACAAACACAAATCTTGTGTGTTTGGTTGAGTTTTTCTGTCTGTGTAGTTATTTCCCACCTATATTCTGGTTTCTAAGCAAGAAAGGAAGACCTGCCTCTTTTTTTACCAACTATGTATGTACAGAACAAAGTTAAAATTCAATAATCTGTGAATTTTAAACCAGACCATGCCCCTCCTAAAAAATCCACCTCCCTTGCAGGCAGACTAGAGGATGAGACTATTTTATTTTTTCTTAAACCCTGACATTCGCTGGCTTCAAACACCTTGTACAGTATTGCAAAGTTACAGGATGTAATGTTACCACATATCCTGAATTTAGGTTTTGGTGGGAAACAAAGGCTCTATGTCATTCTGCTGGGGAATTCACCAGTATTCCTGCCAGCTCATCATCTTCCTAATGTTGCCAAGTAGTAAGTGATTAATTGCCATGAGACAGACGAGAAAAAAATCACAAGATACAACAGAAAAAGAAACATTCTGGAACTGAGCTTATACAAGATATGTTTGCTCGCACTTTGGTATTTGAATCCTTTTTGTTCACGTCATCAAGCTTTTGACAAAAGTTCTGATGTTTGTGTGCATGCCTAGTTTATAATGAAAAGAAAACAGAGGCTATCTGGTAACAGTGAGGAGTTCAGGAACTGAGGGTTTAAGGAAAACAGCAGCTGGCACAGGAGCTGACCTGCATGCCCTTAAAACAGAAATGACTAAACCGTGGGTCATGGCTGGTGTCTAAGGCCAATTCACCTGGTTCATGTTTTCAGCTGAGATTGACTTAAGAAGGTATGAAAAATCATAGGGACTGATATCAGCTAGTGGTCCTAAATCACCTGTTGATACCAAGCTGGGAGCTGCAAATGGGACTAGAGGGATCATTACCATGACTTTGGCATCATCCCTCCTTTCCCCAATGACACAGCCTGAGTGCATTATCAGACTAAAGCTGGGAAAATATGAGAGAACGTGCATGGGCAGGAGAGTTTGCTTGGCCCTGCGTAGTTCTATGTTTCTATGTTAGCTCCTTCTTAAAAATATTCCTCAGAAGCAAATTTATCTGCCAAGTTTTAGCATGGCATGAAATATGTACAGCCACATAACCCTCCACCTCATTCCAAAAATGGAGAGGGACTAAGAAAAGACCAACTCAGGTTTAGCTATCGCAACACAGAGGTCCTGAACGTCAGTCAGCCACGGCAGACTGTGATTTTACCATAAAGTTTCAGCTGCAGAGATCCCTCCCATGCTGAGAACTGGGAAGGATATATGTGGGAAGGGAAAAGAAGGGAGAACAGCTAACGTGGAGGGCAAAGGGGGTGGCAGCATGGGAAAAGAAGGATGCTGGAGAAGGATGGAGAGAAGTGAAGCCTTTCAACCTCTCACCAGCAGTGGCACCTGTCCCAATCCTGGACTCACTTGTGTTTCAGTGGCTTGTCTTACTGCCATGGCTTTGGGAAAAGGAGCCTGTTTACAGGAAACTAGCTTGCTGTGCTTCCCACAGCCTTGCTGGGCTGGGGTGGAGGCAGAAGCTGGCTCTTTTTGCTGCTGAGAAAGCTCCAGCTTCTAGGGGTGTGTGAATGCTGCAACTCACTTCTTCCCAACCCTACCTCCTTGCCTTGGCCCTGACACTTCCCCACCCTACCCTCAGCACATGGGTGTTTGCAGGGTTTGTGGTTCCCAAAGGGTCTGAAGGATCCCTGGAAGCTGCTGGGCCCATGTCGTGGCTCAGTCTGTAGGGACAGACCCCTGCCTGGTATTACCATCCCTTGCGTCCTTAGGTTTCGCTGAAGACACTTAATGAACAGATTTCCTGTAATAGATGGCAGCAATGGCAAGAAAAATAAGATGTTGCACCACATCTTGGCAGGAGTGGCTCAGAAGGACAATTCAGGCAGCTGTCTGTCCTCTCCCAGCCCTCCCCCTCTGTTCCCATGCACACTTGCTTACGGGTCATGCTGAGGGCTGAAGAAAAAGCTGTGCACTGTCTTCTTTAGCAGCAGGCACAGAGGTTATCATTCCAGCCTTGAAAACCAAGGCTGCCAACAGGGAAGGGGGGAGGTGACATATTTTGGTAGAAATGAGTATTTTAAATACATCATATTTGCTCTATTGGCCTCTTCCCTACCTCCCTCGCAGCTTGTAAAACTCCTGCTGTCTCCCTTCCTTTTCAGGCAAACGCTTGGCTTGTTTCTCCCAGCGCGCTGCATTCCCGTCACCCTGTCCCTGCGGCTACTAACCCACCTCCTAAAGCTTAAAGAGGAGCTTGTGGGCCAGCTTCTGTCCCGGTCCTCGCTGCGGCTGCTCCTCGACTTGCACACAGCAGTGAGTGCTGGATGGAGCTCCTGCTCCTGCCGAGCACACGGTGCCAAACCGCACGGATCTGGGGTTTGGCAAAGCCCAGCTGCTTTCAGGCCGAGAGGAGGGAACGCCGGGGGCAGCAGCCCCAGCACAGTGGGTTTGTCACAGGCAAGGAGGGGCTGGTCCTGGAAAAAGGGAGATGTCCCGGTTAGTCATGGCCCACCCGCTGCTGGCTGGGAGGCACTCGGAGCATCTGCTGCTCGGCAAGGCAGTGACAGGGTCAGCAGTGACAGGGGAGGGCTGAGCCCTGAGGAGAGAAGGGCCACTGCTCCAACCCAGCCACACATTCTCCACTCCCCACAAGCCGTGGGGCTGCTGCCAAGAGTCAGCAGCCACAAGCCTGGTGCTGTCATGGTGTATTCAGTGCGTGTTTAAAGACCTCGGCGATGGCGATAGCGTGCACGTTGCAGCATGTTGCTGTGCTAAAGGTGTGGGGCACTGACAGGAGGAAAAGGGTGTCTGGGATGGCAATCCACACCTGCTTTTTGCATGGCTTGCCATAGCTCCACATTCCAGGTATTTCCAAGAGTTTCAGTTTTAATAACAAACAAAAGACATTGAAAGCACGTTGGATTTACTTAAAAATACACCAAATGTATCTATACGCAAAAAGACCCCCTTTCCAAAAGTGAAGGACAACAAAAAGGGATCAAAAAGCTTCTCAGGTATGACACAAGTATATCCAACAGACACATGAATAGGATGTTGTTTTTCACAAGCTGTTGTTGTGTTCCTCATTTGTATTTCCCAAATACATTTTGGAAACACCTTTCTGAGGAAATTCAATATTGAGAAAGCTTTGAGTAAGAGTTCATAGATACAAAGCAATTGGATTTGTTAGGAATTTACCTTCAGTAAGGACTGATGGAAACTAACTTAGGAATCCAGCTGCCTGTCTGGGATTTCTGGGACACTTCTACTTCAGCTGTCCATAGATAAGGTCTCCAGAACAGAGATATCTCTGTGATAACTGCAACAATACTAATAACAGCCAAAAATTAGCTAATTGGAAGTTCAAGTGACAGCCTGGAGAATGCTATACAAATTTTGATCTCATGTCACATGTTTACCCCTGATGGGAAAAAAGTGGAAAACAAAAGTCATGAGACAAAAGGAGTGTGGACCTCATCACTAGAGCCTGGCACTTGCAGCTTGCCTGGGGATTACACTTGTGCATTGAACTGTACAGGTTGCAGATGCCTGCCAATGTCTGTCTCTGCTTCCCCTTCACCTCCATTTCACAAAAGAAGGTCTACAATACTCTCTTTTATTTGAAGACCTTTAAAATCACATAGAATATTCCATGGCTGCAGACCTAAGCCATCCTTCCCTTGGGAAACTTCTAGGTAGGTTGTACGCAACCCTGGCAAGACACATTGTCCTACAGTCTCCTAACTTTGACCCTTTCATATATCCTTTTATTGCCCACAAGAAAAACAGACTCATAAAATGCAACTCATTAAATGCCCACGCATTGTGAGACACTACTACTAAGCCTCTGCTGTTAAGGCTTTCAAATTTCACATGGTATTAAAAAGTTTACAGGACACTTGGTCCTCTTTAATATTGCAAAACAACCTTTTGGGTCATTTGTGCTATAAACTAGCAGTGAAAGTGAACCAAAGAAACCCAGATTTTATTGTAATCCATGTTACTAGGAGTTGTGTTTAACACTTCAAGACTTGGCCCGAAGGTAAAGAAGCAGTAGCTTTTACAGACTTTTTTCCAGCAGAGAGAGAGAGAGGTTGGCAAGGTACAGAATGAAATAATCCAAAGAATGCCACCCCAAATGCACTGAATCCCATGGAGAATTCGATGCAGATTGCTTAGAAATCTCATGTCATTTTTTCTGCCAAAGTGCAGATCAAGTAAAGTGAGGGAAAGGTCCTTCTAATTTAGTCCTAAGGATCCCATTTACAGGCAGTTTACCAGTATCAAAAGAGACAGCATTTTCCTTTACTGTTCTAAAAGAATGGAGGCAGGCACTACAAATCTCCTTTCCACACAACAAAATGCATCTTGGGTATCACAGATTTATCTGCATCTCATGCAGTCCAGGGCTTTTCTGCAGACTCTTGAAAAGCTTTATTTGTATGATCATGGACATGTAATGTTATCATAGCTGAGAAAAGTACTTCAAAACAGATTCAATCTAGCAATGTACAATCTACAATCTGAAAATCTGTGGGTTTTTTCACTTCATCAGCTGGTTTCAATGCCTTTCCAGCTCGACTTTGTGTGGGCAAGAAAATGGCGAAAACAGTTCCAAGACATTTGTGAGGGACTTGGCTCATGTAGGTGTGAGATTAGAAAAATCTCTTGAAAGCCACTATTAGAAACCTTCAGGGAAGAAGGTAATTCCTACCCATTAGCTCTTCCACATGGAGTTTTGTGATCATAGGAAGAGTTAGTCAAGAAAGGTAACCAGAAATATTGATTGGACATGGGACAGAAAGGGGTATTGTATGAAGAATTTTTGAATCACCACTAGGTGCTGGAGATCTGCAATCTGTGCAACATGGCCATGTGTGGATCCTTTCTTCATTCAGTGTCATTACTCGAAAAGCAGGGCTTTACTTCCTGGCTTGTGCCAAAACAGGTGTTGAGCAACTTGATGCCTGAAATGCTGTGATATCTCAGGTCATCCAAGAGTGCTGAGAAATAAGTGCCCAAGGCTTTGGGGGGGTGTCAGCTCACCAGCCATCAGCTCCTGCCCACAACAGGATGTACAGCAAAAGGGACACATAACATCCACATTCCTGGGAGTGGTCCTGGATTGATTTGGAACCAGTACCTTTGAGCAGGTGGGAGACAGGCTGTGGTGTAAATGGTGGTGTACATGCCTCCAATTGTCCAAGCTTGTGACATAAGACCAGTCATTAAAATACTACAGAGCCACTGTTTATAAACTTGAGGAACTTGGTGACCCAAGTCAATGATCTGTCTGTGTGAATGTACCAACCATTCATATTCTGCCCAGTACATACCTAATGAAACTGTATAACTCTGAAACAAAGACTTAAATCACCCTGCTTCATAATAGTAGTAGTAATAATAATAATAATAATAATAATAATAATAATAATAATAATAAATCTTGGTAGAGTGTTAAAAATATTTGTTGCATCAGATTGCCCAACAAAACAAAAAATGGGATCTTCTACTGCCCTCGTGTCCACAGAGTTCAGGGCTGCTAAATGAACTAGGTTGCTGAGTTTTATTAGTACTAGTTGAGCATTTTTAACATGATCCAAAAGACACAATGCAGTTCCCGACCTCAGATTCCATTTAAAAATTTAGACAGCAAATGACAATGAGCTCAGAGAAGATCAGAAGTAAAGTCTGCTCTAGGAGTGAAGGATTTATGCTGTAGCCTGGCATTTTATTGTCTGTGTTGGGCTCTGCTGGGAGTTTGTCATTGGTTTGTGCCAATGTCACAGAGCCTGTGCTAGTCCCAGAAGGATTTTGATAGGGAAATATATGGGAACTTGACACTCTGAGACAAGGAGGTTGATCCTTGACTGTAGAATAGGAAAAGATCAAGGAACTGGAAAGAAAAAAGGAAAGTGGCAAGTTGGAAATCTTTGCTTAGGGTTGCAGCAATTCCCAAACTTGAAACAAATGATGGCAGTTTTTCCCTAATTTCTACTGGCAGCACCTCAGAAGGGTTTTGCTTTTTTGGCATGAGGAATATTCTCAAGTAGAGTCTTTATTTCATAGCCCACTTAATCTGCTTACTTCTATCACAGGCCTCCACACAAACTTTTAGGTTGTGTTTTCTTCCTAGAGTGTTTTCTTCCCAGTAGTTTTAACATCTGGAACAGCCGGCCTAATCAAAATGTTTGGACTATATTTAAGAAATAGTTGTGAGTGGTACTGGCTGGTGATGTAAAGGAGACTGATGGTCTGGGTTAAATCAGTGTACCTGTAGGTATTGCCATTTTTTATAGATGGAGGGAAAATGTAGTGTGATATCTCAAGGACTGGAAGTCAGATGTAAGGCAAAAATCAGTACCTTAAAATCTTTACTCCCAGTGCTGCTTTTTAAGCACAAAACTGTCCTTCAGAAAAGGTACTAAAGATCAATGCTTTGGTTATCCTTTTGAAGTACTCACATGTTGGCACCCTCCCTCTGTGCTTCAGGTATGATGAATAACTTCAGGGGTGATGAACACTCATAAGCTGTATCACAGTCTGAGACCTGTGTGCCAAACATCCCTCCCCATAGGAGGAGATGGCTCACACTCACACATTTAGTGTCTTTCTTTTTGTACTGTAAAATAATACAAAAGCACCCTGAACAAATGCATTAAAAATCAGAGTCATGGTTCAATGGAATAACTCAGCAACAGCATAAAGAAAAGATAATTTCAGATGACACCTGTGCAGGACAGGTTCTCAAACTTGAAAGTACAGGCTTACTCAGGATTGAGCCCAAAAATATACATAGGGAATATGATATGGAAGCAGCTATTCTGCAAGAAAGTGTGAGAACCTTTCCCTGAGGAACCCTTACCCCAGATCCACATGAGCACAAAGGAGAAAATTTAGGCCTGGAGGTGTTGCTGGAAGAGTAACATACCTTATGTAAAGCACATTACAAAAGCAAATGCTGAGCTAGCAAGAATCTCTCTCTAGTAGCAGTGGGAACCCCCTCCTGCTTTATTTTGTGAAGTATCTTTCATATCTTCTGCCAAAGACTTTAGGCGACATCAAGTTTTGCAAGGAGGCGAGTAATAATAGAGCCAAAACTTGGTTCAGACTGCCAATAAGGAGTCACTGCAGCCTGGAACAGTGAAAGGTCATCCACAAAGACATGAACACACATTTTTTTGCCCCAGATTCTGGACCAAGTGTTCTGAGGAAGAAGCAAACAGTTGGGCTGGGTCCAAAGCATGGGGAGAACTTGTAATTAATCTTTTTGTAATTCTTTTCCCACCCTAAATCTTCCACATTTCCTGCCTCTCTTAACTCTTTCCAAAGTATCCTCCTGCAATGTCACAGTTGCTGAGGCTTGATGCAGGCCAGATGGCCCCCTGAATGCCACCCTTAGGCACCTCTTATGGGTGACTGGTTTTTGGTGTCACAATTGCCACTTTCCAAGAGTGCTTCAAAGCTCGGTCTGAAAAATTAATCTTGCCCTTGAGCTTCAATAATTGCCTGACAGTCATTTCTTTTCACCTTTACTGGGCAGTTGAATACCAGCTTCTCACACAACTGCACATTTTGAGGAGCAGGTTCAACAAGACTGTACAATACATTTCACTGTGCAGCTGTATATATAAACCCGTCTCCAGAGGTACCCAGCAGGCACTCTGGGAATCACAGAGGGTTTTGAATTAAAAGAACTGTAAACATATCTCCAATTTTAGATTTTAATTCCGTTTGCTTTCCTTTGCAGCATTCTAATGAAGTTAGAATTTGAGTTCATTTTCTCACCTTCTCTGTGCCTCTCTCTTTTCCCAGCTCTAGCTGGGACACCAGCAATGAAGATACAACACAGCATCCCCCACACTACAGCATGGATGGCTGCCTCAGGTTGGGAGTTCTGCTAGTGCTTTAAAAGAGAAAGAAAGGAAAGAAAGGAAGGAAGAAAGGAAGGAAGAAAGGAAGGAAGAAAGGAAGAAAGGAAGAAAGGAAGAAAGGCAAGGCAGATGCATGCTCTAAGCCTGCTGGAGGAAGGACCCCCAGGCTGCAGGAGTGCATTCCACTGAAACAGAAGAGGAATGGATAGGCAAAATCCCTCTAGGTTTTCCAGTCCTTGAAAAGAAACATTCTTCTCTGCAGTAAAAATGGAAATAGCAAAAAGTAAAATTTTATCCTGGTAAATAAAACAGAGAGAAGAGGTAACCAGTGGAATGAGGTTGTTGGAAGCACCTTGTAAAGCTGTCTGTAGTATCCAGCCTTCACAGTGAAGGTCAATGGCTTGATCTTTTTTACTACCTGTGCTTCTACTTGCCAAATCTCATCTTAGTGACAGGTTTTTAAAGTAAGAGAAGGATCTGAAGTGATGGATGATACTCCCACCACCTCCAAAAGGCCAGGGAAAGGTTCCAGGAAGGAAAATACAGCAGTTTCTCTCAGAAGAGTGCTAAGAATTCTGTTTCCAAATTTCTATCTGTTCCTTCAGGCAATTTAGCCTGATTTTTGTTGTTGCCTGCTGTTGATTTTTGTTGTTTGTTTGGTTTGGGTTTTTTTCCTGTTTGCATCCAGTAAAGTATTTTCAGTGATCTTGGTGCAGGTAAAGTTGTGTAGTCAAGTGATGAGTGTCTTTCCTGAAAACACCACCAGAAGAGAACCTTTTCTCTGCTTCTCAGCTATCCTGTGCCAGCTTTGTAAGGAACAGCTAAGGCCCATATGTGTGTTCATTGTGGATTTGGTATCTTGCTTCACACACCTACAACCAGAACCTTCTATCCTGGATCTCACACTGCTATAGTGAAATAGTACTTGCAGAAACTTAAAATTGTTCTAGGAACTGTAATGGAGACTAGAACAACACGTTGGGCCTCTCTTCATAACAAATCCAAAATAATCCCAGCCCTGCTTATCTTTGGGAAAGTTCAGGTTCAAGTCAAAGACTGATACAAATGCTTCCATTGCTCTGTTGTAGAAATCCAGGTGGTTCAGAGATGCTCAACAAAGGAGGTAACTTGGTTTTGGAAGCTAAATAAAGGTATGATCTCTCAATAGTCAAGAGGTATGAGCTATAGAGGTGATGCTGTAGAATTCTCTTCCTCGTAATTTGGCAAATAGGTTTGTAGAGGACTGAACAGTTAGACTAGCCTGTTGCCAAGCCCAGTAAATTCCTTTCTTGTAAGGATGGCACATTCCATAATGAATAGCTAAGATGATCTGTTCAATGAGCCATTTGCAAAGTGCAGACTCTCTTTAAAGTAAGAGCTGTTACAGGACTTGTTTCTATCATAACTGTTCTGAGCTATAAATACACAGTAAATTATCAGTCAGGTGTTTTCTACGTGCCTGCACAGTATTCCTAACTTTGCACATAGGCATATTGTTTAACCCTTTCTTTTCTGCTCTTTGGCAATGCATAACCCAGAAGGGAGAACCCACCATGTTAGTCAAATTCTTCAGTTAACAGTGCTGGAATAATGAGGGGTGGGCCAGGATAGGATGTGGAAAAGGCTACTCTAAAAGAGCCTTCTACCTGCTGGTAGGCATGCTTGATACACATCACCATGATGCAGAAGCTTGTGATGGTGAGCTTTAGTGACTTCCACTCACCATTTTGACATCTCCACAAATAAGAGTGGCCCCAAATGTAATATCTGATCTGATTCTGCTCTCTCTCTATGAGGTATCATGGATTAGTGCTCTCTGCATGGGGCCTGTCTCTGTGATGGGTCTGAACAAATCTGCACCAAGGAAAGCAGAAGCAGGACCATTGACAAAGGAAAAAGAAAAGTCACCAGAATTGCAAATTGGTTTCTGAGGTTGAAGAATCTCCATGTGATTCTGGAAGATAATTTTTAACTGCAAAATAAAAGGGGGGAGAAGGAATAATTCTTTTTTAAAACTATTAATAAATATAAATCATATGGATGCACCATCTCACATTGACATTTAATTCTGAAGAAACAGAATGAAGATTTACTGGGTTGTACCTAGGGCTCCAAAGACAAACAATTTTGCAATATAAGATGGTGCAGCTGGTTGCAAAATTTGGTTTTGTTGCTTTAAATTTTAATTCCTGCAGCCTTCAGGCATTCAGCAATGAAGACTGAAAATTTCAGAAGGTGTATTTCAAGGACCAGTCACCAAAATTCAGAACTTAACACTGAAGAAGAAATAAAACTTGCTGACTATTTCTAGCAATATTTATTAGAAGGATTGTCACTTTCCAAACAAAACCTGATGCTTCCAGGTGGGTGTGGAAGGACTTGGTCTGCTTTTCCCATCTTTACCGGTGACTGCCAATAACCAGAAAGTAGGTATCATTCTGGGAGGTGCTGTATTAGCTGTACTTCACCTCTAAGAAAACCCTTCTGCATAGAAAACCCCTTTCATTGCTTTGTTAAGGTGACTTGCACTGGAGTGTTAAAAAGAGCCATTGAGAGGGTCATGAATTTCACTCAAAGATTCTACACATGGCACAGATCTGACATAAAGCTGACAGAATGCACAGAGTTGTCCAAGAGATGTGCAAATCCAGACTACAAAAACTCCAACATCTCTAAGAACCTCCAATAACATTTCACTTCAAGGACTCCATATGCCCCTCAAAGCACGGCACCCTAATCTCAGTTTGGCTATCAAATTCAACTGGTTGTGGTCTAGATCTGGAAATTCAAAGTCCTAGGATGAGCATATGTGGCAAAAAGCTTTCGGCCAACAAGTCTGGAAATCTGAAATTATGTATTTTGAACTATAAGTAGCCTGAGAGTTGAGATATTTAATAACAATGACATGAGTTTGTGAATTGCTGGTTTGGAAATTAACCAAAAGTATCTTTCAAAACCATATTCAGGTGTAAAATTCACTATAGAAAGTGGTTGCCTCAGGTTGAGATTCCAGGTTTAGAGACAAATAATGACCATTTAACTGTCAGAATTGTTTAGAGCAAGGGGAATACAACAACTAGGTCAGAAGGATTTTATTTCTCAACTTCAGATTAAATTAGAGCTGCTCCAAAACCAGATTGCTTTAGAAGCGACAGATACGTTTGCTCCTGCGAAAAGCCCAGTGTGAGTCTTGGCAGAGAGAAAGGGATTTTGCTCTGTCCATGGAAACATCTGCATGGGCTCCCTGGACCCCGAGTGTGTGAGCAGTGGGGACCCAGCTGGTACTGAGAGCAGAGCAGGGGGAGGGAAAAGGGAAAATGAACATCCTCCTGGGATGGAAGGCACATTGGGCTGCACGGCTCACACCAGCCTCACATGGACAAACAGCACTAGCTGGAGCTCCAGAGTCACCAGAGAGCTTGTTTGTCACAAGGTCGTGCAAGGTTCACTCCCATCCTTCTTGCCTGTGGATCCCGAAACAACAATCGGCCCTGCTCTGTCGCTGCGTCTGTGCACGCTTTCAATTGTTTAATAAGCAGCCCTCAGTACTGAAGTGGAGCTGTTTTCACTGCTAGAAAAGTGTTTTCTGCTTGGGTTGCTCTCTTTTGGGTATGTCTAGTGATGCTTATGTGATTTTTCTAGATGGAAGTTATCCACAGCAGCTCCTCCAGGCTGTATCACAAATTTTGTCTCAGAAGGCTTCTTCACACCTGAAATAAACTCACACTTTGCAAATGACAGTATTATTTCTCAGTATGCACCTCGAACAGTGTGCTCTGCTCCAAAAAGTCTTCCTTTTAGGTTAAGATTTGTTTCCTGTCATGGCAAAAGATACTTGGACTCTGACCTTTTGGGTTGCTTTGGCTGGACTGTTGAGAGAACTTCTCAAGCTTTTGCAAGGTATGGTAATATCTATTGGCTGATGGGATGGTGCTAGAGTCAGTAAATCAAATTACTATGATACTAAGGTGCTGATGACCATTCTCACTGCTGTCTTTTCTTGGCCATAGTTGTGGGGGTTTACATAAACAGAGAAATTTTATTAAGAAGCCAGAGGAAGGAACAGGGATACCTTGTGGACCAGAACTAGACACATTTTGGATGAAGTGTTGTTTGACGTTCCTTTGGAGCCAAAAAATATTAACTTGAACAATGCAAGTGGGATGTTATGAGACTGTATAAAACCTGTCACTCACTGAATCCTAAATAACCACAGCACAGCTTTATCTCAGTGTTACTTGGAATTGTATCAAGGAGGCTTTTTTTCCTCCCTCTTTTTCTTTCATTCCATTTTTTAAAAAACCTCAAGGTCAAACAAAACATATACTTAAAAATAAAGCTTTATCAAGAGAGATGGAGGACTAAAGGGCTTCCTATTTTTAGTAAGGGCAATCTAATCTAGGCAGAAGTTGTTCCGGGCCTCTCTCTGTTTTCCATGAAAGGTAGGTGCTCCTGGGATGGTTCCCAGGGCTTTCTGTGGCTTCTGTTTTCAGATGCAACCCAAGCCACTGAGTTTTATTGAGCAAGTATCCTGGAAAGTCCTGAGCAAAATGAGAGACAACTGATAGTCCTAAAATACCAGTACTTTTAGTAAGGTCCTGCAGCTGTATCTCTGGGTTGTGAATTCTCATAGGCTTTGAGCCAAGCTGTTTTCCCCAATCCTCCCCCAGCTACTGATATGGTCCTTGACAGGGGAAAGCATCTGTCCAACTGAAAGCACAGAAAGTGATTAAGTGCTTTCTTAATCAGGGCCTTGTAACTCTTATATTTGACTCTTGGCTTAGTCAAAGCCATCTATTTCAGTAAATTTAATGCGGAATTGGATGGAAATGGTAATGAGACAGAACTTTTCACTTCTAGGTCATCACTGAACAATTTTTCAGGAAGGAAAATCCTATAAAATTATTGCTTCAAGGCAGTCAAGAGTGCATTTGAAATGTTGAAGCACAAATATCTTGGCTGGTCTGACTGCTTTGTATTGCCAGTGTTATGGGAATTTGCTTGTGAGTTTACTATGCTGAGACAAGAAAATTGCTTTTGAAACACCCAACAGACAGCTGATATAAAGCCCTAAGATGGAAAAAAATAAAACACAGCTCTTCTTCTGTAACCAGGGGAAAAAGAAATTCCTCTCTCATTAGCCTGAGACTTTAAGCTATATCCCATATAGAATGAAAAATTGCAGAAGAGGTCACTAAGGAGTCTATCTGGTTGGTTCTGACCTGTAATGCCTGGACCTGTGAGGTCTGTGCATTGCCTCTTTTAAGAGGCTGAAGAAAAGAAGGCAAATAATCTGATTGCTGGGAGGATTGAAAGTACTTTACAGAAAAAAAATGCTTTAGTGAGCGACAAAATTATCACCAGTGTGCTCAAACTTATAAAAAAAAAAAGCAATAAAGCCAGATTTCTGTGCAACCTGATTACTTTATGCTTGACAAGGAACAATCATTAAGCAGAATGAGATATCTGGGAGTGGAGAAGTAACAGAGAGCCGAGGCTGCAAACCACCCTTTTTAAAATTTTAATGCAAGAGTCTATCTCATCTAAGTTTGCAGGAAAATTTGCCATGCTTGGGTCATGTGGAAATACGAAGCAGGCTGCCCTCCTTACCATCCCTTCAGTGCTAAGCAATGATCTGCACTGCCTGAAGTTTGGAGAGGAAATATACATAAAGCCTGTAAGTATTTATGAGAGCTATAAAAAAGAGCTTTGCGGTAGTTGACATGGGAAGTGATTAAAGTACCTTATAGGCAAAGATTGCAGAAAAGAGGGAGAATGATGCCAGAAGAGAATCTGGCAACAATCCCGAGGTAACGATAAGTGACTTTAAGAAGTAGGAGTTGTGGGAGGAAAAGCAAAAAAAAAATTAAATTGAAGCAGATTGCAAGACTTTTGGCCTTGGGGACTGAGCTGCAGAGACTGTTGATTGCTGGACTTGCAGTCACAAAAGGAAGGTGATGTCTCATCCTTCTTGTGACTCAGAATTTACTGGTCAAAGCCCACAAAACAGCAGTTCATCAAGATTAACTTGAATTTGAAAGGACTCAATTTCCCAGGCATCTCAGCTTTCTCCATCTGTGTTTACACAAATGGGTCTTGGGTCTCTCCAGGGCTTAGCAAAAAGCTGCTCTACACAGAAACACACACATGGGCCATGTTGCCAAGGGGATCTCTCTGAGTGACTTGTTTTCCCAGGCTGATATTCTTTTTTTCCTATTTTTTTCTTGTTTTCCTATTTAACAGGTGGAGCATGTGTTCAGACCTGTCCTTAGACATGACATGAGCATTTGCAGATGAAATGATACATCAGAAGATACATCAGATGCCCTTGCAAATGGGGAGGAGGAAATTTACAGTCAGGGAGAATGGTGGGCAGAAAGGGAGAGCAATAGAAACATACAGGCAAATTTCAAAACTATTCAGGAAATAGTTGTGAGTAAAAGGTACATTTACTGAAATTGGACCGGCTACAGGAGAAGAAAACAAGGGCTGAATTCATCAGGACATGCTGAACAAATGCTTTAGACACTAAGAATTGGTCTTTGTCATCCCCAAAACTCAATAGTCTGCTACTTTGCTTTCATCAGGGTTTGCTTATGGTATTTTAGTTTAGGTATTTCAGCTGTACCAGTGTGCAGCCTGTCTTCTGTTGCATTGCTGTGTTACAAAGATGAAGTACAATGACACGGAGTAAACTCATTGATCTGTGAATATGCAGCACATATGTCTTTATAGGCAATTATATTTCTTGATCTTTGGCACTTTTGAATTTTCTTTGGGTCACACTAATGTCAGGAAGAAATTCGGGTGCTGAAGCACACTGAGAATCAGGGTGTAGCTGTAGGTTCTTGCTTGAATTCAAATATCAACCAGCTGGGTTGAGATCATCATCATGATATTACAGGAACACATTTGGTAAGGTTCTGCAGTGATATTCTTTGAACCTGTTACTATTCATGATTTTTATTATTTACCTAGATTGAATGAAAAGAAAATATGCTATTAAAAGTAGCAGGTAACATGAATTTGAAAAGATAACAAGAAGACAGTCTTGTACTTCAGAGTTATCAAATATAAGTGGAAGAATGATCCAGGGGTTTGTGAAGGGACAAGATGAAGTTAAATAAAGAGAAATGCAAGATACACAGTTCTATAGTTAGGCAAGAACAATCAGATGTACAAATAAGGGATGTGAAGTAGGCAGTAGAGAAAGATCTGGAGCAATTGTGAATGGCAAGCTGAAGAGAAGTCAGAATTAAGATTGCCACGAGAAAAGCAAACACCATACTGGGATATATAAACCAGAGTACCATCTGCATGACATGGGATGTGATTTTTCTGCTGTACTCTCGTCTCCAATTTTGGTCACTGCTGTACAAGAAGGACTGAACTGGTTGAACAATGTCCAGAAGAGACCAACAAGAATGATTAGAAGTCCAGAGAATGTGACTAAACAGGAGAGATTGAAATATGGGGGTTATTTAGTCTAGAGAAGATCAGCCTGGGGAGGGATAGGATAACAACCTTTAAATAAATGAAGAGGAAGAGAACAATTTGTTCTTTATGTCCAGGGTGCAGAGGAGAAGGGTTAAAGTATAATAAGGGACATGTAGGTTAGATTTCATGAAAAAGACTTTCCTAATAGGAAAGATAAATGAAGCCCTGAAATAGCCTGAGATTTGGACTTTATGGGATATTTTTGAGACAGGTTGGACACAGCATGTCTCAGGAATGACAGAGGGAGGACAGGTTTTGTCTGTGGGCAGGCAGACAGAGTGGATGGCACTGAAGAAAGTAACTTGCAGTTCTATTTTGTGCACTGTCTACAAACAACTGCGACATAACTCGTCATATCATGATATTATAATATGGCATGATATCATTATTAAATGATAATATCATATCATATGATATATGATATATGATATTATCATATCATGCTGAGATATGATAATCACAGCAATATGGAATTTCATAGGAGTAATGGGTAATTCAGGCTGTTGTTTTTGCCCATCTGTACCATCAAATGTCATAGTCACAACAACAAACTGAGGCATCTCCTCAGGTCTCCAAACAGTGCACACACAAATTCATACACAGGTGACCAAAATGCTTCCTTCTACCCTTGGATAAATGAGACATTCAGCAAAGCAATAAGTATCTGGACCATAACCCAAATGCCTTAATACAACCTGGATTTCTATTGATATTTGAAAAACATTTACTACATTTTCATGATATGCTCTAGTAAGAATAGGAGTACAAACTTAAACAGTGCAAAACACCTATCTCTTTGTGGACAGAAAACTGTATTTCCTGAGTCTTGAGAGAGACCAGAGAACATCTCCAGAGGTTCCTATCTGATGCTTGCTAACACTGGAAGTGTCACCAGGCTATGGGTAGGATCCTGAAAGGTGCACAGGTTGTCAGCATTGCCCATGGCAGTGGTAGCCTGCATTCACCTTTGGGGTAAAAAAATTACGAGTTGGAGAGGAACTACCAAAATCTTCATCTAGGCTCCCTGTCTGGGCAGTGATTTGATTTATTCTATGGAAGTAATCCCTTTTGCTATACTGCATTTAATGATGTATGCTGCATTAGAACCATTCAAATGCATGCTGGAGACCTTTCAGGGTTGCTGAGACTTGGAGGCCAGTCCTTGCTGAGGGGTGTGGGTTTAGTTACTGCATTGTTTCCTAAGTGGTGGGAAGCTCTAGGTCTGCAAACATCTTCTTTGACCCCGTTTGAGTCTGGTGCTTGCTCCCATTGATACCCAAATAGTCTGGCGGGGGGCGGGCAGCTTACTCCTGTGATTTAGGGAGACTTTTTGTTTCCCTGGCAGCCACAGAAGACCCAGCTATGTCCTACCTTTGCCCACAGGAATGTGCCACCCCCAGTGTGCCACAGGCAGCAGTGAGCAGCTGTCACCCAATCCCTGCCACAGGCAGTGGAGGAGGGCAGACCTCCTGCCACCCCGGCAGGACTCAGGGAGCAGAAACCTCTCCCTGCCACTCCAGATAGAAATAAGCCAAATTATGCTTCAGGTGAAGCAAGGAAGAAGGATGATTTAAGGCCTCTGAGGGTAGGCAGAAGTGAGCTAGTCCATTGGATAAGTTCAGTTTTAATTTGCTCTGCTTTGTGGTCAGGGGGCAGCTATGATGCACCATTTTGTCACATGAGCCCAGGAAAGTGGTTTTGTCACTGTCAGTTCTGTTATTACAGCCCCAGAAGGAGAAAAAGACAGAATTGCTGTGCACAGAGGGCCAAAAATTTCCATAATTTTTCCTTTCCCCTCTTCTCTGTGCACCATCCTCCCTTGTGCTGCCAAAGAAAAGAGCCCCTCAGAGGTTATCCTCTGCCTTTCTTGAATTCACATGACTTTGCTGCTTCGGATCCTTCACCCCCTGTGTTTAACCGAGGTTATGAAAACCAAGCTGCTTGCTCTCTGTTTGTTTTCAGTGATCTTCTCTGTGTGCTGCCAGCAGCCAGAGCCATGGCCTTTCCCAACACAGGGCATCACAGTGAGCTTTGAGTGCACCCAGGGTTGACAGGAGAGGTGCAGGAGACAGCAGCCAAGCTGAGCTTATGTAAAAAAATTAAGGTCAGGGCCTCACCAAGATTTACAGTGCTTTGTGTTCAAGGTACTGGTGTTTGAGCTTAGGTCATGTTTTTCCTGCTGCTCTGAGGCAGAGACCAGCTGCAGGGTATAATGCAGGGACACAGTGGCTTTCAAAGAGCGTGACCAGGCAGCTCTGCAGCTGCACTAGTCTGAACCCTGGATGCAAGAGCCAGCAGCAGCTGAGATTTCCACTCGAGCAATTTCCATAATCCTTGGGCATGCTGCAGGTATGAAATTGTTTGTGGAAGAATCCTGGTGGGCCAGCACTTGGAAAATGAATTGGGCAGTGCCTATAGTGATGGCAAATCCCCACAGCATTGGAAAGCAGCATTTCCAAATTGTGTTTAGGCGACTTAGAAACTTACACCCCATCTTCAGGCTTGGCAGGCTCATATCTATGAAACATTTCTGTTGGGAAATAGGATTCTAAAACTTTTGACACTCAGCACTAAGTTAACTTAAATCCCACTGATTTTGGCATTATTGTAACATAATTCCTTCTACAGCAGCTTTAAAAGGAGTCCTAGTGAGAAGGAACAGCGGGTGAAAAAGTCAGAACAAAAATTAGAAGGGCAATAGTTTATAGATGCATTGCAGGGTAAGATTAGAAATGTATCTATTTATCTCTGCTGTTTCACTGGCTTCTCTTTTGGTTTTGACTTTTGTGGAATATATTTAATCACTCTCAAATGTCAGAGCATGAATGTGGGTGCTGCTGTCCCAGATGGCTAGCACAGAGCATGGGCTTCTCACACAAAGCAAGGGGACACGTGTGAACGCCCGGAGGACTTTCTGTGCTGATCCTATTTCGTGACTTCCTTTGAGACCACAAAGCAGTGCATGAGTCCTCCTTTGTACTTTCTTGTTCAGCTGTGTCTTGAAAGCTGGCTAGCACACATCCTAGGGAAGATCCCTGAGGTTGGCTCTGTGCTGTAAGATACTTGTCTTCTATGGTAAGCAGGGCACTTCCACCAGGGAACATCTGGGGCTGGAGATGAATTCACACCAGCTAGTCCTGAGCTCAGGGGGGAATCACATCAGGGGGGAATTCACATCAGCTAGTCCTGAGCTGTAGCAGCTACTCAGTTCTCCATGCAGCTGCCCTGCACAAGAGATCAAGCTGTGCCTTGTGTCTTGACATGCAGTTGAATGAGAGGAATCAAGCAAGCTTGTTATTCCAGAGCTGGTTATTGATCAGTGTTTTGTTTTCTTTTTTTTGGGTGGTGAGTGGGGAGTATAAAGCTCATAACACAGTTTTTCTATAGATTTTAGTGTCTCTATTCCTCACCAGGCCACAGACACAGGGAGGCTGTGACCACTTCCCTGGGGAGCCTGTTCCCATGCCCAAACCACCTTCTGGTGAAAACATTTTCCTGATATCCAACCTAAATCTCCCCCTACTCAGCTTCATGCTGTTTCCTCAAGTCCTGTCAATGGCCATGAGAGAGAAGACCGCTGTACTTGCCCCTCCTCTTCCCCTCATGAGAAAGTTTAGACTGCAATGAGGTGTTCCCTCAGTCTCCTCCAGGATAAATGGACTGAATGACCTGAGCTGCTCCTCAGACACCTTCCCCTCCAGGCCCTTCATCATCCTCGTGGCCCTCCTTTGGATGCCTTGGGCTCAGACAGGGGAATGTTGACATAACTGATCCATAATGCCAGTGACCCATAGTAAAATATTTGCCTTTGTTGAAAAGCATCACTCCAGGCCAGGAATTTGGATCAGAATGGGGTAAAGCATTAAGAAAGCTTCTGGTGCTGCATGAATGAGGCTGTCCTGCCAAAGCCAGAGGTGGTACCTGCTTTGGTACAAAGATTAAGTCTTGATTTGTGTTTCTATTTAATTTAGCATGCTGGTGCCAGTGCCAGTATGAACCTGTAGATATTACTGGAATGTAAACCTTAAAAGTAGTTTTTGCATTTGTTCTTGGAGTCCTTCATGCTGAAGTTTTATTTCCTGCTGACTAGGAACTGTCCATACTAGCTTTCTGCATTTCCTACATGAAAAAACTTTACCCAGTCTTCAATCAATTAAAATTATCTCTTCTTGAAAGAGAGAGGGCTTGAAATGTAAAGAATTTAAGTAATTAAATTTTTGCCTTTACTACAACAGTTTTGTCCCACTAAATAGCCATGAACCAGGTAGGGAAGGTCTTGGTTTACCTAAAGTTTTTGGAATAGCTTTTGTAACAATGCTTTCTGTAGTAGAGATTCTCATCTAGTGAACTCACCATTCTGCCCTTTTTGTTATTGCCAGCATATCATCATCACCTACTTATCATACGCTAGGAAAACCCCAAACTTTTCTGCTCTGGAGATGTTTTTGTGCTGCCTTGATTTGCCTTACAACTCTGTTTTCTTCTCTTGTAGCTAGCCTTGGAGAAAAAAAAAGTCATTCTATGCACAGATAACAGAGTTTCTGCTTTAGCTCATGTAACAAAGGCTTGTGTTTTTGTTGTCATGGCTGCCACATTTTGTTCCCATAGCACTGTCTATGTGTATGTGGATGTGATTCATCACCTACAGACACTAGAACCTACACCCTGTCCTGCTGTTTGTACTCAAACTGCTTCCCTGTAGTAGAACAAACAAGTATCTCAGATCTGCCTCTTGGTGGGTTCAAGCCAATATCCAAGTTGTATGGCTTTGATCCATTCTCCAAGGACCTATCAATTAATTTACAAAAGCAGGGTTGACAAAGCCATGGACTATTCCATTGTGAGCAGCAGTCAATGCATGCTCTATATTGTAACATAAACTGATATCCTCCATTTCCACGTTATATAAGGCAGCATCCGCAAATGTATGATCTTAAAGATTATTCAGAGGAAAAGCATAGGAATAGAGCATTCCTGTCATGACAAAAGAGGAAATTTAACAAGTTTAAAATGCCAGCTATCAGTTGTGGTGGGGGAGAATATGTCTTGCCTGAAGTTTTCCTGTGATTCCTGAATGATTGGGGTGCTTGGTGTAGTGCTGGGTGTACTGACTGGAGAGCCTGGAGTGCCACGTGCAAAATCAAATAGCACAACCCTCAGTAAGTTTATGCATTCTCTACCTAGCCTATACAAACAAAACGTGCCCATTTGGATATTATTTTTTTACAGAATCACAGAATCATCAAGGTTGAAAGAGACCTTCAAATCATCTACTGCAACCACCAACCCAGAGCCACCAAAATCATTCTGACCCATATGCTCAAATACCACATTCACCATGTCCAGAGACAGTGACTTCATCACCTCTGAGGGCAGCTTATTCCAATGCCTGACCATTCTTTCAGGGACTTTTTTCTTCTAATATCTAATCTGAACCTTCCCTGTTGCAAATTAAGGCCATTTCCTTTCATTGTTTTGCTAGAGACATGACAGAAGAGACCAAACCCCAGCTGGCTACAACCTCCTTTCAGGGAGCTGTAGAGAGCAATGGGGTCCCCCTTGAGACTTTTCTCCAGGCTAAACACCCCGGGCTCCCTCAGCTGTTCCTCATAGTTCTTGTGTTCTCATAACTATAAAACAGAACACTCAGTCTTCAAAGTGAAACCCCTTGCTTTGCCACTAAACCACCCCCACTTGAATTTCCTTCAGAATTCTTGTTTTTCCTTTATTCCTTATCTTTTACTGCTGGTTCCTTTCTTCTCCCCATTTTCCTCAATATCCCAAGAAAAGAGGAAAATTCCCTAAATATTTCTCCAGAATCTCACAATATCAAAACTCTGAGGTCTGCCAAATTTAATTTTCTTTTCATAAAAGGCAATTCACTTTCCCTTCTTTCAAGTAATGTAACATATTCATTTTGTAAGATTAGCCTCTGAAAAACTACCCTGACTCCAGCTTCTGAAGGAAATTAACTATGTCCCTCCATGGAAGACCTCCCCAGAATGTACTGTTGGAGACCAAGAAATTTGGGAAGACATGCCATATTTCCCATGGTTGAATCCTGCTAAATGCTTGTCCTTTCTCGTATTTTGTGGCAATAAACTCCATATGCTAACATTGTAGTGGAGGGTTTTTCAGTCAAGTTGCCACAAGTTTAACAAGGTATAATAAGGAGAAAATAGGGAATAATTTAAAAGAGAGGGTACCTACATCATGTGGAGGGTTTAATTCAAGGCTGGATATTTGCCTGAAGAAGGAGTATTTCAAACTGGAATTAGATGAGAAGATTCTTAAAGGCTGTGTTAGAACAGAGTAACTTCTTTCAACTTCTCATGTAGGAAGTATTTCAGTTCCCCAGAACTGCATCATGACTTTCAGCTTTCATTGGCTGCTGTCTGGATAGATGCCAGCACAGAGGAGGAAAGGGAAAACATGTTCTTTTTCTTTCACTCTAGTTAGAAATCTGGTTTCAAGGAAAATATCTGCTCTGCCTTTCGTCAAACTCAGCGTTGGGCCAGCTGATGTGTTAGGGCTTGGGGATATTCCATGCAGTGCTCTAACAACGGGGACTCATGACTGCCATGCAGCCAAGTGTCCTCTCTGTGGCCTCGTGGGATGGGCAGCTGTCAGGTGGCCTTTGCAGGAAAACAGAGTTTTCTTTGCAGAGGTGGAGGTTTGGGTTCTGCTCTGCTTATCTCAGGTAGGTTCCCTCTAAAAGGCCAGAGTCCAGGACACTTCTCATGAACAGGCCATTCACAGCTCTGCAGCAAAGTAAGCAAACAGGATCTGGTCACAAACAGCTCATTATCTGCTCCATTTTCTGAATCATCACATCCAGCTTGGAATGGGAATCCCGTCTAAGCTGGTTGGTTTTGGCAAATCAGACTATCCCTTGTGACCAGAAGTGACTGGTTTCTTCCCTTTATTCCCCCACACTGCTGAACATAATACAAGATACTTTCCAGCCTCGTTGTGGGTAAAGACAAGGAACCAACGGGACCAGGAACTCTTTCCAGTGGCAGCCCTGCTGGAACAGAGCTCCAAGCAAAGCATTGTGGAGAAAGGGCAGAAAACCTGTCATTTGGCAGCTCCCTTTCAGAGTAGTAACAGCAGCAAAGGAGAGGCCAGATATTGGCAATTTGGAGTGGGAGAGATGGGTAAGAAGCCATGATGTGGGCTGGAGTGCATCCACTAAGTGTTCAGAAGAGAGACAGTTTTCAACAGGATCTTGAAATGCACTGCAATCTAGTAAACATGTGTGTGTCAGCAATGAAGACTCTGGAGTACTCTGGGGATTTACTTATTTCCTGGAGACACTGACACAAAGAAAAAAACAATAGAGGAAAGAAGAAGAAGAACTACATGCCAGTTTCTGTGCAAAACATGGGAAAACACACTTTGTATCAATGAAATATTTTATCTCCTCTGAAATAGGTCAACTTGTGTCACTCTTGAGTACTTTAAAGCATAAGACAGGACAGAAAATTCAAAATGAAGAGCTCTTTTGAACAGGAGAATCCAAATGTTTCAAACAATGCTAATTTTTATCTTCGTAGATTTTTCATTAATACACAGCAACCACAAATGAACAGTGTGGCAAAGCCAAAAAGAAATGTGTAAACTTGCAAAAAGATCCCATGTGAAAAATTTTCTCTGGGGAAAAAAAATTACATTTCCACAGTTTAAAAACATGAAAAAGCTGGGGACAGAGTGTTTGAATCCTTCTTTGTGTATCTGGAAAAGTGGGTGTCAGCACCACTCTTTTTTCCCTTCTTGGATCCCAGTGGGTGCCACAAGAAGCAATTTTCCTAGCCATGCTGAGAGGACATAAATACCACAGAGGAATTTCTTCAGATTTGAAGCCAGTGCTCTGTCATAACATGGACAATACCTTGGAGGTGCTGAAGTGCTAACAAAAGGAGAAGAGATTCAGGCCTGAATATGGGTTTCTGTATCAGAGCTGAGCCAAGCCTGCTCAATCCCATCACAGGCAGGCAGGAGATCTGAGTCAGTGAGGGTGGTAGAAAGGAATGAGCATGTCAGAGCCTCCCAATTGCACATGATGAACCAGTTGGAATATCAGCACAACTCAGCCTTTCCCTCCAAACACACAGAGATGCTTTATGCAGCTCTCACTGTGCAGGGGGGATGGACAGCTCTCCTTTGGGTACAGAGGAACTACATGAAGGTCCAGCATAAACATGCCTCTGTCAGAGCCATCGCTGCCCACCTCCTCCCCATCACTTACTCATCCCTCCCAGGGGCATGGCTGGGGATGAAAGAGCAGTGGAAAGCAATAGACAGGCCTGCCCAAAAAGAAATTGAGCAGCTGCTGGAGCCTCAGAGTGACACTGGAGTAAATAGCTTGTGTCTGTAATGACAGGAGCTTAATACAGGGATCATCATGCCTACGACAGACACTGCTTCCCTTTATGTTGTGGGCATATGGAAACCAACACATTCAATTAATCCCATGTTTCTGGACCATGTTGTTGTGTGTGTAGATCTGTTCCAGAGGACAGACTGGAAAGCCCTGGAGCAACCACTGCTGTCTTTCAAGGGGTACATCCAAGCCTCTTTGAAAATACTCAGTGGGGAATGTTTACTTCAGATATTGTCCTCCAATGCAAATTGCATTTCATCATGGGCCTGGGATAGTGGAGGGGGAAAAGGACTCCTTTGTATAATGGGCTCGGACTGAAGTCCTAAAAGCCAAGCCCACATTTTGAAGCTGTAGGGAACCATTACTGACAATAGCAAAATATGGATGACAATGGAAGGAGTCGTAGGAAACACCTAGTGGGGAGAAGATGGCCTGAACAGCACAGTGAACTTCTGTAGGGAAGGAACAAGAAGCATCACATCAAAGAATAACTATAAATTATGCTTTGTGTAATAAATTATACTTCGTGTAATAAATTATACTTCGTGTAATAAATTATACTTCGGTTAGCCCAAAACAACCACATCGTCACAGAAACTGTAACAACAATTTATTTCCCTCTTAAGGTCATGTTACTCAGCAGCTGGCAAAGCAGAGGCTCTTTCTTGTTGCTCTGTTCCCTGGATACAGTGTCTGTCTTTCCATCATTAACCTGTTTCCTACAAGATAAACTGAAAATCTTGAGGCTGCTCAGCCAGAATGTGCTAATTAGAAACTGAAGGGGCATTTGCAAGGTATGATTCACTGTGCTTGGACACTGAGTGATAGTACGTGTTGGCAGAAGGTATGCAAATTGACAGCAGAAAGTAATTTGAGCCCACGATATCTTCCCCCAAGTATTCTCAAATTCAGGAAGGTCAGAAGTGACGGAAATAGAAAGCCCTCTTTGTATGATACATCTTCAGAAAAAGTAGAGTAGTCCAATAGTGCAGTACACTTTCATGAGGATGAGGTGATTTGCTAACTCAGGGACCACTGAGCCAGAGGGCACATTCTGCATCCCACAAAGAACATCCCACAGAATTCTCCCAGCCTGAAGATGGATACACTACTCATTTAAGAAAGTGCCAAGCTAAATGGACAGGCTGCTGCAATGAAGACACCAAAGTCAGGAGGAATGACATGGAGATAAGAAGGAAAATTAAAATATACAGACAAAAAGGAACAACCAGTTGCCAAGGCCAAAATAACCCCCATCCTCTAGCCTTCACAGACAGAAATTCCATACACCAAGGTCAAGAGTTCCAACCAAGTAAAGGATACGCCCCTCAGGTGAACTGGTTCTCCAAAAATTTAGCACTGAATTCCCAGCTGGTAGGTAAATCAGTAGATGATGCTGAGAACATGTCTTCCACTAGACAGATTAGACCCTTTTTTCCAGGGTCAAGAAAGACCAAAAATACTGTCCAGTGCTCAGTGAGACCAGCTGGAGCTTGCCATAGACTTAATTGGTACAAGATTTCCAGTCTTGCTGTTGATCTGAACCCTGCTCCTGGCAGATCCTCGTGGTCTCCAACCTGAAGCCCTCCCATACAAGCTAATCCACCAAATTTCTTTTTTGTCTTTGCAGGCAACTAGCAGAATAGTAGGCCATGTAATCTATGCCTTCTTTCCAAAAGGTCACCTCCATTACCCTGACCCCCTGACCCAGGTACCTCTGAATGTCCTATTTTCTCCTTATTTCAGTGAACTCCAGTCACTGATACCTGTTCCCTGCCCACTTTGGTCAAAACCTTCTCCAAACTGATTCTCTAGATGTATAAGGCCAGGTTAATCCAAACCCAGACAAGGAAAGAAACTGGTAGAGGCCTCCAGACACAACATGGTGTTGGAACACGTGGGCTGGAACCGTGTGCTACACTAAAAGGTGTTGGCAGAAGAAGATGGGGAGAACAGTCTTTTCCAGAAAATTCATGCCTCATAGGTACAGCTCTCCCTGACAGAGCAGAGCCGAGCCAGAAGAAAATGCTCATCCAGGCTGGGACACACTGTTTCACCCACAGCCATCTTGGAGCTGCTCTATTCCTATAACCTCACACAGCACTGGCAACAAAGAGATAATCAGGAGGACAATGTCTTCATTTAGCAACTGATGGTTCTCACTCCTTTCTGGTAAAGACCTAGGCTTGTGGTTGGAGGTCAGCTGGGATGCAAGGGCAGCCAAGTAGCTCTTTCAATCCGCAATGAGATGGACCAGCCATTTTAATAAAAGAGAGAAAGAGCTGTTTCCTCTGCGGCTGAAAAAGCTTGTAATTGACCTGGCAGAGCATGCAAACCCTGGTTTGCATGGGAAATGCTCTCTTTTCCCTTACACATGTGCTCCTTTGTAATACTGCTGGGGACTGCTATGCTGCTGTCCGCAGTGTCTAGCTCTTAATTAAGTGCAGCAGGGTTTGTCAACACAGTGGGACAGAGCAGGAGACTGCTGGAAAAGCCCTCACCAAAGACAGCTCAGACAGTGCAGCCAAACCTGGAGGAAAGTGAAACAGCTAAAACAGAGTCCCACCTCCTCACCCCACAGCATGATCAGAGCTGACTAAAAAACCCATCTCCAAATCTTATCATGCTTTTTGTTCCACCCTTGACTTGGAAAGTGTGAGTGTATCCCCACATCAGCCTGAAAAAGAGTCTTATAAAGAGCTGAAAATCAAGCTGAATATTACCTGCAAAAAGAGTTGTACCTGCTTGTATCACTTTCACATCATGATCAGCCATTTGCTGATCTCTCCTCTCATTTGTCCCAAGAGTTGCACAAGCTCAGATCCAAAAAATTCCATGTCATATCCCAAGAACAAAGTATTAGACATAGCAAACAGGTGTATGCAGTAATAGGACGACACAAGGATTCCAGCTAGTTTTGTAGCTATGGTTTTGCTGATATTCAGCAACAAGAAAAACCTAAAGTGAACAGAACAGGGGATGGATGAGAAAGCATAAATTCTCAGGATGTATATGGATTACACGTTAAAAGTGCACTGGCTGTGTCAAACCAGCTCACTCACTTTTCCGTGGAGGTGGCTGGTTCAAAGGAGGGGGATCTGATATGTTTCTTGAATCAGTGTGTTAAAATTCAGTATTCATTAAATCCTGCCTTTGCTGAGTCTCCTAAATGTGGGAGAAGCACCACTGATTTGCTTCCAAATTCTTGTCAGGAATCTAATTTCTACCCATTTTTTCTTTGTCAGTTCTTTTTCTCTGGTGCATCATTTCTTCAGCTCCTCTCCTGTTTCCTTTATCTCCATCTGTCCCCAAACAGTACTGTTTGCCTGCTGCAAAATAGATGCAAATATTGCTAATTTATGCTTAAGTTTCTTTTCTTCCTCTCTATAGTATACTGAGTCACGTAAAACAGAGACGAGGGAATCTGCCTGCCTCATGGCAAGATTGCTTTTGCTGAAATGATTTGTCTAACCTGCTATTAAAATCATTCAGAGATGGAGATTTCACAAGTGCCCTAGGCAATTCTATTGCCTAAAAATAGACTCCTGTTTATCAAATAGTCTGAAACTATAATCTGTATCAAAGTATTATCTTATGCTCTACAGCACCAAGGCTGGGACAAATGAAGAGGTCAAAATAATCTGCCATCATTCCAGGGTCAAAAGAAGTCCTCAGAGCACAGCTTTCTGCATTTAGTCACAGCATGTCTCCTGGCTGCTCTGTGTAGAGAAGTTAAGATGCTTGAGCTGGTTCTGATACATATATGCAAGGACCCATGGTAAACAAAAATTAGTATCTTAGTTGCTGAGATTACAGCTCTGAGTTGTGGCTACTTCCCTCCACACTCAGACACCTACAGCCACACCCACGCCTTCCTTGGAAACTATCTTGGGTTTCAGTTCCAGAGGAGCAACTCTGGGACAAGATGAAAGAGGATTTTGGGAGAAGACTGGCTTTGTTTGTGGTTGGGATTACTTTTACCCCAGCATAGGAGAATAGAGATAGTCAGATGAAAGACTGAGAGTAAAATGGAAGCATTTTCCGTCTCCAGTGTTATAGTGAACACAGATTTTTCCCAGGTGAGCACATTTCTAATGCCTCCCCACACATCACACTGCTGGTTGAAAGTTCCAGCATCACGGATCTTTGACCCTCATAGAAGTGTTGGGCTTTTTGGTGAGCATGAAACAAATCAGGGGTCATCTGAGGAAGTGTATACTCTGGTTGCATATTCTATGAGGCTATCAAGCATCAGATTTAGTGTTCTGACTCATCCCAAAACCAGTTAAAACCAGATACATATTTTCATAGAAAATACCAATGACTCTATCTCTTATGTAAATGAACCATGACTTGCTTGGCCCAGGCTCATGCAGCAGATCTAAAGATCTCAGGAACAACTTCTCAGTTGGTGCCTGAGTGAAATACTCAACATGATAAAATGAAAACAATCCCTGTCCTGTTCACTGGTCATCACATAGCTGTGGTTCTGGAATAATCAGTAGAGCTGAGCTAGGAGTGAAGGGGAAACACAGGGTTTTGCCTTGCTTCTCTAGCTGCTGAGTTGCTGGTGAATATTATAATTTATTTGCTTGCATTGGTCTCTTCTCTGCTGACTGCCAGCCACTCCGATCTTCAGGCAGAACACCAATGACTAATGAAGTGAACATTTTCCTTAGAGGAATGCTACTTCTCTCTTCTGCCTCTGGGTAGTCTGCAGGTCTACGTAGAGCAGGAGCAGCAGGAAACCCCTTGGCACTGAACAGCCCAGCTGCAGAGGATGTGCCCAGCTGCAGAGGATGTGCCCAGTGGTGGCTCTAGACAATGTGTGAACAATGAGATCACAACAAACCCCTGATTTAAAGGGGTTTTGTTCCAACTCCATGTGCTTCAGAAAACAGTAGGGCAGTCCATACTGTCCATGAACATACATCCATTTAAACAGAAGCTCTATGTTCAGTAAAAAATAGTGGCTTTTGTTCTATGAGCTGTGCTTGTCTCTTTGGCAAAGCCACTTAACCCATACTCAAGGAGGGGCGGGACTTCCTTTGGCTGACTTACTTCATACTTTTTGGCTATGGAATGGGTGTAGGTTTCTAAAATTAGAATGATTGACATTTTCTTTGCACACATGCAGCCAGGCTCTAGAATCCATGATGGTGGAGCCATTGTTCTCAGAGTAGTTTTTCCCATTTCCTGTGGCAGTGAGTTTGTCTTTCTACGCATATAGAGGTACAAATCCCAGAGTGAATTCATCTGGACTTTCCTTGTTCATAAATGAGCATCCATAAAGTGAATTTAGAGGAGTCAGTGCATTTTCCTTTCCAGAATAAATAATTAGGTCCTACCACCTGAAAGTCTCAAAGACATGTTCAGAACTTTATGCTGTCTGTCTAGTAACAATTGTGACAGATGCCGTGGAGTGGTTGGATTACCTAAAATCGCAAATAGAAGTTTCCATCCAGGAATTTCCTTTTGCAAACAGACACAAGATTCAATAGATAAATACTAGAGAATCAAAGTTATCATCCTTATAAAGATTATCCATCATTCCAGTCCAGATCTTGCCATCAATGTTGTTAAATCTTTAGCCTCCTGTCCCATGAACATGAAGGAATTCAGATGGGAATATTTATGGCAGCTGTTGAGATGAGGCAAAAGGCATCCAGCTGCAGTTCTGAATGGCTTTTTGCAGGTGCACATGGCACTGCTGAGACAGCCTTGCTATGCTGCCTGGTGTTCCCAAATTAGCTCCCAGCAAAGAGCTTAAGCCTCTAAGCTGAATGATGGTGAGTGTCCCAGTGTTGAAACTTCTGCTTGTCCTGGGAGTTGAGGTAAACATGTCTGGCTGTTCGGACTGTGAAAAACACGATTTGCCATTGAAATGTGTCTGGCCTAATTATCCTGAGGCCAACATGCCGAGCTCCAGAGCGACATGATCCTCCTGAGGGTGTGATTTCAGATGTATCCCCTTCCCCATGAAAGGGAACTGAGGATCTGAGCCTCATATAAGTAACAGTGCAGCGCTCTGTGGCTAACCCTGCTGGAAGAGGGTCCTTGGTATCTGAGAACTTTATTCTCATGAGGAAAATTTGGCTGTTTGGCAAATGTCCCGTGCCAATTGAGTTCACACAGGCTGGGGGGAATATCTCATAGCTCATGACTGACCATGAAGAGGAAGATTATTGCCTAGGAATGGGTGCTGTGCTAGACAACGATGCATGGCCAAGTTTGATGAATTAATAGGATGAGGAGCAGCTTATTTGGATTTCTCTGGAATATTTTTACTCTGCAGATTAAGGTAGTTGCTTTCCATGATGTTCTAAGCCTGTAAATTCCTTCTGGCCTGAACAATATTTTTATTATTATTATTTTTAAGCATGTAGACTAAACACAATCCATACATCTCAGAGCTGCCCAAGCATTTTCCCTTGCATTGGGAAAACAGGGTCCTTTGGATTGTTTATGGCCCGCTCTGTGCTCTGGATGGCTGACTTTGCAAAACCTCTTTTGCTTTGGGTGACACAAGGGAGGCAGTAAGAAGGTCATGGCACCCCCAGCTCGCTGTGCTTTATTCTCAGTGATTGAATGAGCGCCACACACAAACTCTGCTGGGACAGCTAGTCTCTAAGAGGACAAATTCCAATTTTGCAATGAGTGGCACAAATCCAGAGTCACTTTACTGAAATCTGCAGAGTTATTTTGGATCAGGACTGAAAAGAACCTAGCCTAAGGTCAGAATCTGAGTTAACAATCCTCAGAAGCTGCAGAGACTAGATGGTACTTACTTGGAAAGCCAAGGCATATCTGAAGATATTCAGACTTCAGCTGCCAGACCTGACATAACTGAAAGCTGTTCTAATTCTCTAGCTCCCCTCTGGCAAGAGACTTACAGATTCTCTGCTTATCAGCAAGGACATTGATCAGTTCACTCTCTCTCTCCAAGGACTTTTAAAAGGACTTTCACAGGGTCCCTGGGATCACATCTTTTTCTGGTTACAGCAGTGGGGCTGGTACAGGACACTTTGAGTGCTGCACAGGGCCAGGAGTTGGACTTGATGATCCTGATGGGTCCCTTCCAATTCAGCATACTCTGTGATTCTATGATTTTATGTTCACTGATGGATAAATA
This sequence comes from Dicaeum eximium, assembly GCA_013396995.1. Lineage (NCBI taxonomy): Eukaryota > Metazoa > Chordata > Aves > Passeriformes > Dicaeidae > Dicaeum > Dicaeum eximium. The sequence continues at coordinate 1,019,292 of VWZP01001440.1, read as the reverse complement.
GAGTCTTAGGCACAGAGGAAAGGATTGAATATGGAGGAATGAATAAACAAAAGAGGAATGGAAAGAACAGGAGAAAAACCAGTCCCTTCCACAATGCCTTCAAAGGGCTCTATTTGACATAAATGCAATGCCTCCTCCCCTCAAACCCCACTCCTGAAAAAGCAACAAACAGTGGAGGGAAGGATTTTCAATTCTGCAATAATGTTCATGATAGACATTAGAAAAAAGCTATCAGTTGAGTTTTATGTTGACATTATTGTTCCTTGCCTGGTATTTCTCTCTTTTTTAGGAAGGCCTCTGTATTTGACTCAGCAGTGTTTGGGCAGCTTCTAGGTCTTTCCTCAGCTCTGTAGCCAGAAAACCTTACACAGTCATGTTAACTGAAGAAAGCCTAACTTGGCTTCAAAGTCTGTCCTTATTCCTCACAGTGAATGGTCCTAAACTGCTTAACAAAGTAGGAAGTTAGTAATTAGAAATCTGTCACATTTGTGTATTGCATTACATTCATACAGTTACACACACCCCCCCACAAAACATTCAGTTACATTTGATTGGAAGTTAAACTGCAGAGCACTGGTTTGATCTTGACAACATCAGTTCAAGAACATCTTCTCCAGCACCAATCACTCTGCCCTTTAAGTTTAGCCCTAAGATTTTAGAAAACCTACACCAGCCTTCAGCTCTGCCACAATTTTACCAGATCACCTGAAAATAACAGTTTTATACACAAGGATCTGTTTTCTCATCTGTTATACTTTGAAACTCCTGGGAGGTTTGTCAGCATGCTGGATGTGCAGGAGTCACTTCGTTTTTGTGCTGGTACAAAGGGGGGTGCAGGTGAAATTTGGCTATGGTCACACCTCATATGGAAACTTCCAAACAGGGTGAGATTAGCTAAATTATGAGTTCAGAACTGCATGGCAAATATGTTTCCTTCTTGTGATGCATCCTTCAGAGTTCACTCCTATGTTTTATTCAGCTGTTCTCAGACTTTTCTGAAAAACTCATGAAGTGGAAAGTGACACAGCAAACCTGTTTGAATTACTTCCTTTAAAGGCCATTTAAAAACTATGACATGTTACAAACAATCAGCAAGACAGGATTGCAGAAACTTTTTTTTAAAGCTATTTGTTTCCTCTCTTCATTACCAAGAACCCTTTTCTCTTGGCTGTTCACCCTCTCTGGTTCAGGAAAGCCTGGGGTAGAATCTCACAGGAAAGAAAAATCCAGCTCCTTTGGATGCAGGAGGACAAACAGACAGCCTTCTCAGCAGGTATCTGCTTAATTCCAAAGTGAAAAAAAAGTATTTTTAGATGTTCTTAAAGTAAAATGCTTTGAATGACCAGAAACTGCCCCTAAAACCTTTTTTCAAAAATCATTAAAAACATATAATTGATAAGGATTTTTTTTTTTTAGAAATAATGCTGACCTTTTAATTCAAATTTTCAGTGTAAGACTAACCCAAATCCTTCATTCAAGTAAAACCCATTTTTTCTCCTATTCTTGTAATGAAATTTGCTTCAGGTTCTTAAATTATCACTGCAAACCCCTATTTAGGTAAATTAAATTTTCTTTTATTGTCTAAGAATACTCTTATTGGCTTAATAAAAAAAAAGTACTAAACAAAGACTTGAATGGAAACAGGCTTCATTTGCACCTAGGTATAAGGTCTTTACATTTTGGCCCAGAGATTCAAAACAAAATGCTTGCAGCTTGATTTCTAGATTTGTATCAAACACAACTGGCACATGTATCAGTACATCTTGTATCTTTATATATCAGGCCAACTTTGTAGGCGTTCAAATAAGAACATTAATGGGTATTTGAAGCACGTATCTTAGAAACCTGTCTGTATTACTGTACTGAAACTTAAAAACAATTCTCTAGAGTTTATGTAAAAACAAAAAAAGTTTTCTCTTCCATACCCTTTAGGAGAGAAAAATCAAAAAACATCAAAGACATTTAAACAGAGGGGTGATTTGTGTCAGTTTTGGAAGGTCCAACAGCTAAAAAGTGAATTCCAACCCAGAGATCTGATATCCATCCTATTTCAAAGGTGAAGATATAATTCACCGAGTTTTGCTTTAAAAATGTTATTTATTTTTAATAAAAAACATTCACTGACTGGCCTGTTAGCTTGGCAGCCCCTGCTTAACGCTGTCAACTGGAACATGTGAGTTTGTGAATAAACTCAAGTTCCCAGGACCCAGGCTGGCAGAGGCTAAGTGCTTTTTGGAGATGCTGCGTTTGAGTCCCTGGAGGAGGGAAAATGGCTTTAAAGCTCTTTAGGGATAAGAGATTCATGGGGTCTTGTTACAGTAGGCTCCCTTATGTCTCATTTTTGTGTGCCTTCTTGGCTGTACAAAATGGTATGAGGTGATGAGACCATGAAGGGAAACAAAGGCAAGGAATTAGGGGTTTTTTTTGGACAGCAGAGATTGGGGTCTAGATGCTGGGCTTTTTATGCCAGACTATGAAAAAGAAAGAATAGTTCTTAAAAGAGGGAAATGATTCAGGGCTACAAATAACTCTGGGATGGCTGGCATTTTAGCCCTATGGGTGCTGTCATAATTGGAAACACTTCTCTGAACTGTGGGTCTTATCTCTGTCTCAGACTACAGGTAGTGGAAAGTTATTCTGTCATATTGTGTCATTAACATTCATGACACAGGTTTTAAGAAATTCAGCATTTTGAATGTTACTTTGTGTTGCATGGCTCCCACCCCTTAGAATCCCAATCAAGATTCACTACCTCGTTAATTTAGGGACTCCCTGGAGTCACTGGGTGGAAAATTATTGGCTCTGATTGAGCACAGGACTAATGTGAAACATTGCATTCAATTCGACCACATTGCATTGAACCACTTTTCAGTAAGCTGTGAAATTCTTCCTGGATGCTTCTCCTGAATGGGACTTTGGTCCAACCACAAGAAACTCTCTGAAAAGAGAGGCTCTCTCTGCCTTTTTCTAGGTCATCCAGCTAATTGCATTGATTTTTCAGCTGTAGCCCTGTCTGTAAAGAGGCAGCAAAGACAGGGATTGTGTTTTGCCAGGATGATTTCCCAGTCTCTCTTTTGGAAGAGCCATCTGGACTCCAGTTCATATTCTCAGTGCCATTTTCCTGGGCACCTACCTATTCCTGCTGTTGGGTTTCTGTGGCAGTGAAAATTTCTGGCATGACTCTCATAATGTTAACATTAAACCCATCAGTTGTACTTGAGGCAACCCACACATCTTCCTTTCTGATGCTAATTTGGTTTCCTCCCTGGAAGTCTAAAATATCAAAGCTAATCCTTTGCAGCATTTCTTTAGAACAGCCATTCTAAAATGGGGCTGGACACCATTTCTTTCCAACTTCTAGTGCTGATGTTCCAAGTCACTCATTATCTCTCTTCCTCCCCCCAACTCAGTGGACAAATGGAGTCTTTGTAAGAGAATAAAAGAATCCAAATATACTTTGGTGCCAGCTATAAAAATTAAAATCAAGCTCAATCCAGACATTTCCCTTCCTATCACATTCAAAGCCTCCCTTCTGCGAGGATCTGCTCTTGTGCTCACTGTTTCTATGCCTGTAACCCACAATTACAGCCTGTGAGCTCAGACTGCTCGAGAGAAGTGAAACCAGAAGGGACATCTTGCCTGAAATTCAGTAGCACTGAGGTCAGTGGCTTTGGGCCTTAACGGAATATCTCAAAACCATTTTGGCTATTTAGTGGCAGGAGCTGAGTTTCTGGGGTGGGTGAGAGTAGTAAAACATTTTCCTATGAAAGCCAGCCTCTGAGGCAGGAGGCAGGAGACTGGCTGAATGGTTTGCAGCATTGTGCTGTGGGATTTGGTGAGGGTACCAGGAAGAAACTGGCCTCAAAACTGGCCTGATGCATCTTGCAGAAAGATTTAGCCACTAACACTTTGCAGAATTGCATCTACCAATTATTGGCTGGTATTTCCTAGCAGAAGTAATTTGTACTTGTTTTTTCCCTTTCTGAAAAAAAGGGAAAACCACCACCAGCCTTTCCAAGGGAACATCAGAGTGCTTAACCAATAAAGCATTTTCTTTCCTTCAGGGGAAAAAGCATCCTTCTATTTCATATAGATTTTACATGCATTGCAACACGCTTTGAACTTTTCCAGGCTTAGATTACAGTGCCTCCAGTCCTGGCATTAAAGCTGATTTACACCCCATAGTAAAGTAAAACACTGTCAGATTAAGAGCTTTGAAGGCCTTGGCTTCATGGAGGTTAATGGAGTGCATCCCGTTAATGTCAGCTCAAGGATGGCTCAAGGGAAAATGGAATAATATTAAAACAAAGCAAATTACAGGAAAAGTGACGGTAGTTTTGTGAGGCTTATTCTTGGGACAAACATCAGAATGTGCTCTTTGCCATATATGTTATGCATTCCTTCAACTTGTTCTGAGATGACCAACTCTATATTCTGACATACAAGGAGATTAGGCCTCCATGTAAATGTTCTGTTCAAATACTCACTCAAATACCCACTGCAGTTCTGGAGGCTCATTGAGGACTTATTGTAGTCAATAAGATGACTTCATGAGAAAAATTCTGTCACGGACACTTCAGTTCATCATCACATTTAGTATTTGCTTCTCATGTAAACAAGACCATGACCCTGTCTCCTGACTTTTGCACCACCTTTTATATTTCTTTACTTCAGAATAGAATCTGAAAGCCTCTGCTGCCCAAAAAGTAAGCCTTTATTAGTCTCTTACATCCCATAATATGTGCAGTCACCTTACAGCTGAAGAAATTATGTCACTGGAGGGCGACATCTCCAGATTTGATGAAAAATTCCATTTGAGGTGTTGGAGAAGAGGTAGGAGGAGAAGATACTGTGACCACATGACCTCTTCCTTGAATATGGCCTTTCTATGGAAGCAGTTTGCCTGTTCCCACTGCCAGGCAGTAGACATATTACAGTCCTCAGACATGACCCACATATTCTCTAAAATGCAAATTCTAAAGTGTAAAAGATAGGACAGCTTTCTCCTTGTTTATGTCGTGTCCTATCCCTCATTTCTTCCTCTCCCTGTCCCTTTAGCTGTGATGTCACTCTCCAGTGACACCATTTCTTGAATTGTGAGATAACTGACAGGGGAAGGCTGAGAATGCCCATTTTGGTCAAAATTTCCAAACTCACTGAGCAATCTAAGTGTCGGCAAACTTGGCTATCCTCTTCCTCCTCGGGTTCCCTAAGAGCTGTCATAAGAAATTACCAGGTTATTAAGATATTTTTCAGTAGCTGTCTTTTGGCACTTTTGCTACTTAAATGGGCTTGAAAGTAGAGTCTAGGTAGTAGATGCATCTATCTGTTCTTCTATCTGTTCTTCCAGTACACTTTTCTTTTTTATTATTAGTGGGTCAAGTTTGTAAATCACAAGTTAATATCAACCTTAAAACTCAACTGATTCTAGTGCACCCATGCTGCAGCCTCTGCTTTTATGTCTGAAGTTCTTGTGGTCTTCAAAAGTTTGTGATAACCTTGCTATCCAGTGGGACTAAAGTCTGCTTCAGGCTGCCTTGTCCCTGTTATTTCTTCAGCAAGGACACTGAATGGATGATCTGGGCATTGGCATGTCCTGGTCCTTAAGCAGAGATTACATTCTTTTGACATATCTAAGGAGCAGTGTTATGAGCAGGAAGATTGCAAAATTAAGGTGTAAGGAAGGAGAATTCAATGCATGTCCCACAAAGCCTCAGCAGATGGTGAGAGTCAGACTGATCTGAATGTATCCAAGTGATTGTTAGTTTATTGTCCAAGACAGTCCTTCTACTTTTCACTCTTTAGAGAGCAAGCTGGATTTATCTGGAGTCTCTCTTTCTCTTGTGGATGAGTCATGCACATGTATTTTTATGCATACGCTTTGGTATTAATCAGCAATTTCCCTTTGATTCACTCCTTTTCTCTTTGCTCCTCATTAAATGTTCCAGTGAATAACTTTGTATTCAGTCTTGTGCTTATCCAATCCTGCAAGTTTTGGCATTGTTTTACCTGTTGAAAGGATGAAACCAGTTTCAGGCTGGAAACTAGTAAATTTAGGGAGAACCTAACAAAGAGTGAGTTTAAAATTAATCATGTGGCCAAGCTACCCAATCAGAACAGATATAAATCCCAGCAACAAATTGCCCATGAACAGAGAAGGGAAAAGGATTATTTATTTCAATGACTTCACAGCTGGACTCACACAATATATACATTTGAAAGCAAAAAACGAAATGTAAGTCATCCAAAAAAGAACCTGCTATGAATCATTGACAAAGAAATGTATTTGCAACAAGGAGTCTCAAATAGCAAAATTCTTGCATGAGGCAGCATGTTTCAGGTTCAAGCCTTATATGGGACCAAAGCTTCTGAATGGACCCTCAATGTAAAATGCAGAAAAAAAACCTGCCACACCTTCAGCTGTTTTATATTTTTGGGCAAGACATGGGTATTAAATTCCTCCTTTTCCTGATGTGTCTGGTGACTCTTTTGGAATGTTGACAGTTTTGCAAAATGGATGTCCTTTTTATGTCCTGGGGAATGTCTGGGCAAAGCTGACCAATGCTGTACAAGCAGTGCAAGAAGAATGACTAAAATCCTGTACATAGCTCTGAACACATAATCTAGGCTAAGTCACAGACCTGGCTTGCCAAATGGGCATGAATGAAAACCAACTTCTCTTCCTGCTGGCAGCAAGCGTGGAGGAAAGATGATCTGTTTAAGTCTAGTCTCTTTCCTTGAGCAGTCCCTTGTTCAAAATTAAAATTAAAATAATACCAGTGTGCCGATATGTTTACTGAAAAGCCCTGCATGGTGTAAGCACAGTGCAGTCTAGGTGACTCTGCCAGAGAGTCTGCAAGGAAAACTACTGCAGTTTTCCAACACCATACACTGCCTGCATACTCCTCCTAGAGTCTCTGGCCCTATGGACCCAAAAATGCTCAGTCTAGATTTCAACCAAACACATTTCTCCCATGAAAGCAAACTGTGGAGCAAATCAAAAGCAGTTGCTCCTTGGCTGGGGCAACATAGGCAACCTTCATCTTGAAAGAAGGATGGGATAGAGGCTGAGTCTTATTTTAGGTCCATTTCTAAAATCTGGTGGTCTCTGTGAAGCCCAGTATGCTTTTTTTTTCTGCACTGGGAAATTTTTTCCAGCAGCTTAGAAGAGTTTTCTGGGAATGAGAGGGCATTGGGGTGAAATGTTGTGGCTTTAAGGACCAGTTACCCAGGCTTCCTTTGCTGGTGTGATGATATATTTGCATGTCTATGGAATATTTGCCACACTCCTCCGTGAGGCATTGATACCAGTTTTCAAATGCTGAGTAAATCTTTTTTCCTTTTACATGCCCAGTTTAATTTATTCCATCAGCACTGGCTACATGAAGACATAAATCTTCCCATGGAACCGTACAAAGCAACCAGCATCAATTTCAGATGGTTGAGCTGCAACTGCCAGGTGGCCAGAAGTTACTGCACTTTATCTTTTCCTTAGGTTTCATATAATAAAGTGAATAATTGATGTAATCAATTTGGTAAAAAAAAAAAAAAAAGAAGCTGCACCTGTTTTGCTCACAGCAGAATTTGGAGAGTAGAATCTACTGGTTAGAGACTACAACATCCTGGTTGGTAAGAGGCCTTGATTGATTTCATGGGGAATGCAAACATGTTGAGTGTGCAGCCATCTCTCCAGAGCTGCACTGTCATTTGTCACTGCAGATCTGCAGAGAGGCCTCTCGTGAGGTTTCAGCTCCACCGACTGGGGAGTGTGACAGGAAACCATGGGAAGAATCAAGTGTGATCCTTTCTAGCTCCAGCCTTCTAACTTGACATAGAGCTGTTTTTAGCTACTACAAACATTTGTTTTATCAGAGAGTATGATTTGAGGAATTTAGGATGTTCAAGAGAAGAAATATTTCTAAAATAAGCATATTTACCAAAGCACTTTTGAAGTAGTCTGGATTATCCTCTTCTCTCCCCTATTTCAAGTCTTCCTATAAGAAAACACACCAGAGGAAACAAGGCTGTATTGAGAGTGTGTTCCTCATGGTTTTCAGACAGTGGCTGTGGGTAACCAGTAGCTTGAAAGAGGAGCCCATGGATAAGGTGCTGAGGAAGTAACCCAGGATGGATGTGAGAGCATTTCAGAATCCTCTTCTGTGCTGCCTGGCAAACTTGGCAAGCTGGAGCCATCCCTGCTGTAGACTTGGGTCTTTAATTACTCCAGGTAAGTTCACACTAGTAAGGGAAAAGGCAGGATGGGGGGTGGGCATGAACCTCGTGCATCAGCCAATCTCACTGCCTTTGGATGTATATTGGTATCTGCCATGGGAGCTGAAGGAACAACTAACAGAGGTGGTTATTGTATGTTGTCATTCTACAAGAACAGATGGTTAAAGGGAGCTGTGATACATACATGGGGGTACATATTTGGTGATACATACATGTCTCTGATAGCCAGAAAAAAATATATGCATATTCAAAATCCTGGCTTCTCTTCCTGATTCTGGGAGGAAATGTGGCTTAAGCCAGTACACTCAACACAATCAATCACTTAGATTTAGTGTGCAATGTTTCTAAAAGGCATATTATCTCAAAAGGGATTCTAACTTTGTACACATCTTTTAGAAAACCTTTCCAAAATCTTAATTTTTAAATGTGTAAATGGTCTCTATCTGTCTCCACAGGCAATGATATTGGGCTGACTTAAATGGAAAACTGAAAAAATGAGGAGTTGAGGCTAACAACCATGACCTTCCATGAGGTTGGCAGCTCATTGCACTTTTCTATATCTCAAAGAACAAATAGTGCTGTGACCACCTATACCGCTGGGTTTTTTGTGGTTATGTCCTTCTGTTTAGGATTTCAACTCATCTGCCTGCCATGTAAAAAGTTTATAGTACAGACTGGCACTTTTCAGAAGTGCAGAGACTTTGGTGTCTGGACCACATGCACACTGCCATGTCCATGGGCTTAAACCCAATATAACAGCACCTCCTTCTTTCCCAGTTCATTCCCTCTCAGGTTTCCTCTTGAAAGCCTTAAGATTTTACACTGTTTCAAGAAAAACAGTTAGGGAAAAAATGTCTGGTTTAGAAGAGTAATTTATTTTCCTCCATCTCTTTTTTTTCAGAAATGGCCAGACTGTTAAAACATTAATTACAAAAAAAATAATACCCCACCAAAAAAAATTCCCCCTACTAAAAAAAAAAAAAAACAGCCTGAGGCAGAGCATGAACATGCAAAGTTTCAGTCCAAATAATTAAAATTTGACAAAGCTATAAATCCATGAAGAGAAGAACTTCCACTGGAGACCGTTAAGAAAAGTTTAATTCCCATAATGTTATTCTCAATGTTAACTACATAATGCATTAATGAATCGGTAGGGGTTGTTATTCACAGAGGTGGATTTGGCTTACTGCCCCTCAGGAATTCACTCTCTCATAGCAGCTGCTGGAAGAAATGTTATCTGCTGGGCAGACACTGCTGTGTTGGTTGGAACTGCCAGAGAGGAGTAAGATCCCATGTAAGGTTATGAACCCCTTTTCACCTTGTGTTATGCATCATCAATCTTTAAACATGATGTTCCCATTCACATTCAAGCAAATACCACACTGCCATAAAAGTCTCTTAAAAAAGTATAATAAAATCATGAAACCAGTTATAGAAGTAATGAACAGAGAAGACATTTCATTGTAATAAGTTCAAATGAGAGATAATGATCTAAATATCTCTACATTTTTAGGAAAATGTGCACCTGGAATCTACCCAGAACTTTCACAATGGGCTGAACCAGCTCCTGCAGACTCTGGGAAAGTTCAGACCCATGTTCCCACTCTCTGGCTCGGAACCATCTCAGCTTTGATCTTGTGTTATTTCATCACGTTGCACACCGCTGCTCTCCTGTTGTGGCTCAAGTCAATTGCGTCATTTAAGAAAAGTGCTACAGAAGGTGTGGGCAAATAAAGATATGTGGGACCATTTTGGTTCCCTGCTCACCACACACACACACACACACAGAGAGAGAGAGAGAGAGAGAGAGATAGAGAGAGAGTAATAAAAAAGATTTAAAAAAAAAAGAAAAGAAAGAGAGAGAAGGAGGAGAGGACACATGATACCATGTGAGCCATTTTCCCTCAGATGTGTTTCTGCAAGGGTGAAATACTGCCATCATGAGATTTATTAACTCTCAGTGAGAAGTTATGGGCCTGAAGAGGGGATTTCCCCATGAAATTTTGTGGTTTAGTGTTATGCAGGAAGTAAGACCCTATGAGTTCTAATGATCACTGAGAGCTTTAAAGATATTTCAGCATTCTCACAAGACACGCTGGCAGGAGTTTCACTGAGCAGGCAACTACAATTAAAGTCCTAGCAGATGGATACTTTCCATTGGCATCACAGTTGCTTGGGCACAAATCAAGACTGGGCTCCTGGTTCCTGCCTCAGACTGGAACCTGTCTGAGTCTGTGATGATGTTTCCAACAACATTTTTGTTTGGTTCTCTCCATGAGCTCAGCCTGAATTCTACTGATTTGGAAAAATGAGACAGAGCAAGTGGCCCAGCTTGGGAATGTTTCCTAAGGGCTGATATGACACATAGAAACAGGAGTTTACTTGCCTGGAGGAGCACTGGCACTATAAGGGATCTTTGAGCAAATTTGCCTTCTGTCTGCTCAGGGCACTGAGATTATGTTCCACAGGGCTCCAGTCACAGCCCCTAATTTGCCCAGTTCACCTGGGCTTAATCCTACCACAAAAAAGAAAAAACCCTCTTGAATCTATTACATTCTTTAACTCAAATATTTTACCTAAGAAGTGGCTTTTAGTTCCAGTTCTCCAGTTTACAATGTCAATTAAGAAATGTTCCGTGTCATTGTTTTCAATGGACACCAGAAGAGATGGAATCTTCACTGGTGAGCACTGAACAAAGGAAAGAGCTTTATCTGCCCCACACCTCTGCTCCTGCAAAGGCTCACTAACCTCTAAGGAGCTTGTGGAGCTATGAAGGGAAGTGCCACAGAGAGCAGGAAACCTCCTCCTCCTCGCTTCATTCACCTCAATCCCATCACAGAGCAGTAACTGAAGGCAGTACACTCCCTGAGTTGGGATTTCTAAGGAAGGTAGACTTACACCCATAGCATAACCTGGCTCTAATGACTCTTTGGTAAAAAAGCAACAGGAGTTTCTTAGTGGTAAACAGTATTAATCACCATTTCCCATCGGTGCAGCCTATTATGAAGCGATTACAGACTGTTTACAAGGAGGGAGGGAGTGAGGGTGTCATGAGGGTGGTATTTGCTTTGGCAACCATTCATTTCCCAAAATCCCTGGGAACCATATTCCTACTTTAATTACATGGAAATCTCTGAGGTCAAAGGACTGAGACAAAGTATAATTTCTTTCTCACTTCCTTCTGCCACAATCTCCTTTCTCTGTCAGCCAGTGGCAGAAAGTGACTCGGTCTGCAAAGGTCTTTAACCTTCTGCCAGAAGGTGGTTGCTGTCTCCTGATGGCACCCTGTGGCCTGTGAGGAGACTTTGGAATTTGGATGAGCAATTGGTTTACTCAAGTCCATTTAATTCTCCTGGTTCTGAGCACAATCTTGTGTTGCTGCTGTCACTTCTCTATTCCTCAATGCAAACATTGTCAGGCAGTTTCTTTGTAGAATAAAATGCCTACAAACAATGCAGGTAGGTTGTGTCATGCCTGGCAAAGTTCCAACAGCTAACCAAAGGCCTACTCAAATTTCAGGAACTTTTCTTAAATAGAATTAACTTTTACTGAGGTGGACTTCTATCATCAAGCCTAAAGTATAGGGATCAGAGCAAATTAATGATTGTTATTGTATGTTGTCAGGGAGAGTAATCTAAATGGATTAGTAATAATCCATTTTTACCATTCTTTGGAACTTTTAGGTTGCTGCAAGACTGAGTCAAATTGATTTCTCACACTTCGCAGCCCCACATAAATTTTCCTTGTTGCAAACAGTTAAAGCTATATAGCTAAAAAAAATTAAAAGCAGAAAATTTCATTTTCCCTTCTCCAAATATGAAATATTAAATTCTGTATATAAAAACCATATATTAAATACACGAAATATAGTTTGGCATTTGTGATGATATTTGCCACTTTTACAGAGGTTTGGAAGTAGTAGCATTTATCAGTGCTTTATGGCAATTTGGTATGACTGTAACTCTCTAGGAAGACTACCCCACTGTGGCACTAGAATGTATTCAGAGTAAAAATCCATTCATTATGCAGAAGTTGTCTTAGTAGACATGCTGGGGAAAATAAAGGGAAAGGAGAGACAGAAATGCTATTTTAATCTCACAGAAGAACAAACAAGACAGGGGTGGCATATAAGATGTCTGAAACAGAGTTTAAATACCATGGTTTAAAACTTGTAAAATACAGGAAAGGGCATGATTCACACACAGACTCTTCCTCTGAGATCTCCTGCTGACAGCAGGAGCTGAAGATAGTCAGCACATTGCAGGATTTAGCTCAGGCTCTTCCAGCAAAGGGGATTGAAACTGAAATTTGTAAAAATGTTCTACTGCTGCAGGAAAAGCGCTGAGAGAAGTGCAGTGCTGTGCTAACTGCAGAGAGCACCTTGTCTGCAGAGGGATAAAGTCTGATTGTGAATAGGTGCAGTGTGCAACATCAGGAGCAATTAACTGCAGATGAAAGATTTAATGGATTTTCAAAGTTTCCATCACTCAGGCATAGGGAGGGGCTTTTTTAACATAAACCAGTGACAAATTGCTGGAGAAAACAGAGCCAAAGAAATGGTTTCGTTTTGACATCAGGAGTTAATCGACCCAGCATAATCACACACTTTGGTCATATTTATCTAATATAATTCACTGAGAAAAATTCTTGAGTCAAAATAACAGGTTTCCAGAGTCAGTCAGGGAGCCTGTTAAATAAATACCACGTTTTGAGGGGAAATATATCAAAAGGAAGTTTCGCATTTTTTTCAAGCACATGGTCTGAGCCCTGGCATTTTTCTCTCTGCTGTTCAATTCCACAAACATCTGAATTAAGGCAATCTGCTTGCTCCTGAAAACTCCTGATGAAACCAGAAAATGAGGGAGTATCCCCAAAAGAAAATAGTGGATGCTCAGGCAAGGCACTGCACAAAAAATTTCCCCTTGCATGGCCACCGTCTGATTTTCTACTCAGGAGAAAATTTCAATGTCAAATTACTGAATTTAACAGTTGTGCTCACTGCAGCTAGGCCAAACTAGGGGATATTAAAAGGTTTATAGGACAAAATAAGGGCTTAGTTAAGAAAGAGGGTCCTTTAGACATTTTTCTGGAATGGTAAATTTATGTGCCCAAATGATCAGCTCTCATCATGTCTACCTCTGAGTCAACCAAGATATTTTGGAGAAAACCTGACCAGGCCCTGGCAGGATTATTAGAGGGCCTCTAAGAAACTTGGTAGAATAACCTTCACTCCTGCTCTCAGGCACCTGAGCTGGCAGGAATATCTCATTTCTGTATCGGGTGCATATGCCAACTCCAAGCCTCCCAGGTAGAGATACACAACCTCTTTTCAATCAAGCACTTCTTGAGATAAATTTATCTTCATGAACTACTACCAAAAGATGCAAAAAGAGAAAAAGTCCTCTGTAAGCTGTTAATTTAGGAGAGCACTATTCTGAGAGCATTTTTAGTGGTTGGGTGCTTTCCACCACTTACTCCACTGAAGGGGCTCATTGCTATTTCATCAGCCCCTGTGCTACCAGGAGCTGAAAGGCACATCCAAAGATACAAACACTCTGTGTGGCCTCTCTTTGTCTTACTCCTTTGGTAAACCTCAGCTTATGACCAACTTCAAAGATCAGATTTAGGGTTCTGATGTCTTTAGCTTGGCCATTGTTGTGTTTTTTATGAATAATAAGTTCTTGTTGAATACAGCAGAGAAGAAAAGTGACCTAGGGTGACATTCAAAGAGTATTCCAGGTTGACATGTTTTTACATAGGTGTTCCCTGAAACATGTATCTTCCACCTTGAACCCAGGGAAGAGCCTAAAATTTTGGACCTTTTTTTTTTCTGCTGGTAATAAATACAGTCACTTGCACGGAGCCTGTTCTAGGAACAAGGCAAGTGTAAACTGAGCAGATGGTTATTTCCAGTGGTTGCTTAGATTTTGTGCAAAACAGAATAACACAGGGATAGGGATTTTGAAGAGATTAGAAAAGAAGTCTCACAAGAGGCTTTGAAGGTAGATAAATGGAGTGGGGCAGAGTGCTATCTGGGAGACTGACAAGGATACCAGAGGGGAATGGAAAACATGAGAGCTGGCCAAATCAAGTAAGAAAGAGAGTGTGCAACTGATGGTCCAAGGACTTTGTTAAGAGGCAGCCAAGGTCAGGGAGACCTGGAACAAAGGGACCTAGGGAAGACCCCTCCAAAGTGCTGACAAGAAGGGAGAGAGGTCAGTAAATGGAAACACTGCTGGGAGCCTTGCCTTGGACCCTGAAGTAAGGATCCAGATGATGTCTAGGTTATTTGAAGAGATGGAAGAAAACGTTCTGAGGGGAAACTGTTAAAGAGGTTTCTTGAAAAATAAAGGGGAAAAATGGTTTTGCCAGAAGGGCTCCTTGAAAATCTTGCCTTTTAGGAATATCTGCTATGAAATGTTTCTCTTTCCTGGACTGCTACAAAGTGTATTCAGCTTAGGAAGCTCTCTGCAAACCAGCTGTGTCTCCACTTTCACACATTCTGTGGTTCTGTTCCCCAACACACAGCTGAGGCAAAGACTGGAGGACAGGGCTTATCCCTCTGCCTCAGGTGGGTATTAATCACTCTCCCTGGGCCAGCTTGGTGCCAGTGGCAGAAAAACACAACACATTTATCTGTGCTCAGAGGGACTGTTGGATATGACACTAATCTTTTGATTTAAAGTTCTTTACACTGTGGAGGAGGTCAATGCATTTTTTCAAAACTAAGAAACACTCCACAGACTGAAGAAAACACTGAAGCAACTTAAAACAGGCAAAACATCCAAAACCTCCAGAGAGCTTGAAAAGTTTCCCTGGGCCCTTTCCCAGCATTCTTCTAATTGTTAATTCCATTCCCCCACTTGGATAGCTCTGAGCTACTTCCCCTTCCTAATGTCCACACTTCTAGAGAAAGATTCTTGGGGTTTTTGCACAATTCCTGGGGAAACTAAGCTGAAGAAATATCTTCGCGTGCTTTGCAATAAGGTCTGCCCATCACCTCAGTCAGTACACATTCTCTTTGGTAAAAAACTGATAGTTTTTCTCCCCTCCACTCACTATCTCAATGGGTTTATTATAATCAAGGGACTGAAACACACTTTTCAACCTCTACTTAATTTTACACTTGATGGGATCTTGCTTGTTGCATCAGTAAACACTTGAAAGCCAAGGAGCCTTGACCTAGACTAGGTCCATTGTGTTTTTTGTTGTTTTTGTTTATGGTGGAGATCCATGTGGTATGCAAAGGGTGACCTGGAGAGAGGTCTTCTGGCTGACACAGCCTCCTCCCTCAGTAAATGTTGCAGAGGGTTAAATACATAATAAACCCAGTGGGGAAGGAGAAGAGAAGAGAGGGCTAGCCAAGCTGTTTCTTGTGCAGTGGTGCCAAACTGGTTATTTATAGCATCCTGGACCAGCATCTGCCATTTTCCCTTTTCTCACTCCCTGTGAGGTGAGAGGCATTTTCACTTTCCCCTGCTCCCTCTCTCAAAATTTTGGCAGCTCCTCTCCTTGAACTTGACCGAACGCAGCCAACCTCAACACAGCTGTTTGATAAACAGAAACAGGGGCAGCAGGCCGGGCTTTGAAGAGGCTTTTGCAGAGCAATAACTGAAGGTTTGAATAATGGTGCACAGTTGGCTGAAGGCTCCTCTCATTTGGAAGGACATCAGGCACAAGCAAGAGTTCGTCAACTAATTAACAAAAACGGAGAGGGGAAAGATGCCAAGACAAACAGGGGCTTTTGAAATGGTGCTCACTTTGTGGCCTCTCTTGCAAACATTCAGTTATACACATGCACATACAGTAAAGGATTCGCCTCATACATGTGTTTAAGCAAGTTTGGTATCCTGCTGAGACCTTGGAGGAAGCTCTTGCCAGATCCAGGCAGAAGAGACAACATGACACAGGTGAGAAAAATTGTTTTTTACCCAGAAATCAGAACATTTCGCACACATTTCTTCTTCTTCATTTTGTTTCCCTATGTACAACTTATAGGTACAAAATGGAGTAACAGTATTAGAGAAAATAAAATTATCAAACATTAAAAGTTGGGTAAAAGTCAAAACAGTAGAAAAACTGTCTACTGTCATTTGCAAACCCATTGGAAATACAAAAAACTGCCAACAAATTTGCCACTCTACCTGTGCATGCACAAGTTCCCATCCTCTGATGTGGCAAGTGTTCTAGAAAAGGAAACTCCTTCCAATGGGATGGGCAGAGGGAAGAATTGTTATATTTTAAAAATACATTTATTTACCTGGGCTTTTAGACTTTCAGGATTGCATCAGGTTGTGGAAAAGTTTTAAGAGGAAAGACTGATGCTCTCAAAATGCGTCAATACCTGCATTCTAATGCTTCTGGGACATCTAACTCAGAGCTCAGTTCTAGTTTGCTAAATTGGCCTTTTGTGCTAGAGTCAGCCTTGGACACCTGGTAGTAAAGGAGCATCATCCTTGCTTATTTAGACATCATCCCTTCAAGGGGAAAAATCCCTGATGAAACCCAAAGCTCATGTTGAGACATATCACTGCCAAAGCTTATGTTAAGCCATATCACCCTAATGAATGCTTGTTCCTACTCCTGTACATTGCCCAGTCATGTTTTCAGTATCTCTGGAATTGGATTTCCATTCTTCCCTTTACAGTGTTTCCCACTGATCTGGGAACCTTACACCAGAAGATTTGTCAGACTGGTTTTTCCCTGTCCACCTGTAATTTTTTCACTCAAAGTGAGGAATGAAGAAGGACCATCAATCGCTATATTTTTTCCTCAGCTTCTAGCACAGGCAGAACTTTGAGGTTCCACAAGCAGCTAGAACAATTTCCTTCTGTGAACTTAGCAGGGGAGTTTACACAAGGTGTTTATGAAAGCTTGCAAATAGTTTCTAAATTTCAGTGTCAGTGAGCATCTCTGGCAATAGGTTAACAGGAGTGCCAAAGAGAGAAGGCTTGTCTTTCCTCCTCTGGCTGACACAGTATGGTCATTTCCACCTACACAGACCTGGCCTGGAGTCCTGGCTCCATCACCTGATCAGCCCCAGCCCCTTTGAAGGCCTTTATTTCTGCTCTCACACTGGATCATGCCAGGTCTGTAAGACTCTGTCTATGATGCAAGCATTTTACTTGGGACCCAGGCTCCTCTCTGTACCATGCTAAGTGCTTCCCTTGCTGAGGAAGCACAGACACATGGTAGTGCACAGCAGGACCTGGGATCAGGCTCTGCATGGATGAGAGCTTTGTGTCTAGGCTTTCAATTGCTCCAAGCAGTGATGTTTAAAGATGTGATCAGACCTTGAAAATGATTGGGACCCAATGGGATTATGGGAGACTTGCTCTGGCATTGTTTGAATTGGCAGGGAAAATGTAGCATCCACCATCTGCACCAGGGGCATGGTGCCAGGAAAGGGTTGGGTTTTTTAGGTGGTACTTAAGAGAAAGACAAAGTTTTACCCCCTTCCAGGCCTCAGCATTGGATGTGGACACAGGCTGTGCTGACAGAAGGCAGCTTTTACTGGCACAACAGGTCGTGCAGCTCAGGCCTAACACTGGCAGAAAAGATCTGAATTAGTGCCAGCAACAAAGGTTTTATACAGTCATCTCAAAGGAAGGGAACTGGAGACCAGCAATTTGCTGAGCAGCCCTCAGATGCTAATCACTTTCAGCACCTCTAGGTATGAACTGGATTTAGCCTGGCAGTTGCTGAAGTAAAGCACTCCAAAATCCATTACCCTCTCTCTTCACAGTCCCACCCATAAAGGTCAGCTGGAGGTGCAACCCTACCTGAGAGACCAAGGTCATGCCATGCAAGAGGGGCTGCCCTGTCAGACTCACCACAAGGCTGACAGTGCCATGTTCTTATATTGTCTCCTCAGATTTGAGGGTGGACTAGCAAAAAAGATTATCTAGGAGCTTTCCCTGTTTCCAGGGCTTATCCTTGGGACAAATTGTTTTATCCACGAGATTCTTGTCTGTGAAAACAAGCAAAACTAATGTGTCGTTTGTCTCTTTTCTATCTCCCTGATCCATCACTCACTGTAAGTAGTATAGTAAATGTCTTTTCAGGGATTTGAAAAAAATTGGTGCAAATTTTGGGACTGCTTTTATAA
Source organism: Dicaeum eximium (assembly GCA_013396995.1). Classification (NCBI taxonomy): domain Eukaryota; kingdom Metazoa; phylum Chordata; class Aves; order Passeriformes; family Dicaeidae; genus Dicaeum; species Dicaeum eximium. The sequence goes on along the minus strand of VWZP01001440.1, from coordinate 1,000,952 downwards.
GTAATGTTCCCGTTCAGAGTAGGTGCCATACAGCGCAGAATTTTAAGTGTGTTTTCTTCTTTCTCTTGGCAAAAGGAAAGTTTGACTCCAGGCACCTACAGAGGTCTTGATCTGCTTTCTTTGCAGTGCATAAAATAACAAACCTTTCAAAATTTCTTTTCAAGCTGTGCAAGACCTACTGCAAGATCCAGCTCGATTGTTTAACCAGGGAGAATTATAATAAATAAACAAGGGGTTTGAGAAATTTGGCTGAAGAAAGGGAATTTATGAGCACAAGCACTGGATAGCACTCTTATCACTTCTGAAATGTGCTGGCCTTTGAACCCTCTCAGTAGAGAAGCAAAGGTAGACATGTGGAGTATACTGCTTTAGAAAGATGTCTTAGAGAATTGACAGGTGACTGTCAGCTGTGAAAGACAAGTGTAAAAACCCTCACCTGTCCATAAGTCATGATTTGAAAACTGGAATTCAGCACTGTCAAGAGACCGGGCCAAGTGTGGTTCTCTGTTTATGAGCACAGACAAATAGAAATCAGAGTGACAAAGCTGTGAAAATCCAAAGAAGAGACTCAGTTTCCGTGTGTGACGTAGTAGCTGCAAGGCAGAGAGATCTCTGAGCTTTTCACCCCCAAAGTGTTTTGGAGCCAACATGGTGCAACTTCTGCAAAGTCACAAGGTTTGACAAACACAGCTGAAATCACACCTGTATTTGAGTCCTTTGCAATGGCTGAGATGGATGTCCTGGAGGCAGAGATTCTAACTTGACTTTGCCTGCCTATGGGCAGCTCAGGAGCCTGCTGAGGAACACAACAGGGATGCAACATCTCGTTGTGTCCTAATGGCAGGACAGGTTCATCGGAAGACGACAGGCTACAAAATGCTATTGTAGGTAAGGAACACCAAAAACTTATGTCCACCACTGCTCCTGGAGCCTTAAGCTCCGAGATAAAATTATTTGGTATTTCTCTGCCTCCATGAAGGTTATCTAAAACTGCCAAGTGGTAAAGTAACTGTTTGTAGAGGACTGGAAGCATTTGCTGAATGCTGACTCATGGCTTCAGTCCCCTGTTGACAAACACACAACTCTGATTCCTGCTGTGTGAGATGAAAGGAGCAGAGAGATTTACACTCTGGCTACTTCTTTGACAGAGTCAACTAAATATTTGACTGAGTCAACTAAATAATCTAGTACATCTGTGTCTTCTCCTGTGGATACGCCTAAATCATATTAATAAGCCATTATTTTTTGAGTAATCAAAACCAGCTAGCGTCTTCTGTCTCTCGCTGACCTCTGTATGAGCACTGATTCCAAATATATGCCCAAATCTCATATAACACACATGACCAGGCAGTCTTTTGATGTCATTCCTGGTTTATGTAGAGCACAGCACCACAGCAATCCATTTCTAACCAGTTTGCATATGATCTATATGCTTTACCTCTATTGCTAATGCTTCTTTGAAATGACCATGTGTTCATGCAACAAATAACAATGTAGCAGTGACAGCTATATGTTTTCAGACCTGCCCCCAGGGATCTGACAAATTCTTTTTTTTTTTTAATGGTGGTTTCAAAATAAATCTACCCCAAGCCCCAATAACTGGAACAGAAAATATCCTGTGTTATAGGTAACTTCTCCAGTCATCTGGAGACCTATGCAACAACCCATTGAAACTCATGGAGTGGATGATGGAACAAAATGACTCACTTTTGGGCTTTGACTTGTCTAGCAGAGATAATGTCATTATTCAAACATGACCAGCACTCCTGTCTAGCAGACGAAGCCTGTGGCATTGGAGTCAGAAGGGCTGGGTTGCTCTCCCAGCTCTGGTGTTGGCTCGCTCCTGGATTCTGGACAAGTCCCTCTTCTCCCTTTGGAAAGAAAAGGAAAAAGGAAAATAATAGCATGGGTATGGAGAGTTTGGAAATCATATAAAGTAAGAGGAGCTGAGTGTAAGAGCTACAAGACCGTGTCTATGGTCGCTGTGGTATGTTTGCATGGGCCCAGGCCCACGCGCGTGGGCACGGACACGGACTGACTGCCAGGGAAGGAACTTGCTCATTGCCTTGAACTGGCCCAAGCTCTTGTCCACGTGCGTCTGCACAAGTGGGAATTGTAGATGATGCCTTAGGCTACGGTCCATCCCATCAAGAGTTATTCCAAGTTTAGCCTGTCCCAAACCCAAGCACAGGCATTTTAAGTTTGAGCTGCAGCCAACAGTGTGATGGAACTATAAGCTATAGGTGCTTAATTCTGTTCTCAAACTGCTCTTTGCCCTATGGTGTGGACTAACTTCCTTGGAGACTGTTGTCTCAGAACATCTGCAGGGGACTCCCTGACACTGATGGGTTGAAGAAATTGCAGAGCACAAGGGAAGAGTCTGTGCTTGGTGGGGGAGCAGAGAAGGAACCCCAGCCAGCCTGGTACTTCCTGCAGGTGAGCATGGAGAATGTGATGGCAATGTGGGCTGCAGACCCACCAGCTGGGCCGTCAGTGGTCAGAGGAGCTGCACAAAGTGTTAGCCACCCTGCTCCACCATGGGGCTGCTGGCCACAGAAACAGCCAGCCTTAGGCAGGGTCATCCAACTGGCTGTTCAGCAGAGCCAGCTCTTGGAGCAGAGGTTTCCTCAGAGAACAGCCCTGGCTGGGGAAATTTATCTGATTTTTCTTTGCTCTGGATAAACACTGAACCTGGGTTTCACTTGAAGGGCTTGTTTGCCATTGAATTTGTTCTATGTTGTGCTTTCCTACAGGAATGACATTGCAAAAGATACCTCCTTCTCCTTTCTCTTAAATGCATTTCCAGATTTGCACCATCCCAGCCCTACAGGCAGGCTGCCTACTCATACTTAAAGACACAGTACACAGAAACCAGAATTACAGCTGTGCAGCCCACGCACTCATGTCTGCAGGACAAACATGTGCATCAGTGGAGTACAGGAGGCAATGAAATTTTTTCCTTCCTTTTTTTTTTTTTTCTTTCAGGTGCTATATGATGAAATGGAGATATGTAAGAACCACAGGAAGCATTTATTTTAAGTACAAGCTAATGCCATGAATGTTATTTGCATTACATGACAGCCCAATGAACCACAATATGAATAAGGAAAGGAAAAACTAGTGTTTTCATAAAACACTAAAATCTCTCTGTTGCTTTCTCAGGTTTCCTATCAATACCAATTTGCATTCCCTTGCAGATCATTAAGGATGTCAATAGGTAACAGAGAGCATCGGGGAGGGTTCAGAATTGCAAGAGGGTTTGTGAGTAGATGCTGACATATTTCTGGGGGGCAGGAAATGGGTGGGTACAGGAGTTGAGAAAGTAGGTGTTGGTCTGGCTGATATATGTTTCCCTTGATGTATAGCTGGTAACTTAAGCCCATCAATGTTAAATCAGTTTTGATATCATGAAAACAATGCTCTCTTTGTTCACCTGCAAAAGAAAGACAAGCAGGCAGGCAAAAGCAAAATATTCTAGCACAAATATCCTGCTGGTTATCAAGCAGATAGAGAGAATGAGGCAGAGGATAACCTCTGTTTCAAATGGTCAGTGTCCTGGCAAATATCAGCATGAGTAACTGGAGTTCATCAGCCTGTAATTACGATTGGATACAGAATGCTCTACCCAGACATAGAGTATTATCTTGAATTAAACTCTCAACCACCTGAGCACCTCAAGTGAAGTGTGATTAAGTGTCCTGCTGACCAGCTGCTCCTTCCAGCTGAGAGTAGCCTGCTTTTCAGCAGTGGGTAAAAATCACTTCTATATAATGTCAAGTTGGCATCCTGCCAGGAAATAACCATTCCCTCCTTTTGCACAGTGAGTCACAGACCCTCTCACGGCATCTAGGACTGGGAGGCTCACTTGGTCTCATCTGAAAGTTGCTGCCTCCCAGACATGGTCCAGGAATATCACTGGTTTGGCCATAAACTCCTACTCTCACTTCCGAGGATTTCTGTGGGAGCTTGAGTTGATTGAACGCTCACACTTTTCTTCAGCTTCACTCAGGCGATGCCTGCAGAGAGGATGTGGAGATCGGAAGCTGGAGATCTGTAAGGAGCATGGAGAAGGTGAGCCAAGAGTAGCCACCAACTTTGCTATCTAGCCCACAGCAGGAGGCAATTTGGAAGGCCCAAAGGTACCTTCATGATGTCACAAAAAAACCCAGGAAGGTGACTTGCTTGTGTACGGGATAGGCAAATAAAAAGTGACCTCTCCATAGATATATTGAACAACAATCCCTTGTTCACTCCCTACAAATAGAAGACCACCCACAGAGAAGGAGAAACCATCATTTTCATTAACCAGAGGGCTAGTTTAGTCTCTACTGTTCAAATTGGACAACAATTTCTCCTGCACCCTAAATTACAGAGCGGATGTAACTTTTGGATTAACTGGGTTTTGACATCCCCACCCCATTGCTCACCCCTTCCCTCCTGGCAAGGATGACAGCAGCAAGCACCACCCAGCTCCTGCATGAAGGGTTATCCGATCCAGGGAGCTTTGGTGGCTGTGTGAGCGTGGTTTCTCTGCTATGAGAGAAGAGGCCCATTTAGATCCAAGCCAGAGTCAACATGACTCATTGGCTCGTACATCCTTCACTGCAGGGCTCAGGAGGTCACTGCAGGTTCAAGTCTCACACTTGGACTTGGAATGGTACTTCACACTGTGGGGAAGGGAGGGGAGATGCTGAGCTCCTGGAGGTGCTTCCTACTGCAGGAGAGAGAGATTTTAATCTGAGATCCCTGCTGGCAACTCCTCCAAAAGTGAATTAATTACACCAGGGCAAATACATCCCTGGTGGGGGCTTCTTTATCTTCAATGTGTCTGTCATGGGGCTGATTTTGTTGTTATTTTGGAGGAGTACTGTGAGCTATTCCTTGGTATTTTTTTGTTGTTGGTTTGGGGTTCTTTATTATTGTTTGGCTTTTTTGGGTGACCTGGTCTTCTGGCTCATGTCCACTCTGGCAGCCAAACAGGTTCCAGCAGCCAGAGGTGTGTGTGTTTGCATGAGCCCTCGCAGAGTTGCTGCACAAGCTTCTGACCTTGCAAAATCACGACTGTGTTGCTTTGCAGACCTCTTTCTTTCACCTTTCTCCTAGGACTGGAGGAGTGGGGAAAGGGGTGTACAGACCTTCTGTCTCTGCATTTCCCACTATGCCAACCCCTAACACAGAATAGGTGATTGGAGAGCTACATCTGTACCCTCTTCCCTGCAACTCTAGCTCTTTGCTGCTTTTCTATCACCAGTCCTGATTTTAACACTGCTCCCTCTTTCCAAAGAAATGCACGAAGGTGCAGCAGCTCTGGGGCAGCAGTTCCCAAACAGCTACAGGCTCAGCAGGGGACAAGGACACATCAGGTGGGCTCTTCCCTGCTGTTATTTCAAAGGTCTTGCTGAAGCTTGGTTAAATGGTCTTTTGCAGCGTGATGACAGCTGAGAAATACATAGAAATTATGGACAACTTTCTCAGCAGCTTCTGATGGTTTAAGCTCCTTTTTCGTGATGAAGCAGAAGGAAGCATTCATCCCTCTAGATCAGCTTGGCTGGCAGTGAAGTACAGTCAACTCTGAGTGAAACCTAGGACTGTGTATAAGGAAGGGATGAAGGTCCTAATTTCTGAGCAAAAGGGGTTGAACAAATTGAATAGCCTAGGTGAATGTCAGTGTTATCTTATCACAGATGGAATACCTCTACTTTGGGAAAGGGGTTCTCCATGGAGTTAATTCCAAAAGGTTCACAGCATCTGGTCTTAGAGCAACATCTAAAAATGAGAAAAAGTGGAAGCTGTCAGAATCTCTATTTGTAGAAATATGCTGAAATATGAAACAATTTTCCTTACAGGCACAACATCTGGGTGTAGAGTAACCAGTAAAAAGTATCCAAACCTCAGCTCCTGCTGCTTCTCCCTCCCAAGTGGCTCCTTTTATCTATCCTCTCAAAATGAATCCCAGAGAGGTTCTTCCATGACCACTTTGAATTTTCTTATGTACTCTTTTTCAAGCAAGCAGGAGTCATCATTCACTTCATTTGTCAATCACCCACTAATAATATTGAATCTACCCACTGATCAAAATTGACAGAGGGTGGAAAGAAGTACTGTGTTCCTACTATTATTGGGAAAATAGGCAACTAGGGTAGAGGGAAAATAAACCTTCTGAAGGCAAAAATTACAGCAGGGAAAACATTATTTTTAAGCACCAGAAACTCCAGCCAAATAATGTTATGCCTTGGAGTCTATGCTCAGTCATTTCTGCTCTTCACACAACTGATAGTTTCTGAAGCAGTTTCACAGCAGATTTTTCTGGCTGCTGTCTGACTCTCTCAATCCTCATTTTCCTCTTAAAAATCATTGTTGCAGGACCATGGGAACAGAAATAGTTCAAGAGAAAAATCCAAGGGACTACCACTTTGGGACAGACCTCATGGTAACTGGACTGCCAGTTCATTTCAAAGGGCAGCAAAGTGGGTCAAAGCCATCATTTGAATGAGGAGGACTAAAGATGGGTCAAGTCAAATTTGCATTGCTTGTCAGTGCCCACAGATGATGCTGACTGGAGACTTTTTGTGTGTCTTTTAAGCCATTACAGCTGAAGCCAGAGGTGAAACACAATGGTTTTAGTACAACAAGACCCATTGGCAGGATTTTGCCAGACCTGTTTTCCTGTCACCACAGGATGGATGAAGGGGAATCTTCAGCGAGACTTCCTCTTATAGAGTTAATGTATTTCACAAGGAAAGCTGCCATCTCTCAAGGTCATTTTATCTCTTCGTTACATGAATTCTAGGAAAGCAAAGATGCTTTCCAAGTAAGTTGCTGGTTTATCCAAGTGATGGTGTTACAGAAATTGTTGTATAGGATCCAGGTTTTTCAAGGGTATAGTGAGTGTGTGTGGTGTTTAGATTTAGGCTGTGTGCTGCCAAGCTACTGACTCCCTTTTTTCTTCCTTTTCTTCTTCATCCCACCCTCTCTCCCCTAAATCACAAGCCTAATAAAAACAAACAAGAATAATAAATGAACAGATGAAAGTGGAAACATTCCCAAACCTGTTATCACAGAGGCAGTTTCTGTCCAGACCATGCTAGTTTCACAGCAAGCCTTGGAATTGTCAATTCTCATTACTTTCTGGGGTTGAGTGCAGGAGGAGAGAATTTCAATCTCTGCTTTCCAGAATCAAACCCTCTGTTTAATGCGGTAGGGAAAGTTGAGATGAAATATAGGTCTCAGGGGACTTTTCCTGTGTGAAAGCTTATTACAGCTGTAACAAAACCTTCTAATCGGAACAGATTCTGTTACATGCATGATATTCTGGTCTTGGGCAGGGTGGGGGGATATGAGAAAAAGATGACAAAAAGCTTTAAAAGCAATTAAATGTCAACTGCATTCATTTCCTGACTCCTCCTGCTCACCGCTTTCATTTGCCATTTACATAGAACATTTTCTTTTCTGCATTTTCTGGAGGCCTTTTTAGGAGTTTTGTAGGGTCAGGTTGTGGAATGATATTTTGCATTTACAAACTTAGAATCACCTGCCTGAATGGAAAACTGTTTAGTGGTGTTTGAAATACAGAATTCATATTACCATAGCAAAAGAGCCTAATGGGCTATCTAAACACAATATTCAGTTACAGCTGAAGACAGGGAACCACTTAAAATGTGTCATGATGTCCAATGTAATAATAAAGTTGTAGAGAGAATAAACCCAAAGGCACAATTCCACCCAAAGCAAAGTGTCTGTGGGTCTATGCTGGTGATATGAATGGCTTCACTAAGCAATTGAGAAAATGATTAGTGCCAGCCTCTAACGTAGACACATCCAAGTTGTTTTCCTCTGGTTTGGTTCAATTAATTGTATTGGCTGTAAAAGAGACACAGAGAAGTTGTGAGGGCTAAAAGAAAAAGATGTAAGAAGATGAAGTACCTTGCTATTCTGCTTTGTACTACCTCAGTTTCTTGTTCCTTGTGATGGTCTAACAGGACAAGTCCACCTCACCAATTCCTTTGGGCATTTTGGGCATGCTATGGGGGCTCTGCAGCAGGTTCACAGATCAGAAATAACATGTCTTCAGTTAGGAAAGCATGGAAATGAACGGTATCATGCAGAGACTCATTTTAAGACTGGAGAAAAGAGCTGTGAGACAGACCCTTGGGTTCTGTGTACCTCCCTGACCATGATTTGCTGGAGAAGGCTGGGCATACCTTTGCTTGATAGTGGTGAGGTATCTACACTTACCTGGGATGAACACACTGCAGTACTCAGCACCAGTGATGTCAAGCCGTGCTGAAGTCTGGGTGGATGAAGAGCAATGAAAAGATGCTTCTGACCTCGTAAGGTTTGGATTCCCACCAGACTCTACTGCTTTGTCGGTTGTAGGGTCTTCTGAGTATGGATCATCTCTTGTTTCATATGTCTATTAGTTGGTATGACTTGAGGAAAGATTAGGAAGCTCCCTCTCCAAGGGCTACTGTGATACTACTAAAATAAAAGCAGCAAGTGCCCTGGTGTTCTGAGGCAATCCTGAAATTATGATGATCCAGGAAAGAGAACAAAAATCATTTGATCCTCTCTGCTATTCATGTGAAACACTGTCTGCATTGGGATTTGAGGGAAACAATCTCATTTTCCTTCATCTCTCCCACAGATTGGTCCCTTTTTTGTCTCTTCTCCTTCCCCCTAAGAAATACAGGGTAGGGGCAGTAAAATTATAAAGCAGCCTATAAAGGTGCTTCATGCTATGAAATGCCACTCAGATAATGAATGTTTCCAGCCCAGCCAGAGCACTCTTTGAGGGATATTTTTATCTCCACAGTGCCAGAGATTAACTGTACATTTGTCTTAATGGTATCACCCTTTAGTGTTAATGGAAGTTATGTGTGTAAATCCCTGACCATCCAAATGAGAATACACATTGAATGATCACAGTAAATCAAAGTAAATGGAAGACCCCTGCAGAACAAATTCATCTCCAGAGTAACTCCTGAGGCTTTTAGGAAGCTTGTGCCAAGCAGGCACAGCAAGAACAAACACAGTAGATCATGTCACCTGCTTTATGATTTCAAAGTACTCATAATGATGAAACTTCCAGTTTGAACACAGCATTTTACTCTTTTGAAATGATTTGCAAAGGAAAAACACCACTGGGTTTGGTAATGTTGGGATCTCAATAGTATTTGGAGAAATGGACTCCGTGGTTCTTTCCACTCTACTTTCATCTCAAAAATGAGAATGAAGATCTGAACAAAGTGATGGCTACTGGAAAAGGGAAAATACATTTATTTTCAACTGCTTAGACCACTTTGGACTGATTAAATTTTGTGAAAATGGGTCCATTTTAAACACTACAGCTATTAAACGCTCAGCAACAACTTCAATTCCCCTTTTCCAAGAAATACAGGCAAGAGAAACATAGAAGAATAAAGAGACATAATGTTCTTCTGTATGTGAAATATCACACAGTATAATATATTGGTCTTTTGTGCTTTGCTTAGGCACCATGGAAATGAAAGACAGACAAATCATTGTCCTTTTATAATTTGCAGACTTTTTTTTTAGGTGAGGAACAATAACTTACAGGGCACTGATGAAAACAGGGATGAGTTTACAACAAGAATGGAGTTTTTTTTCCCAAAAGAGTCTGCAACTATCCATATGCAGAGATGACCTAGAATTCTGTTTCAGATTTCATCAGCAGCTCTGTGTTTGTTGAAAAATACATTAATTCCCATTGCCTGTATTTCCAAAGTAGAACTGCTTGAGCAGAAAAATGAGAAGAGAGAAGGTGATTAATTTTGATGATTTCCATTGTGAAATAGAGCAAAATGCAGAAGGGATGACAGAGAAGATTATTAACTAGAAAGTAGAAATATTAGTACTTTGGTTGTTTGATGAGGGCACAAAAAATGTCCTCTTATGAAAAAATGACTCTGAAGTCTTCCTTCCTTCTGGCAGTTCCCCTTCAGTCTTGCTACATCACTTACCTTTGAGGATTGCTGTGCCTTGTAGGTGACAAAGTCAATGCCAGTCAATATCCTTCTCCTGTTAGGTGGAAACACCCTTAAAAAATTCCTCATTTCAACTTTGCAAGGAAGCATGAAAAAATCCCCCTCTCAATGTCTCCATCCAAGGTCTCTTGAATCTCATCTATCAGATATAGCACAGACTACTAGGGAGTTAGGAAATCACCAGTCAAGTACCTGGTCATTTTAAGAATACAGCATTTCTATGCTGGCTGTCTCATCTGGAATAATACGTTAGGAAATAGAAGTATGTGAAAGGCAACAAAGAAAACTCAGTCCATAACCTGCTACACAGATTCTCTTTCCAACTCTAGATGTGGATTAGAGATTTGCAGACTGATGATGAATACCTCCCTCCCAAGCATTCACTTTTCCTGTATACATACTTTCTTTCAAAGCCTTTTCTTTTGATTGATGGGGAAGAGGGCTTAGAAAAAAATTCTCTAGTTTCATCTCTATTTTTTTCTTCAGCTGTCTTCCAATGTAACTCTAAAATTAATTCTTTGGCTGCTAACTGCTCTTAGAAAGATTGTGGCCATTTTTGATCCCCAGATTTTCTCCATTCTTGTTTCTTTGAGAACTTCTATGGTCTTTGTACAATTAAATCCCTCCTATTTCTTGTAGAAACTGATTATGCATTTCCTTATTTACCTAGACAAATCTCGGCCACCGAGTGGTCAATGACTCCCTGATGCCTGAGGAAATGTGAAGTTGCTATCAAGAGCAAGCAGAAACACTTTTGCACTTACAAACAATACTCCCTGGGTTATATCACTGCCAAAGTGGAACAAGCCAATGAGTTAAGATCCACATCTTAAACACACCCACGTTGCAAACTGTGAAAATTTGACCCACTACTCTGAGTTAAATAGAAGTAGTTGGAACTCAAAATATTTAGATATTTTGTAGTTGTTTCCATCCTCTTTCTCTGCTCTCTGAGAGCAACCAAGACTGAAAGCTCAAGAGCCAACAGCCAGAAAGGGTAGTTCTTGGCCCAAGAGACAATCAGGAAGCACTGAATTTGTTGAGATTAATTAAATTTCCAACCTGTTCCTGCAGCAATGAGAGGATCACATAAGTCAGCTGGGAATCTGATGGAGGTCTGCATATAAACAGAAAGAGGTTGTGCTGGAAATTCAGCTAGACCAGTGCTGTTCATGTCCATCCATTGACTCCAGTGGTTTTGAACTTAAAAAAATGGACTTACACAAAGCTCTTTTCTGAAAACTCCAAGACTGTGGGGATTTAGCTGAGGGAGTAAACAAATGGGGCTTTTTGTTTCCCTAAGAGGAGGGCATGCAGCTACAAGGCAGCTCTCGCATGCTGCCCTCCCCCTTGGAGCTGCCAGCCCCACCTGTCAGGAGGCAGGAGTAATCAGAGAGATGAACAGCACCAGCGGTATTTTTACGGGATGAACGCACCGGGTCAGCTGGAGGCCTGCTGAAACCCAATATCGAGTTGTGGCCGCAGACAGCCACGGTGCGAGGCCTGGGGGAGGAGGGTGCTGAAGGATGGGTGCAGGGAAAGCAGGGCAGCCCCAAAGGAGGCAGAACTTTGCTTGGGAGACTTCCATTTCCCTTTGGTGCCCCTGAAACTGAATAGTGAGGATTGCTGATTAAACGTGTGAGCTGGGGCTGGCTGCAGGGGGAGGATAAGGGGAAGTGATGGGGCAAGGACAGGGGCAGTAGGAACAGCACTCACAGGAACAAAGAGCACATGTGTGCACAGGCACTGTGTGCCCAGTCCCCAGGGGAAGGGGGTCACTCAGAGGTATCTATTTCATTCATTCACCTGCTTCTCTCTCCTTTTGTGCATAGTAAACAGAAAACCATTGCACTTCAGACTTCCCCCTTCCCAGCTCTCCTGGTACCGCCACCGCTGGACCAGCACGTTTATTCCAGAGAAACTTATTGTGTGACCATGACAGAGTTTCCCCCATGCCTCTCATGCAGTCAGAAACTTGCTGCTGAAGGGGCTGCTTGGGGAATAAACACCTGCAAGGAGCCACAGCTGTGGCGTGAGCTGCTTTCCTAATGCTCTGTTTAGGATTACAGCACTCCAGAGTATCACATTACCCCAGTGGCTGCACTGAAACCTGGTATTAATTCACATTAGCAAGGATCAGATTTAGCATGTTGGGAGGGGGAGGACTGTTATTATTGTTTCTAAAACTGCTGGAGCAAACTCCTAGGATTGGTCTTTCATTAATACTGGCAATGGCCAGAGAAGCTCCTTTGTTCCTCCACACCCCTGGCCACTCACCCTGTCTCCTCTTGCATGAATGCCTCTAAACACAGCTGCTTGTTTCCATGATGGGCTTATTTGCTTATTTTCATTTTTAGTGTACCAAAGTTAGTAACTTTCAGAGCAAATTTCTGGATTTTGTGGAACTTCTTTGGCTTGCAGAGGTTTTCCAATACTGGGAGGGGAGATACAGTGTGGTGTGGGATCACCTCTTGTCCATGTCCATGATATGTAAATGTCCATGATAATCCAAAGATTAAAAAAAGGGAAAGATGGTCTAAGCCCTAAGAACAGTGAAACTCTGGGATAGATCTGTGCAAAGAGGGCATGGAGTCTTCATTGCCAGGTAATTTTGAGCATATCTGTTGGGTTGATCTGATTTTGTCTTTGGGTAGGGACATTCCACTTGCCCTTCAATGTGTCTTTCAACCTGTGTTTTTGATGCAGCCATTATGAGGGTGTGGTGGAGTTACTTTTCTTCCTTGCTTTCCCTACCCTCCCTGTCCCTTCTTTACTGAATGTTGCTGAGGCCGTTTCTGTCTGAGGAGTGTAGGCATTCCCCAGGCTTATGGGTAGCACCTAGAGTGCTGTGCTTAGTTGTGCCTGGAAGGCCTCATGATATTATTCTGGTGTTTTTCCAAACCAAGGGCTATTTCCCACATGTATAATTGACCTCTGATTTCAGATGTCGTTTCTTGAAGCTAAGAAAACATAATCATCAGTAGCAATAACCACTGTTCAGTACAGATAGGGTTAAATATCACTGGAATACCCCCAGAGAGCCTTGGGACAGATATGAAAAAGGAAGTGAAAAAAGTATTTCACCTGAAGCCTTCCTTCAGAGGCTGCAAATCTCAACCCTGTTTGTTAATTTTATTCACAGTTTCGGAGTTATCTTGAAATGTCATTATTGGCTGTGCTACCAAATTAAAAAAAGTACCAGTGTTTAGCTAGAGAGGGGTGGACTCAAACAATAAGGCCAGAGATGGGGCATGTGCTGTACACAGTGCCAGGGGTGAAGAATGAGGACTGGCACATCATCTACTGACTACTGTGTGATATGCCTTTGTGTAGAGCACAGAATAGTTCTGGCATTTGTTAAAGTGTCAGCTTTCTGCACAGAAATCTTCTACAGATCCTCCAGATTTGTAAAGCCAGAAGAGGACATCTCAGTATCAGGTTTCACCTCCTGTGCAAACACAGGTCTTCAAATTTCAGTTTATTACATGTCAATTGAATATTTTGTTCCAGAAAAACAGCCCAGAGATGTGAAATCAAGTGCTTTGTGTGGTGCTTTATTCCAATTAAGCTGGTGAGTTCTGATTCCCTTCCCCTGCCGGCCCAGTGCGATCCCATGCCATCCTGATGGGAACAGTATGCACTGCAGAGGATAGTCCATCTTCAGAGATCTTACTGGCACCTCAAGATCAACACCCTGTAAGACTGACCACCCATATATACCACATATATACCACAGTGTCCCTCTCAGATGGCAAACTTAGTAGGCATCTTAGTCATCAGAGTTTGGGGTCATATTTAGTGATTTACAGTGCTTGCCTGTCAGACTCTGGTTCCTTCTGGGATCAGTAAAGTAGCTGCTCCTGTATGTTAGGGCAGCTATCATGGCTGGTCTGGATATAGCTCTTGATTTTTACTCCTCTACTAGGTTTCCTGAGCCATACATGTGTCTCCTGCTGATGCTGTGTTTTTAGGATTATTGCTTTCTCCTGTGCTCTGACACCCAAGTTTATTAAAGTTCATTTTATTTTCCCTGGAGGAAAAAGAAACAGGAAAAAGAAAATCCTGTCTTCAATGTACACATTTTTCTGAGGGCTTTCAGCATTACTGCACTGTTGTGTGTGTAAGTTGAAGACATTGCTCTGCTGAACAGGTTTATCTCTTCAGCATGTTACCACTCTCTGGACAACATGATTCCATACAGGGTGGAATTACTGGGCTTGTGATGGAGTCACAATGCAGCTTCTCAAAGGCCAGTCTGTCTGGGAAACACCAGGTATTTCTGAGAAACTCATGAAGTTATTAGGTGACTCCAGGAAAATCCAAGGAATTAGAGAACTCTGTTGGTGTGTTCTTCTAACCTGTGTTTGGATACATCCAAAGATTTGTGCCCACCTCTTGTCTCTGCAGATCTCGGAGTCTGAGTACAATGAGTGTTTGGACGGCAAGGATGAGGCAACACAGGAGACAGTCATTAGTGGAGACTATTTTCTTTCAGACAACATCAAACAGAACAGGGTGTTCAGCTGTCCTGCCTGTGGATCTCGATGTGTTTGCAAGAACAGAAAGTATCCCCATGGCAGGTGGGGAGGCTCCGCAGAAAGCACTGAGGGAGCTTTTCTGACCAGACATAACCACAGCTCCAGTTACTCCTGATCATTTAAGATCACTTGTCATTTTCTGCATGAAGAGAAGATGTCCAATGTCTGGGTAGCATTCCTGTTAGATCAGTTACTTTGCTTCTGCTTGGATTTTCTGCTTTCACTTTCAGCTGCAGGCACACTTCTTTTGTTCTTCCTTTCCTGAGCTTTTGCAAACACTGCTGTGAAACAGCCACTTCCACTCGTCTCTACATTTCACCAGGTAGCAAATATCTCTGCACTACAGCTCTTGGCTGAATTTGCTCAAAATGAAAGGTGTTGATGCATTGTCTCACGCAGAGAAATACTAACAAACCAAACAAAAAGAAACTTTCCTAAAGACAGTACAGAAAATAAGCTGCTGTAGAAAAGCTGAGAATCATCTAAAAATGAAAACCAGTCAAAATAAAGTAAATTTGTTCTTTTCATCAGAACATACACAATTGAGAATGTTGCCTGTCATTACGGCATAGAAAATCCAACATCTGTATAAGTGATGAAATTTCATAACCTCCCCTGTATAACCTTGCTTGATTTTGACACTTGTGACTTATGACAGGTTTAGAGGTCAACCCTGAAGCGTGAGTATTGTTTCAATCATGCTGCTCCCTCTCATGAATTACGTTAGCAAGGGCTTGGTCACAGTTATCTGTGCAACAAAGAAATATTGTACTAGAAGTTTTAGCATGGTAGGATAGTTACTGTGGTGATGTAGTTAAAATGCCTGGGAGAGAGATTTTCATTGTTGAAAAGTCTACATAATAAAGTTTAATGTAGACCATGGGACACGTTTTTTTCTTAGGATTTATGAGTGGAGCTTGGTGAGTGCTACATATTTTGGTCTGATCACCAAAATGGAAAATCAGAGAGGAAGAAAAGGCTCAACCAACACGATAATCTTGAGGTTTTGGATGAAAGGAAAAGGTTGATTTTGGACCTAAATGAAGTGTTTCACTGGGCTGAAATTGAAAGGCTTTTACACTTATTAGTTACTTAGATAATTTAGAAACTTTTTCCCCTTGCTTTTAAGTGCAATGCCTATTTTTAATTGTAAAATTTATTTTGAAAATACCTGAGAGATTTTGAAAAATGTCAACACTGAAATATTCTTTGGCCAAAAAATATTCACCACACTCTGCTCAGTTTGGTGATCTCTTTCAGTCCTATTCTAACAACAGCTTCTGGCACACTAACTATTATTATTATTAATAATAACCATAATATCATCACCCAGCTGTGCTTAGAAGGCTTGGGCACCAGTCCCAGATCTGCTATGACAAATCTTTTCAGCTCTCTGGGCTTCTGTTTCACCTCCCACTCTTTGGCTCTCTTATCTAGTCAGATTTAAAGTCACAGGGTCAGGAACTCTCATATATGGAGCCTGTTATGTACACACCAATGCTTGTGCTACTGCTCCTGCTACAACCACACGAATGGTGGATTTTCTGCTCCATCCTCCCCCATCTATCAGCCCACTACAGAGATTTCTGCAGTGTTTCAGCCTCCTAAGACATCTAGCTCCATGACAGAGGGGAAAATGAGGGAGCAAAACCAATAAGGAAATTATTTTTGTTTTCATTCTCTATGCAGAGCCTGAGTGGGTGAAACTGAATTATGACTATAAGCATTGCAGCCACTCTTTGCTCAGCTGTGATTAACTTCTGTGTGAAGCAAAGTAGTGTACACCCAAAATACTGTTTGCTTGGAAGACCAGCAAGGATCTGAAGAAACGGAATGTAAATATAAAATAAAACTGAGAGAAAGGGAGTGAAAACTTGGCTTTTGGTGTTTTTTAACCACGTTACATGTTTTAAGAGGCCTCATTCCATGTCAGTGTGTTACCAGGTAGAGGAGGGACCAAATGCACCTTTTCCTCCCTGCATCTGTAGCTATGTTCCTGTCTAGAGAGTAGGTTGGGGAATTAGATATATTGGAGAAGGAACCAGCAGTAAACAAGACACAGAACGTTGAGCCATTTGAAAGCTAGCACTTGCAGAGGTGCTGGTACAAAATCAACACGCTCTGGAGGCAAAATGCTGGGAAAAAAATTCTCAGAAAGGACTCAGAGAACCTATCTCATATTGTTTAATTTTCTTCTGTATCCCTGGGCCACCAGGGCTTTATGTATGTTTTTAGAAAATCCATTGGGATAGCATCAAAGATACCTGACTGCCTCATTTTCTTCTTCCATAACATTTGACTGCTTGGCAACATAACTGTTGAACCTGCTTCATAACATATTTTGGAGGAAGAACCTGCAAGAACGTTGTGCAGAGCAGCAGAGTCTGTGTTTGATAGCAGGCAGCAGGGCTGACCTGCTCGGTATTGCAGGTCTTTTTTCTTGACTGTGCTTCCCAGAAAACAGGATTAAAAACGTAGGGGTTTTGCTGCCAAACCACATGGAGTGCCCATTTTTATGAGTTCTGTGACTAGGTAGTGGTGCACCTCTCAAACAAGCATAGCCTCACTGCTGCTCTCTCCACCCCACTTTCTGCAGACCCAAGACCTGGTTATCCCCAGTTCCATGTGTGACAGCATTGCTGAATGCCATTCCCAGCACATCAGAGAAACACCTTGACAGAGGAAGAGCAGCTGCTGGTGGCTGTGTTGACAGTGATGTGGAAACTGAGGCAGAAGCTGTTTCTAGCACAGGGCTGCATTGTCAGCTTTCAGAATTTGGCCCAGACAAAGAGGTTCAAGCTGAGCTTGGTTAAAGCTCCCTCATTCATACTGAAGTCCAGACCTAAATTCTACTGTGTCAGAGGATGGCTGTTTCTTACCTGCTGAAAAATTTCTCCTGGGGCAAGTCACCAGGCCTGACATCAAAAGGGTGATTTTTGAGCCTTAGAAATCTCTTCTGTGGGTTTTGTGCTAAGAGTGACTGAAACCTGCTACTGGTTCATTTCAACTGCATCCACCGAACCGTAACTCACTACTGCATACAAGTTCAGCAGGAACATTCCCAAAACCCCCGTAGAAGAAATTTACGGTTGCTCAACGCTCTGTTACTGGCGGCCACAACTGTGTGCGCTCCACATGTCTTTGTAATCACTTAATGACTCATTTCCTTAATCTCTCATTTCCTATAGCCTTATTACAAGCAATTCATAAACCCAGATCCATAGCCGTTCTCTGGCTGTAGTCAGGAAGCACTGAACTGACTGCATCTGGTTGGTTGGCTGAAGTACCCCTCTCTGTTCTCCTCTGAAACTTTCCACTGGACCCTGTCTTTTGCTGCAGTGACACCTACTGATGAGGTAAGAGCGTATTAACTACACAGTCCCTTGTTGCCAAACGCAGCCAGCGACCACTTCCTGGTACTAACCAGATGTTTCTGCTCTTTTGGAGCAAATTTCACACTACACTGGAAGAAGTTTTACACAGTCTTGACTCTAACACACCAGTGGCCAGCAGCCATGAAGAGACATCACTCCAGTAGGAGGAAATGGCACTTTGTGTCCGGGCTTCTCATTCAGCCATCAACCAACTTATGGCTTTGGGAAGCAAATCTTGCAAGGCAGCATCCCTGGGGATGCTATATGGCACTGAAGAAGTAGCCAAACAGCCAGCATGCCTTTGCTTTCCTCTGCAGATCCTTTTATTTTTCTGGAGAAATAACTACTGCTAGGAAGTTGTAACCCTGATACCTCCTCAAAACACCCAATAGTGACTGGGAGAAGGGGAGTCAAAGCCTGAGCCCCATTGCTTGGTGCTGCCAGGCCAAGGGTTTCTCTTTCAGTGAAAAGTGTTTCCCTTTCAAATGTCAGTCTTTTCCCTATACAATTATTTGAAAAATTTCAGCTTCAGTTAAAACACTATAGAAACCAATCTGCAGAACCTCAAGAAGAGAAGAAATGGGGTTACTGCTCCAGAAGGGCAAGAGGAGAGTCAAGGAACGAGTGAAGAACATAAGGACACTTTCTCACTGGAGACCTTGGCTTTAGCCCAATTTGCCATGAATGTTATCTGCTCTCTAGTATACCTAAACATTGATTCATGTGGGAGACAGCATGATAAAGGAATGAACATAGGATAGGATTAGATAGGATGGGGTAGGTTAGGAATTGTCAGAACATTCCTCAATGTCCCCCTTTGCTTTGAGATCCTGTCTGGCTGGCACTGCAGGTTAACATCTTCAATCTGAGGCCAGTGGCCCAGAGCCAATGGCTAAGCATTGTGAAACTGTGCTGTAAATCCATGATCCCTAAGCCTGTCTGTGAAGGAAAGCTCTTCAATAATTGCACAGAGGCTTTGGGACATAACAGGTCTGCACAAGAGGAGGAGTACTGAAGAGGTTCCCTGTCACACTGGAAAACCTGGCTACATTTTAGCCATTGGTTTGTAGGATTGCAATGCCTGAACATGAACTCCCCTGGTCATTTTGATACAGAAGCAATGCATCTTCACCATCCATCTTCCACTTCACCATCACCACAGCACAAATGGGGCAAACACAGTAAGAAGCTAAATGACCTACCCAATGTATAAAAGAAGAGCTTCCTGAGATGTGACAAAGTAAAGCAGAATCTACCTACAGCCTGCAATAAGGCTTTTGCCAAAAGGTCCTCTAAATAGAAAGGACCTCAGGTACATGTTATTAACTACTGGCTGCATTATGTCAGATACTATATGTTGTACCACCTCCTTTTGGATGCATTCTGCTCACCTCTGCTGCCCACTTTTCATGCAAATTCAAGGTCTTCTGGGCAAGAATCTGAAATCTCAGTTTTGTTTCTGTGACTTCTCCTGTAGAACCCTCCAGAAAAGAGGCCCTACCTTGAAAACTTAAGTCTTTCTGAGAATGGCAGGTAGTACAAAAAAAGAGAAATTGTGGATGCAAATAGTCTCATCTTTGATGAAGCTTCATGGTGAGATGATTGGGGTCAGCAGTTTGAAAAGGTCTTTAGCTTTTAAAGAAATTCTGTCATGGCTGATGGGGACATCAACAAGGGGCACCAAACCACAGGGTTTCTAGAGAGCCCACAAACATAAACAGCCAGATCCTTCATGGATACCAAGTAAATCACAGCTGATAGAGTTCAGGGAAAGAGAGAAATGTCATGGTAGTGCAGACAGATAAACAGACGGACAGTAGAGTGGCTTTGTAGAGTTTAATTTGTTAGAATAATGCAACAAGACAAATCACACAACACAAAAACCTTATCTAACTACCCCTGTACAGAACCTGACCTGGTGCTACAAAGAGCTCCAGTGTTGTCTGCTGAGAAACCACAGCGTTTGCACTGAGATCTCACAGTCCCCCAGCACAAGAAACCATGGCATTGCAGCAGATTATCCGTGATTTCCAGTTTTTGCAGGCACAAGAGGTCAGTGCCACAGCGCCTGCAGGGAATGTGGCTTTTCAGCTGTCTTGCTCTCCTCAGTAAACTTTGACCTTTGCACAGTCTAATATCAAAGAACCAATTATTCTCAACACTCATATATTTTCCTCCATAGGCCCAATGCCACATGGTTGCTGGGGGCAAGGCATCATGCTAATCAAGGCAATAATTCAAGGCAAGGCAGCGGGAGGCTGTCATGATCAAGAGCCTGGGGTTCCACTTCTGCCTCTCAGCCACGAATATGGATTCAGTCATGCTGCTTGTTCCCTTCCTCTGCCCCAAGTCTGTGCCATGATCCTGTCCTGGTGTAAGCTATATAAAGAAATTAAAGGAGATACACCAGTGTATTCCAGTATCTCTTGCCATACTCAAGTTTCCCTGTCACCTATAGGTCTCCTCTTAAAAGAGGCACTGTTGTCCAGTGCTTATTTATCTTTTCATTCCTCAGCACCCAGAATTAGCTCTCCTCTGTCCTCGTGCCTGCAGCAACTGGAGCCATTGGAAAAGTGACACTAGGAAAGTATCACTGCCTTGGTGGGATGGGGAAGAAAAGAGGAGACTGCAGTCCCACATGACAGACCCATCCAAATATCCCACTGCTCACCCAGTGTCCAGAGCCTCCTCACCTGCCACCACTGCATACTGTGAGCTCACAGCATCAGGATCAATGAAAAATCAAAGACCCATTCAGGAAAGGGTCTTGCTTCTAACAGCAGGCACATGGAGCTGACTATAATTTTCCCACCCAAAGGCGTTAATGTGCAAGAAAATGCATTAAATGTCACAAAGCACTGACAACTTGGCTCACTGTGACCAACAAAATCCTGAAGCTAAGAAGTGAACACATTTCCCAGTTGTGTTGAATATTAGCCCCAACCCAGGATGTCAACAGAGATAAATATATCTCAGGGTATAACTGAGCCTGGAGGGGTCAGAAATTCAGTTTCAAGTGCATTAAACCAGTGGCTTTCCCATGTTAATGTGGTATCACAACATGGTCTCAGATAGAGTAAGATGAGGAGAACTCACCTGGTTAACTTCTAGGAGGGAGATGTTTTACAGACATTTTATATGTTTAATAGTGTTGTTGACCGTTCTGTCACTAAGTCTCAATGTCTTTTAAGTGGAAAGTGTGGAGTGCCGAGTGAGTGTGCTGGAAATTCATTCATCCCCTGGAGACAGGTGGGGTTAATTCTGACTAGCACAAAACTAGTGGGGGGAGGGAGGAAGAAGGCAAACACATAGAAGAAATAGAAGTTTATAAACTTTTGCACAGTAAAACCTGACAGGTAGGATTGTGCTTCAAGAGAGCTTCTTTTCCTGTAGTTGTTCCAGATTTCTTTGTTGCAAACTAAAACATTTACAAAGGGCCTGCAAGCTTCATATCCCACTTGTACTTGCATGGAGGTGCTGACTGCACTTTAAAAGAGCTCAGGATTATTCAGTGGTACATCCTGGGGTGTAAATCAGCTGAAATGTAACCTTAATCACTATGGGTAATCAGTGGAAAGGGTTCAGTTCAGACTGCAAGGGTAAAACCAGCCAAGGCTGAAAGTGCTCGAGGCTTCTGAAGGAGCAAGACTTTGAGGTAGGGATGCTGTTGGCTAAGACAAAAACGTCGTATTTCGGGAAAAAATACTAAATACTAGATTTTAAAGCATCTGACATGTATATGTGAGCAATCTTTCTCTTTAATGGCAGGGTGTAAATGCTTCCTTTCTTTATTTTTGTTAACATAGGAGAAAATTTCAACCTGGATAAGTTTGATTTTGAATGAATAAAAAGTCAATAATCCCACTCCCAGAAGGAACTGCAAAACATGAGAGCAGAATACAAGAGCAGAAATGCAAAACACTACAACTAAAACACCTGTTTGTCTCCTTCAACATTAGATTCCTTAGAGAATTAGAGCTGCTCTACCCTAAAAGCAAAAGTGTTACATAACAGTGCTCTTAAAAAAAAAAAA
>VWZP01001440.1:799628-978950 GCA_013396995.1 Dicaeum eximium | reverse complement strand
AAAAAAAAAAAAAAAAAAAAAGGAGAAAGTTAGAGGCTAAGGTGCCTTTTTGGGCAGCTGGACACCTGAAAAGATAGAAACCAAAGGCTCTGCCTTGTTGAAATATATATATATATATTTTTTTTTTTTTTAAAGGAAAGAAACTACTGGAGAAATTGAAGAGGATGACTCCTGGTACCCAAATGGAAGATGGAAGTTAAACTCTGTCCAATGAAGACTCTATGGAATGTGTATGTTGGGGAAGAAAAGAGGAAGAGAAACGTTTTCTAACCAGGACACACACATCTGAGCAGCTCCTAGGTGGAAAACATTCCTGTGGTATGGCTTGTGCAGCTCCTGTTGGGTAATAGGATCCTCCAGCCAATAAAGGCAACATGCTGCTGGTGCTGGCCCACAGCACCTTATCTCTCTGGGTCCATGGCCTTGCTCCTCCAAGGAATGATGCATCCCTGTGGATTTTCTGGCCATGTCTGCCCAGTGTCACCATCAGTGATGCTCCCAAGTCTTAAATTTTCTGGTCCAAGTTGTGCATGCATTGAGGCTCCTGCATGTGTGAGTGTTTTAATTGAGTGTTTAGTGTTGGCTTAGAAGGGCAGGAAAGTTAGTCCTGCAGGATTTATATTGAAAGCCTTCAAATCCTACCATTTTCTACGTCTGTCTCATACTTCTCTGTCTTTCATCTATTACACTTCATTAATTGTTTTTCTTTTCATTGGAGGCGTAGGTGAGAAAAAAGCAAGTGAACCACTTCCCACAGAAGGAAAAAGTATCTCAAAGTTGCCCCATGAAATGGATCATTCCCTGATTTAGGGAGAAGCTGTGAACACATCCTGGCAAGTGCTGAGAGTGCTGCAGGGGCCGAGTCTCTCCCAATTACTTAGCCTCCCAAGATCTTGTCTCCTGGCTGGATCAGTCCTTCAGACTATGTGAGAAAGAAAATGCTAAAAAGAGGAGGTGGGTGAGAGGGATATATTTCTTACTTTGTTTCAGAGGCAACTCCATAAATCTCCACACATTAAGGTCTTCCATATGCGGATTTTCAGTATCAGTCACTTCGGGCTGTCTGACATGAACTGTTGGATGGGGCTGCTGTCTTCTCCAGGGCTCACTCACATCCCACCCAGAGGCCAGAAAAGATTGGAAAAAACAATGAAAAAATGCAAAAGGTGACAGTTTGGAGCATAGATGTTTTCCAGAGTTGCAACCTATTGACCTATTTTCATCAGGCTCAGTAGCATAGACTATGTATCAAGACCAGGGAACATTGACAGAAGAAGGAAAAGGATAGTCTAAAAAAAGATAATTCTCATGGAGAATTTAAAGCGAACAAATACTGCCTTCCTCAGTTCTACCAGATCTTCCTGTAGATCTAGCAGCTACCATAGGTTTGGAGATTTCTGACTCATTTCACAAAAGGCGCTTTGGAGTTCAGCAGGTGACCGCCTTCTATTTTTTTTCTTTGTTGGGGAAAAATAGAAATGTATATGGGTTTATAAACCATTCTCTTCCTACTATTATAATTGTTATTATACTGTGCTCAAGTGTAAAAGTTACAGAAGCAGGTAGGAACAGAATGGGAGAAAAGCAGCATTGAAAACTGGGTTTCGAGATCTACTCAAATCCCAGTTGCACATGTCTCAGAAAGTTCACAAATTTGCATCTGAAGCTCATTTTGTAGCTGCTTCTGCTCTTTATGGGAATCCTGGATCCTAGAACTGAGCATTAGCTCTCTTTCTGGGTGCCAGTCCATAGCTTGGGTTCATCTAAGCTCTTGCTGATTAGGGGATGAGTAGGACCACTGAAGGTGCAAATACTTGATTGTTTATAAGCACAGGGCACCACCAAAGAAACCCCTATTTCTTTTTTCCAGACTTCTAGATTTGTGAAAACAGATGTTTAAAATGAATGTTGTAGGACTCATAGCCACAGGTTACTTTAGAAAACAAAGGCAGAAGTGGATTAAAACCCAGATATTTTTCAGGAGAACAATTCTTCCATTGGCAAATAATGCAATGGCCTAAATCCAGCCTCCAGTTTAAAAGGTTCCTAAACAAGTGATTGCTGAGAGGATATGATAGGGAAATGCTACCTTATATGTGACCTTTAAGCTCTCCTTTTACACATACACTATGGGTCATATTGCTGAAAGCAATGTGTCCTGGTAGAGATGGCTGATCTCACATGAAACTTGCTAGGCCCCAGAAAAGTGAGGATGAAAAATAAAATAGGTCTTCTTTTTTACCCTGTAAAGAATCTTGATTCAAACTAGGAGGTAGTCAAGTTGTAACCGGAAAATTAGGAAAAACTCTTAACTCCCTCCAAATAGCTGTATGTAGGGCTAGGCAAACACCCCAAATGAACATGGCCTTCCTCAGGGTTTTGTTGCCTTGGTACTCCCATGGGAGCATTGCTGTGACATTTGAGAACCTGTAGCTGCTGCAACTAAGACCCAGCTGTGAAAGTGATGATATGCACTAGTGACTAGGAATAGCAGGGAACCAAACTTCAGTGACCCAAATGCCTCTCGTAGTTCTGTAAAAAATTCTTTCTTTGACTACATTAACAGCCAGGCTTCCATTCAATACCAGAGGGGGGTATGGGGGGTGGCATGTGGCTTGTACCTGGGGATTGATGTATCTTTCAAATTGATTTTTCTGGGTGATGCAGGTTCTTTTGAGCTCTTCTCAAGCTGTGAATTCTGCCAACTATTATCAGTTGGGAATTTTAAAAAAACAGCCAGAAAAACACTTTGCTCCAGTTGGCCTTAGCCCACCAACCCGTTCTACACAGAGTCAAATACAGCTGTCAAGCAGTAATGTATTTTGGTTTTTTTCTTCTCTCCCTGATTATTCCTGGGCTGAAGCTGAGCTGATAACCTCAGAGACTGTCTTTTTGGGCTGGCTGCAAAACAAGAATGTAATTTGACAAAGAAGTGCTGAGGTTTCAGAAGCAAGGTTTCACTGCAATGTGGAATGAAGCTGGGAAGTTTTAAACACTGTCAAGGTAGAGTGAATGCCCTCAACAGCTCCTGCCTCTCACTGAATTCCCCACCTTTCTTCTGGACTGCAGACTACCAATCTGCCTTGTGGAAAACATGGGTTCAGCTCAGGAAAAAATGGGTTTCCTACTCACTTTTAAAGCTTTCCTGTCCAGAAATTAATTGGACTGTGGGGCATAGCAAGTAAAATGGCTTATTTCTTGCATACCAGGACAGATTAGAAGAGCAACTATCCAACACAGTTTCCCTTTGGCAGGAAGGGCGAGACTCCTTGGGCCAGTGGCATGAAATTTCCAGCTGAGTTGCTCTGAGGCTTGGGTGTCCCTATCAGCCCTGAGCGCCTCCTGTTTCCTCTTGAAATCCTTGAGACGGTCCTCAAAATGCCCTATTTTTTTGGCAGCGGACAAAGTTGCAGCAGCAGATAATCCGTGCCTCCCCGTCCTCCCTTCCTGGTGTCAAAAGGCACAAGGGAAAAGCTGAACATGGCAGATTTCCAGACTAATCAAAGAGGCATGTTCCTGTCTCTGCTGACAGCTTTTCTCTCCTCCCAAGTATGGTGTGGCCAAAGTGGAGACTGGGGCTGCTGGAGAGCCAGGTGCTAAAGGCTTTCCATAACCATCTGGGTGCAGGGCAGAGTGGCTTGCATATGATGCAGATGGTGATCTGCTCTCCATTAGTCTGCTCAGTGGATCTGTACGACAACAGCCGGCCTTGCGTGGTATTGCCACATTTCCAGACAAGTAAAAATGCAGCTAAAACTTTGAAGGTTTGTTTATAGCTCGAATTTTTCCTCAGTACATTTGTTCCTCTTCTTGTCTGCATGCAAATGTGTGTCAAGGGGGAAGGGAATGCTTCCTAAAAGAAATTAAAAATTTTGTGGAATGATGTCTTCCGTCTTATCTGACAGTAGCTCACCACTCCGGTGGAGAAAACCAGGTCTAGACATCCCAGTGTATGTGGGGGTGGGGGGTGAAGGAGAGGGAGAAAAGGGGAAAAAAATGCAATATTGTTCTTTAAATGTCTGATTTCCTTCCTCTCAAATACCAAACAAAACTTTAATGATGAAACCTGCTAACAGCTGGGGCTAATTTGGAGGTTATTTTTATGGCAAGAGCAGCAAGACAATAAAAGGTCAGCCCCAACTGCGGCTCAGTTCAAGCGTTTATTTCAGCAGACCCCCTGAAATAGTCGTGATGTGAACTCCTCCGTCCCCATTGCGTCACCTCTGCCTGGTGGCTGGCGGTCACGGGGATGCAATCACACGCCACA
Organism: Dicaeum eximium; assembly: GCA_013396995.1. Classification (NCBI taxonomy): domain Eukaryota; kingdom Metazoa; phylum Chordata; class Aves; order Passeriformes; family Dicaeidae; genus Dicaeum; species Dicaeum eximium. The sequence continues at coordinate 974,683 of VWZP01001440.1, read as the reverse complement.
GATCTCCTCCAAAGGATGTGGAGGCTGCTGTAGCTCCTTGCCTAGCAAATCACAAGGCAGGGCCAAGGCCTGCAGGGTTCACTTGGGGACTCACTGGAAATGTCGTCAGTGCTTACATTTATCTGTCACTGGATTTTCAAAACTTTTCCGCTTTGCTGTTGGTTGGTCCCTGCCTATCCAGGATCTTCCCCATCTACTGTGGAGAAAGACTGCTGTCCCAAGGTTTCTCAGAGTTCATGGGAGTTTAAGAACTGTTTACTGCTGCAGGATGCATGGCTCTCTCTGTGCAATAAGATGGAAAGCAGTTCACTCCCAGCACTTGGAGGAGGGCTGGACTGCAGGACCTGAGCCTGGGGGGTTGACAAGGATTGAGTTTTTTGGGAAAGCCAATTTTCCAGCCCTGACCCCGGTGTACCCCTGTTCCCCAAGGAGCACCCACGGTGAGGCATGGGATGGAGCAGGAGTCTCACCAGCCATCAAGAGAGTCCCTCACCCCGAGGCCCACATTTGGCAGGGGGGAAGGAACGTGACAGACACAAGCTTAGACTTCTGGCACTGGCTGGAGCTTAAATAACTGCCATAGGCTGTTAAACCAAAGCCACTGGCTCTGGGGATGGAGGAGGGCACCAGCCGAAGGGCAAAGAAAGCCTCCTTTCACGAGTGAGAACCAGCACCTCTCGTGACGCTGCCATATAAAATCATGCAGCACCTGTTAGATCTTTTCTCGCTCTGCTCTCAAGACGCGGGAACAGCTTGGCTCTATAAAAGCCTCAATGTGTTTGTTTTCATTCTGAAGAGCTAATCCAAACCCCTCTCTTCCCAAAGGACAGGGAAGGAGGGGCTGGAGGGGGTATTTTTATTTTTTTCCTTCTGCTGGGGAAACAGGTTGGAGCTGTTAAAATAATTGGCAGCAGTAGATTCCTGCAGGTTTTGGCTGCATTTTAAAATAGAGAGGTTTTCTTCTTCTCCCTCTCTCCACTTGTTTTTTGTCTTCTGATTTAGCCATAAAATTGCCACTTATTACATTAGCAGTTGCAGAAAGCAGGAGTTTTCCTCATTAGAGTGGCTCCTGCTCACAGTCTCTGGTAATATCATTTGGTTGGAAGGACCTTGCCAAAAGGCTATAAAACCAGCTGAGGACTCACACAACAGTGTCAGGAGGTTGCTTTCTTGGTTACTTTGGTAACACAAAAGCAAAACTTCCCTCTCTTTTCAGGTCAGGGAGATAGGTTTAGTTTTGGGTCTATTTCTACCTCCTCTGTCTTATGAAGGACTTTGCAAACAAGCAGCAGTGGGGGACACAGGAGGACAGGAAAAGGCCCACAGCATGTGTCAGGTCTGTCACTGACTGTTGTGGCTTTCAGGGATGCCAGTTTAGCTGTGTTCATACCCACCTGCATTGTCTTGAAAACCACCAAGGGCCAGCAACATGCAAGCCTTCACCTTTCCCAGTCCTTAGGGCACATGTCACATACTGATACCCACCTGAGGCAGTTGGTGAGTGCCATCTTCTAGCTGGGACCAGACTCTTCCAGCGGTGGGCAGATGGCAGGGTCTATAGCCTTTGAAGCCCTGAAGCAGCATTCTGGGCAGCAGGGAGCACTCCCTGCCTCCTCATAGGTGTAATCAGCCAGGCAGCTCACAAAAAGACCAACTCTGCAGCTCACAGAATTGTACCTGCAGCCCTTTTACCTAGATTAGAGTCTCAGCAGAGACCCAGTCTTCAGGGGATTTCCCCAGCAGCTCTATTGCTCTTTTTCTTAAATGCATTAAATTTGAAAGAGTGCTTCAGTCTTCAGCAAATTGGAAGCCATTTTACCAGAGCAGATGAGCTCATGTTCTGAGTCCTACTACAACAAACTTACAGAATAATTCAGAAAAGAGGGGAAAAAAGGAGTCCTGCCCACGTGTACCACCAGCCTGCTAAAACTCCTCTTGATGACACAAACACATCTTGCAAAGCTCAGGAGAAAATATATCTGGGAAGGTATTGTAACATTGCAGCTCCTGCAGAGATGTGTCTTTATCAAAACTGTCTGGGCAGGGGTAGATTTAGACTCTTGGGGCCACAGTGCATCTCTGGGATAGTCAGAATTACTGGGATTTCTGCCTTGCTTTTTACTTCCATGGACTTCAACCCAGCCAGCCAAACATATGCTGTATTGCAATTGAACAAGTCTTCCTCTGAAATGGACCTAAATGTTACGGTAGGAGCTGGATACCTCCCACTTTGGGGCCAAACTTGGGTGGAATGCTGTGCTCCTTAGCGGGCTCCCCTCCTGTCTGAGCCAACAAGTGGCAAAGTGCAAGAGTTGCAGGTGGTCAGAGCTACAAAGCCCAGAAATACATCTGCTTCATTCCTTGCTGTGAAATTCTAGGAAATCCCTCAGTTTCTGAGAGTCCTGATTTAAAGAGCAGCTAGATATTGCTTGCCATTAGACATGGTGCAGTTTCTTCAGTGGCTGCGTCTGGAGCTGGAGTACTCCAGGAAGCAGGCAAAGGACAGACACTTGGCTGTACACCTACAGAATCCAGTCCTCTCTGTCCCAAACTGGCAAAACTGACTGAAGCTTTCATTCTGATGCTTCACCCAGCATGGGCATTGTAAACTTGCATTTGTTACAGCCTTGTCAGGAACAGCCCTCCCAGCAACTCCACGCAATCAATCATCCAGTCAATCTTCTAAAAATCAGGTTGTCAGCACAAAGCTTCAGCAAAGGGGTCAGGAAGTCCTCTGCCCTTTCTTTTGTCAGTTCCTCCTACCCTTCCCTGGACTTTCCTTCTCTTTGGCAAGAAACTTCAGAAGTCAGTTCCATGACTTTATGGACAGATCTATATAAAACAGTGACTCAGTCTGTGCTCACTTACTGGCAGAGCTGTATCAGCTGCAAACTTTAAAATGGTGAAATAGAAAAATTACAATTCAACAGAAAAAGAAAACATTCTGGGCCAAAAGTTTGGGGGTGTAAAATCTTCCTTATGTGTCAGCGGTTTCTGCTATTTAATATTAGAGATGGACCCAAAGAGTTTCTTTATGAGTCTCTTCTCCTTCAAAGCTCAAATATTGACTCTCAAGAGGATTTCTGTGTCTTTGCCCAGAACTAATTTCTACCTACTTTCAGTGTAAAGCTCATATTAAAATAACAAGATAGCAGTGGCTGGCAGTGTGGAGAAGGTGTAATCTACTCATTAGATATTTCTTAGCACCAAAATCCCAGCTGCAAGCAGGGATCTTAGTTGAGGATGGTCCAGAAAGGTTCTTGTTCTGAACACCTGGAGGATATTGTGCTGCTCATTGTCAAAAAATGCAATCATTTTTGGTCACTTTAAGTTACAAGTCTCAGGAAAGAAAAAACACTGGTAGTGATTCCAGTTGCTTTTTTTCTCCTCCCAGAAATTAAAACCAATGCCTGGACTGGTGCCTTTGAATTTATTTATCTTTTTTAAATTGGAACTTGAGGGGCAAGTTGGTGTGAGAAACTTTCCCAAATAATCCGTGTAAACCACACCAAAACCCAACAAACTCCACCAGTCTGGAAAGGTCTGGGAGTGAGAGGAAGGCACATCTGCAGACAGGCTGGGGACATCAGCAGTTTTCAGCTGGCTGCCAGCAGCAACAACGGCTTCTGCATTCCCTCAGGCAACAGAGAGTTGGATTTGGTGGTTCTGGAACCAGCAGAACACCTGGTCTGGGCAGCCTTTGGCTTCTTCATGGAGGATTTGGAGGGAGCCTGAGGAATTGGGGCACTCCTCCCTTGTGGGCAGTCTGGGCACCTGACGGCTGTGGGCTGCTGGGGAAATCCCGGCCAGCGCCTCTCAGTTCTGCAGGCAGGTGTCCAAACCTTTGGGCCAGAGGGCAAGTGAGTCCTTGAAACTTTACTGCAGACACAGGAGAAATCCCCGTGGAAGGCAGGACTCCAGAGAGAAGTGAAAAAACCAAGATGCACCAGTTCCAGCACCTTCGGTGACATGAATCAGGACGGAGCAGGCTCAGGGTTGGGCACCACAACCTGCACGTAAAAATGGGGCTGTTTGGTGGGGGTTGGGGGGCATTCAGACCAATAGGCAATTCTCATTGAAGGTCTACTTGCTGCATGCCTTTGGACAAAACAACACACTGCCCTCTACTCTGAGGTCCTGTATCCCCATCACAGGAACAGCAGCATTCTGTGCCAGCACTTGGTGTTTTATGGAAGAGCCTCCTTCAGGCTTGGGCAAGGTAACAAGTGCTTCCACCTGCCCCCAGAGAGAGTTTGAAGCCTAAATACCCCCAGCATCAGCCTCATAGGCACCATCACGTCTTTTCTGCCCAGTCTGGAGTGGGAAACATGGTCCTACCTGTTCAGACCAACACAAGCCTCAGTTCACCACCTTTCTCTTGGAGGTTCTGATATCTCAACCTGAAGCCAAACCCCTTTCCTGCCATTTCTCTCTCCCCCCTCTCCTTCCCAGTTCAACTTGTTTCCTGTTCTCAGAAATTTGCAGCAAATGTGTGTCTCTTGCTTTGTCCTGTAAACTCCACATGACCATGGGAACAGTTCCTGACCCAGCTGGCAGCCCGCACGCTCTTCTCATTAAACTTTGGCTGTCGCCTCAACTGGATCTTTAGGAAACATCCAGGTGAGCACAGCTGGGAAAGCACTTCCATTCACCTTGAGGATGCACACAGCATTGTTCCCCAGTCTGCCTTTCACTGGGGGAAGCTTCGTCCCTTGTATCTGCTAAAACACCGAGCCTCTCCCCACTACACTACCTCTCCTCAGATCAATTCCATCTACAACTGCCTCCAAAATCCTTTTTTCAGGGCACACAGGGGAGTTCTGCAAGATGACTGGTACAGGGAAAGCCTGTACCAAATTAGAGAAGGCCAGAATTTATGGGCAATGGTATTTTGTGAAGCCTGAAAATTCTTATTGAAACTGTCAGAGCATCTGAAATACTTTTGCCAGTCAAAACCAGTGGTGCACAGTTCCTGGTTCCTGAATTTCTGCAGAAAACTTCAAAGCACTGTCATATGGCTTGAAGGCCCACATGGATCCCACCTGTTTGTTAGCCCAGCCAGGTGATTTAGTGCTCCTCAGACACCTCCCTCACACCAACTCACAAACTGAGCAGGCAAACAGCACTGACTGCAGTCAGCACCCCCCTCTTGTGCTTGCACCTGCCTGGTGCACTGAGGAGGAGCTACGGTGCAACCCCCAGCTATGCTCTGCCAGCTCACTCCAATGGCACAGCCTCTGTTGTGTCCCACCAGGAGAGGAATGGGGAAGGAGGCAGCAGGGCTTGCAAGCAAGACCCGTGTTATGGCTCATGCAGCGTTTGGCTGAGGAGCAGAGCAGCCTTCAGCCCTTCCTGAGAGCTGAGAGCAAAGCCAGGGAACCCACCTGAGGGGATCAGCATCAGATCACCTTGCTACCCAGCTCCACACTGCTGAGGGGTCATCTGTGAATTTTCCCAAATCCCTCTGTCATCCAGACCCCTGGAGTACCTGGTGGGGGTGGCCCATTAAGTAAAGAGGGCAGACCACTTGGGCATCATCACTTTCTGACCAAAGCATGCAAATCTTCCCTTAAATATCTGGAAGAGGAGGTGAATTATGTTGCTGGTCCTCCCAGCTGACTTGCTATGTCCAGCTGGGAGCTGCAATGGGTAAACTGGGCGGAAGAAGAAGACACAGAGGGAAGCTTTTTGACCAAGGAAATTAGTAACTCTTGCTGCTTTTGGAGGGTGCTGGCATTAGCCCAGAAGGAAGATCTGATGCCTGAGAGGGTCTGTGAGAGCCATTTTTTTAACCACCAGTATGAGAGTGACTGTGAACCCAACTCTCACGGCTGCCCTGGGAGGACTGCGCAGCAAAGCGCTCTGTGCGTGTGCACGCACGGGCATGAACAGAGCGCGCTGCAAAGTGTCAGCGGCCTGCTGAAGAACATGGTTTAAGGCCATCCTGGGGATTTCCCAGCCCTGACGAAGAATTTAATTTCCCTCCACAGGGTGGGAAAATTCAGCAGGGGGTTGGTTGCTCAGGACACTGAAGCAGAGCAGGTATGATGTGGAGGCAGGGTCTCCTGCCATCAGCAGCTGCACTGGGTCCAGTCACAGCAAGGAATGTAGGCTCATGGAGAGCACTTGGCTTCCTGACTTGTATGAGTTTCTCCACCATGAATCCAGCCTTAACAGACCTGCAGCCAGAACTGTCTGCTTTATGTGCAGTAACAGCCCCCAAATCTCACACTAAAGGAAGGGAGAGGGTGGCAGAAGGTCATCTCTGTGACTAAGTTAGGAGCACAAGAGTTTCCAGTGACAGGGCAGATGGCAAGGCCAAGCTTGCCATACCACTACCCATTCCTCACAGAAGAGAAAATATGCTTTTCAAATGAGAAATCTTCCAGATATACACTGAAAAAAAGCAGAAACTGAAAATATGTGGGGGAGGGGAGAGAGAGGGAAAGCATGTGTGAAAGATAATTTCCCAGAAAAGAAAAAAAAAATTATCTCAAAAGTGAAAAATCCTTGGCACCAATTATGACAGTCCAGTTTCATTGGATAGGTTCTGAAATGAATTTCACTTGCTTTGCAGAGTAAAAAGATCTTTGGAGAAAGCTTTGAAATGATGTCAAGTCCCAGTTCATGCTCTTTTCTGCAGCACCCCAGGACTGGGGGAACTCTGTGCAGCTCTCTGTCACCAGTGCCCTGTGTGACCTTCAGCAAGGAATTTAAATCACCTATGCCACAAGCTTAGTTGACATAATAGGTGATAACAGGATGAAAAAATGTTTTGATTTAAAAGCCAAGATACAGTACAAATATGTAGACTGGGGTTCATCTGAAACATTTCCAGTAAAGCATCAACAACAAAAAGCTGTTTGTTTTATTGGGACGTCAAATATAAATGCTCAAACAAGTCCAAAAAAAGCCTTTTTGTTTCATTTTTATGGCTCAAAAAGGTGGGGAGAAAAGTATTATCTCTATTTTTAAAAAGTTAAATATAGATATATCTATGTACTGTTTCAAAACAAAAACATGAATAATTTTTGAGATGTCAGAACAATTTAGTTCTTAACCTAAGAAATTCACCATGAGTGATGTTAATTGAAATTAATATGTATTTTTGTAGGGAATTAATAAATAAATAAATATATATAGGGAAGAATTCATCAGTTCGAAAAGCCAACAGTACCTCCCAGCTTTGCAGGAGTTTGGGGATAGTTAAATCAGACATATGAAATCTACAGAAACTATGTGACAAGATGCCAGATAAGTGTCTCAGAAAGACAGGATTTGATTGTCATGGGCCTGTTCTCATGAAAAATAAAAGGCTCCAGTTTCTGTACAATTATGTACAGACAAGACATGTGTTTTCACTGCATGGCAACAAGCCTGGAGTATATTTTTTGCTCCTGAATTACAAGGAAAACTTGGCATGAGGATGACCCACACAGCAAGAAGTGGGCAGATTTAATACAGATGCATGGGATAGTCTCTCAAATTCAAAAATTTTTAGTGTCACAGCTGTTTTTCTTTTGACCTATCTACAGGATACCCTCATAGGGACCTTCTAAGATTGGGCCGGGCTTTTTAGGTGCTACCACCATAGATTTATAAACGAAAAAAAAAACTTATCTTAGTGCCCTTCCACCTATGCCTGGGATTCTGCAGTAGCAGGGCTTTTGCACTACCACAGTCTGCAAGAGAAGGCAAGATTGAGCTGGACAAGGAGAGGATTTTCTGCCTCTGCCTGTAGCAGCTTTTGAGTTTTCCTCTTTGGGTGCTCATTCACATGTGTTGTCTCCATTTCATTTCTTTCAAGCCTGCAAAAATAGGAGGGTGAAGATGCTTTTTCATCATGATCTAGCTCAGGACAGTGGGAATTCAGAGAGATGGGGATGTAATTCTGCTTCTCGGCAGCACCCACGTGTCTGTGCAGCTCCTGCAACCATTAGGAGCAGCAACCAGGTTTGAAATGTCAGAAATGGAGGTTTTGAACATCTCTCTGCTAGACCTCCCTTTCCTGCTTCCCACAGTGAGTCCCTCAGGACCATTTTCAAGCTCAGCTGTCCAGGTCATAGTCAGCCCATGGCCAGCAGCACCACAAAGCCCTGATGGCTCTTTCCCTCACTTCTTCAAGACATGCTGCTGAGTGTTTGCACCAGCAGCCTTCATTGCCTGTGGACCTTTGTTGGCAAACAGCCCATTCACCATCTTTCATGAGTGGCAACATAACCAACACGGAGAATTAATTTTGCTCATTTAAAGGGGAGGTTGGCAGTTAGTTCCAGCAACAGCCGTGCTTCTTTCAAGATTTAATCAAGGTCTACAAACAAGCCAGAGGAAGAGGCAACAGGCTTCACATAACAAGCTGACTAGTCTGACTCTGACATTTTCCTTCTGTATTCCCAAGGAACAGCCAACCCCAGGGAAAGCAGACAGCACAGTTATGCAGCGTTAGAAGTATAATTTGAAACTGTAAAATAGAAGAGCCTCCTTTTTGGTGCAGGTCTCTGGGTGATCTTTCCTTTTGAATGTCACACAAAGCCACCACAGAGACGTGTCTTTGAGAGTTAAAAACATCAAACTGTTTCACTGAGGACAAAAATTCTGATTTAATTTGTGTTTCAAAATATCAGTAATAGTAGGATGACTCTCTCCTGTCATACGAAGTTTTCAAGGACAGCATGAAAAGTTTGCTTGTGTGCATTCAGAGTGGCCATGGGTGTGAAGTGTCACACACATAAGCACGTATCTATGTATGTATATATATGTATACACATACATATATATATATACATATGTATATATACACACTGCAACTGTGATGGACGGAAAAATCAAGCCCTCAATATTTATAACTTTGGCTCATATCCCAAGCAAAGCAGCCCTAGTGCAGAAGCTCTATTTGTGGCAATGGGATCTACACACTCCATTTTAGTTCTAATCCTAAGCAAGCTGGCAGACATAAGGTTTTATGGGAAGTAGAACAACTAATCCATGCTGAAGTGCACCACAGAAAGTTTCCTAAGTATAGCGTCCCCTCAGAAATATGAGGGCTCAAATTAACCCCCTAAATCCTCTTTATCAAAGTCAGCCAAGCCTGGGGATGGTAAATTGATTATGTGGCCAGCTCCAGCAGATGAAGTACTTATGGGAGAGGGCTGTGAGGAAAGTGTAGAAAAAGGACTGAATTAGCAAAACTACTGACATGGAAATCTCCTGGAGCTTGAAGTCTGAGCACAGTTCTGCTGAATCCACAGCATTCACACCAGAATCTGGGGAGATTTGCATCTTGCTTGGACACCCTGATTGATTTGTGAAGAACAGCAAGGTAAATCCCTGGTTGAAACAGAGCCTTGGGAATCTGGATAATTATGACCCCACAATGATATTTGTTGCCCCTTGGCATTATTGCCCAGTGTGGTGTGCACTCCTTGTCCCCTAATATTCCCATCCAAATCCATGGCTGTGATCAGCTTTGCTCTAGTTTCTGGGCTGTATTAAACAATCAAAGAGAGGTTTCATTCCACTTTGTGAGTACTGGCTTCAGGCCAACTGTAAAGTGGAGGTCTGGTTACAAACTTTTTTAAACACAGAAGTGTGGCCAGGTCCAGGCTTTCTGTTTGGACACATAGCTCCAAGTCAAGGAGAAATTTCCAGTTGTCTGGATGCTGAGTCAGCAGAAACATTGGGAATTAGCACAGGGTATTTTTTTTGTTTTGCTTCCCCTTCAAACCTTGAAACGGGCTCAAATTTTTTTGCAGCTTTGGCCAGTGGTTCTCATGTCTTCCCAGATGAGATGTCCAACAGGAGATTGCCAAGTGCCCTGGGAGTTTTCTGTGACCCTGACCACTGGCCCAGAAAGGAGGGAGCTGAGGAGAGAGATGACACCTATCATGCTCATTTCATGAGAGATCCTGCAGGGACTGACAACCAAAGGTCTTTCTTACCAAAGTGCAACTCACAAAGGAGCAGAGAAGGGAGAGGAATGCAATGAAAACATCTGATATAGAAGAGCTTTTGGTTAATATTTCTTTGCTGAACAGTATTTTTATTTCTTTAATGAGTAATTATGGAGAATGAATATTACCTAGAGGAAAGTTTTCTGATAATGAAAAATACAGATTTTGCCACACAAATTGAACCTCATGAGTTCCTAAAGCAGGAACAAGTTCACCAGCTTCTCCCTTCCTAGTGCCCATGGAGTAAATGAGAAAGACTATAGAGCTGGGAGTTGAAAATTAATTTTTGTCACTACTGATGGCTGACACAGAGACTTCTGCTTCTACAGCACTGATCCAAATCTGAAGGCCTGACCCAGAGAACAGCTGTGGACTGAAAAATATCCCCATTTGTCTTCAGATTTCAGATCTCAGTGAAGACTCTGTGTAGTTCCAAATTCACCCAAGAAAGATTGGTGCCATTTGAAAATTAGAGAAAAGCTACTTCAAACAAATTAAGGGTGTGATTTGGGGCTACAAATTAAAAAACAAACAAACAAACAAAACAAAACAAAAATAAAAAACCCAACCAAACAAAAAACTCCACCAAAGTATACCATGTAGAAAGATCTGCTTGAAACCATTTATCAAAGATCCCAAACAAAATCTCTCACCTCCTTGACCCTAAGAGCTAAGGACCTAAATAACTAGGAAGACTGGTTGTAATTTCCTCTAAGCTCAGATGACCAGGTTTTAAAAAAGGAATAAAAACACGTGTCCCTTTTAGGTTATTTTGGCCCCCCCTTTTCCTTTATCTTTTTGTGTGTAGGACTTTTCAAGCATCATGTAAATGGAGGAGTACTTGGGACAAAAAACATTGAAGAATTTCCCAGGTCTCAGCTGGGGTAGAAGTTCTGTGAACTACAGCCGGAACAGTTTTCATGCACCCTCAGAAACCTATAAATGTTTTCAAAGAATATTTACTAGCAACCTTTTCACTAACATTTGCCAAACTAATTTGAAAAGGGAAGCAAAGTTTCTGTCAGAGGAGCAACTCCTAGCAAGGGAGCCACAACCTCCTTTGAGCTGCCTTGGGGTGGAGGAATAAAAAAGCAAGCATAAAAAAGAAAAAGGATGAGGAGGAGGAGAGGCAAAGAAGGGAAAAGCATCTGTAAACATAGTCTGCAACTTTGGCTTTGGAGCTCAAGATAATAAGACCGTGGACTGACAAATTCCAAGAGCTTTTTTCTATTTATATTAGCTTATATTTATTTATTCAATATGTGAGGATGTGATTCCTTGCATTAATCATTACCTTGGTAGAGCTTTTCCTGATTCCTTTCCAAGATTAAAAAAAAAGAAAAAGAAAAAAAAATAGACACAAAAATTTAGTGTAGATTGTAGCCCCCTTGTAAGAAAGGGCAGGACAAGTTGTTGGGACAGCCCTGCAGTGTAGGGTTTTATTTATATCATTGTTGCTGGGAGATTTGCAAAAAGGCGTGCAGATGCTCTCCTCATGGAAACAAACAGGCCAAGTTTGTGTCAGATTTCAGAGAAGGTCTGGATAAACCTCTCTGAGCCATGTCACCCTTGAACTCAGTCTTCCATGTGGAATACCCCAAATTTCCACTTTGGTTTCTGTTCAAGGATCGGGTGTTTGAGACCCCAGCCTTCCAGCCTGCCCTACAACAACAGCCCTGCCCCGGCTTCCCTGCCTTCCCTACCTGTGGCAGACTCTCTGGGAATGCCCACTGGCCTGCTGAGGTGTTTAGTGCCACACCAGGGTCCTAAGCTCTGGTGCAAAGCAGAGCACATTCCAATGTAAATGGACACTGATCTCATTCAGACCCCAAAGTGTCATTCCTGTATGGAAGGGTAACTGAGATGTGTGATTGGAATCAGTCCCATTTTCCTAAAGAATGTGCAATTTCTGCGTTTAGAGCTGGAATTAATAAGAGTGTCCACTCAGTGCAAGTATGAGCAGGTTTCCATTGGTTACCAGCAGCAGAGGAGGAAGGCAGCAGCTGGTGAGATGCCCCACAAAAAGCTACTAATGAAAAGGAAAGGTGAAAGTGATGGTCCTGTACTGGGATCCATTTTCACACTGGCTGAGTTATATCAGAGCCTTCAAAGAAAAGGAGACTCTGCTTTGCACTAAGAAAATGTCTCAGGCCAGGAGTAGAGTCAGGCTTGGATCAAACAGGCAAGAGTAGCTGTGTGAGCTACCAGCTTAGGGGTAGATAGGATTCACCTGAGCTGGAGAAGATTCCTCTCTAGAACAACACAAAAGGCGACTACAAGGAGAGAGAAAGGGAGAGCTGTAGGTGTGACTCAGTTTCCTGAACAGAGAAGCTTTTTGAAATGCTTACAGTGCTGTATAGGACTGTTAAAAGTTGCACCCCCAGTCTTCCCAGGCACTGAACCATCTTCCTCTCCTCCATTCCTATACATTTTATGTCTTCAAATAAACAATCTCTTCTACACCATAAACATACATCAGCTGCCAGGATTGTAGGAAGGGAAGATAATGTTTTCTGTGCTTCTTTTGTGCTGATGGGTGAAGATGGCTTAACTGATGATTTCTGGTATGCTTTTGGAGCAGGTGAAACTTTAGCACTATCTAAACAGTGAAGTCTTCCCTTCCTAGCAGAGACATGTATCCTGGCCAGCATTGCTCAGTTTAACCCATCAGCTTAAAATTCATCCTGCACTTTGAAGTGAGTCATCCAAGTGGGGAGCAGAAGTCTCCAAGGTACGCAGGCTTCTCCCTGCCCATGCAGAACAGCTCACCACAACACTCCTTCAGACACAGGGCCAGTCCAGGGCTGCGTGACTCAAACAATCAGGTTTCCATCTCCTGCCTTGGGACACTAGTCCACTTTTAGGAAAGTTTTCCTCAAGCTAATTTTTCCTTTGCTAAGCCTTAACCCGCTGCTCTTAATTCTCTATGTCTTGCGTTAGCCCTCCTCCACCCTGGACCTCCCTGAATGACTGATCTTTCTTCTTGGATGATCTTCAGATATTTGCACATCATTATTTTTCTCTCCTGCTAAGAGGTCTTGTAGCCCATAGTAATGCTTGTATGTCATAGTGTTTTGGGTCCTGTGTTTATCTGAAGCAATTTTCTTGTCTTCTTTTTAAGAAAAAAAAATGTCAGAAAATATACATGGAAATCAAAATCAACTGGAGTCACTCACAAGTCAGGATGCCATCTGCCAAAATGTCTTCCAGGGTGCTTTTATTTATGGCTGACTTTCAAAACTGCAAATGAAGCAGCATAATGGAAATATTGGCTCCACCTTATCTTTTTTCTACACTAATGTAGAGACAACTGAACACACCAGGGATTCATGGGTGTGATACTTTGACCCTGTGGGAGCTCAGCTGGGAATAAACAAACACCCTTTTGTCGTAACTTCCTTTCCTAGAACTTGTTCTGGTTCATTAGTAATCACCCTCACCACTATTTTATATGTCTAGAATGCCAGGCATCCCGAAGGACACTTATGTCCTTAACACAGCATCCACTTGTTTTTTATACTAGGAGCAGCAAGTGCTATAGCAGAAGAGTCCCACATCTCATTTAGCAAAAGCAGCTCCTTGAACAGGAAGATGCATTAACAAGAAGATGTAAAAATCATGACAGGGCCAATGAGGGAGTGCCCAGGGAAACAGTCAAACACCTGTGGTTAGACAAGGGAATCACCTTCTAATATTGACTTCTCTCCAGTCCTCGCAAACAAGTTTGGATACCGAGTATCTTGGATACCTCTGATATCTTGGACTTCATATGTGCCTTGTAGACATCTAAAATTAGGGTAGGAAGAAACACCGAAATATGAGAGCTGTACTTCAACTGTCCTCTGTAAAATGGACCATTAACAGCAATGAGTACTAAGAGGAGAAATATCCTACAAACATTTTGAAATGCTCATATACTTCTGACACCAAAGCCACAGACGTAGCTGCATTAGATGGACTGAATTGTAGTTAATTTAGTTTAATTTTTTTCTGTTGGTCTTGTGCCTTAAATACTTTATACCTGAAAGGAAAAATTCCTGTATGAAATACTCCAGTCCTTCCTAGGGAGTGGCTATTTTGCCACCAACACTGAGGGTCCACAGAAGCGCTGAAGCCTGGTGCCCCTCCAGCAACTACAGGGTCATGATTTCCACACGTGGTTCCGTGGATTTCTCCTAAGAGGAGCATGAATCGTGACTGCAATAAAATAGTTAATCTCTGACAAGCTTCTCTTGATCATTTCTAATAATCAGTGCCTTTGTTGGAAAACCCATAAAATAGCCCACAAACTGAAAGGGACGTCACTACCGTAGGAGGGGTGGGGAGGTGGCAGTGAGACGGAAGTTGGTCAGGATCTGAGAGTTAATGATGATGACAACTTTGGAATTTTCAGGAAGAAATTTTATCTCCATTTATCCCCATCAGCTGCAGTGGCCAATACCCATAGCATGACACTCCAGGCCCCAACTGCTTAGACATTATTGCTTGCTGACTTTTTTTCCCCCTGCAATATATTGCATTCTTTCTAAACATCTGTTTGCACAGAGAGATGTGTTGAAAAGACTGTGGTTATTCATTTAATCACATTTTGACATGGCATCACTGAGTGATTATATTAGCAAAGCTGATGAGTTTTCTTTACAAAGGGAAGCCCCATGGAACAACATGAAACAGGCATTGTTGTAATTTTGCTGGAACGAAAGAGGGGAAAAACTCAAAACCAAAAAAAGCCCTTGCTCACGGCATGTCTCCACCCAGCAACGAGAGGCAAGCCAGAGATCTCTGAACACGTCCTAATTAAGGCAGTAAGTTCACAGAGCAGCAGGCAGTACCGGGGGGGACAGGCTGCCCGGTCTGAAAGCAGCACGGCTGGATCTATGTGCTGAATCCATGGGTGTAAAATCCCGGTGCTCCTTCGGAACAGAGAGGGCCGGAGCACAGCCCTGCATGACCGCAGCTGGACTTCTGCACTCACATCGGATGGGGCGAGAAGCTGAGGGTTACGTCGTGATCCAGGCTTCAAGAAACCTGTGCTCTGCTCCAGATCTGGAGCAACCGATTTAGTGTTTGTAAAAAAATCCCCACAACCCAGCTGTGCACAGCTCCAGCGTGTGTTCAGTGCTTCAGTCTCCTCTCCCGTACAGAGGCAAGGAGGGTGAATTGAGGCAAACCCCTGAAGGTCTCCTACTGTGAGGATCTTCCAGCTAAAAGAAACGTGAATGACTGCCATTAACAGCTCGTTTGATTGTATAACTGGCTATTCTTTGGGGTCTGCAGCCTTTCTGTGGACTCCAAGTTCAGAGCATTTTCCTACCATTACAGAGAGGGTCCAGAAGGAACCCTTAAGCCAGCCCTCCTCTTTCTTTTCCTCTTTTCTTTTAGGTTGAAAAGTGGAACAGATTTAGAAGAGCTTTGTTCCTGCTGCTTTCATTGTGAATTTATTGCTCATGAAAGGAGCTAGGCTGATAGCTCCAGCAGCTCGGTTTCATTCTCCGAAGAGCAGCTACAGAGGAAGGCACTGGCGGATCCCCCAGGGCCAGGCTCCAGCACTCGTGCAGAGAGTCAGCAGATGCCCATCTTCACCACAAACTCAGTTCTCCTTCTGAGCTGGCAGGCTGGGCCAGGACAGCCACGTCAATGCTACGTGCCATGGCACAGACAGGATCCTCTCTCCTGCGGTTGTCACCAGGAGGGTTGAGGCAGGGGGTGGGGAGCAGTGTTTTATATGGGCTGAAATCTACTTTAAATCCAGTTCCTAGAGGGCAGATGACCCTCCAGGGGCAAAATCTGAGACTCTTATGAAGTTAAGACTACCTTGAAAGCTTGTCCCCAATTCAACTGTAAATCCCCAAATTCTTTTGTGTTCTCTTCTTCTGAAGGAGAGGTAACTATGCTCTCTGAGAGCATTTCAAGCTAAAAATTATGCCTTGTATAATGCTACACTAGAAGGCACATTAGATAATCTGCTGGTTTTCAGAGTGAACTGCTTCCTCCCCACAGCATCCCACCGACAATCCCAATAGAGATTAATGGTACAGACAGATGTCCCCTCTGCCAGCATCTGTGCTGATGGGAGAAATCACTTCCCCTTGGACTTGTCACACCTCTCCTGCCAACATTGCATGTTCCCTTCCTCATTTCAGCCACAAGGAGCTGGATTAGAAAACTAATTAAATAATGAGGTTTTTGCAATTTTGTTTCATTCAAATTGCAAAGAAGTTGGAGAACTTCTACTCAAGCAGCTCTACTGCTGGATGGTTTAAGATCGAGAATATGTGTCCACAGCCCGGACACCTTTTCTCCTCCAAGGGGCTCATGCTTAAATAATGCAATGGATGCAGGTCCCTGGGAAGTGGATTGGGGACAGGTGCTCTGCTGCTAATTGCTTTGTTTATTCCTCTTCGCTTGGCTGGACTGCTAATGCCAGTCCTTCTCCCTTTGCAAAGGTTACATGGAAAGGTTTCCCATGAAGACTTGAAATGCTAACTTGATGTCCTTTAGAAGGTGGTTTCATAGTATTCCTGGATTTCTATTTATTAATTAGATTTCCAGCAATGGAAGAGCTTTCAGGAACAAGGATCATCTGAGATCACAGATTTGCAGCAGAATATCTGTGCAGTTGTTTTCTTTCTGGTGCAGTATCCCGTGTGTGCAAGACACACTGAGCAGGAGGGATCCTGAGTGCACACAAGGGTGCCCCAGGCAGCCTCATGCTTCATGCAGCTGTGACAGCAGGGAAGCATCTGTGAGTCAGTGGACCCTGCTCTTGGCAAGAAAACTCACCTGTCTGTATCTGACACAATGGTATTTCCCGTTCCTTTAGTCTGTGGGTCAAGCAGAAGTGTGACTATGCAGAGTCTCCCACAGGGAGAGAGCCCATGTAAGTGAGCCAACATGTGCTGGCTCATAGGATCCATTAAAAGCCATTTCTTTCCTTCTTTTCTTAGCAGCCCAGTCCTTCCTCTGACACATGCCTTGACAAAATGCTGTTTCATGTGTCAAAGTGGAGCAATTATTCTACACATATATTCATCTTCAAGGACAGTTTGAGTCACTTGAGGTTTTCTCAAGGCTTTGAGGTAGCAGCTGATATCTCACAGAAGAGCTCCAGCTTGCAACTACAGCACTGGGCAAGTCAATATACTTGAATCTCTTGGATGCATGTCAGGAGCTCACTTCTTCGTGAGGCTTGGCTGCAGCTCCCAAGCTCTCTCCCAGGGAATTCATCAAGATCTCTCTCCTGTGTGTCTGCAAGTTTATATTTTGCTTTGGCCTGAGCATCCATACCGATATCATACTTGTAAATCAACCCCCTGTAGGTGAATGGAGGATTTAGCAGGAAGCTAATTGCATCATTTAACTCCTCATCCTCCTCAGCTGTCAATCAGCTTTCTGCTTTTGTGACCCAGAGCTCAGTTGTCTCCAGGTTTATTTTCATTTTAATTTTTGTGCTAATTAAATTTGGATTCCAAGTTTTAAAAAAGCAAAAATGGTACTGCTAAGGCTGGGAATCAGGAGTTGTATTGTTGTTATCTGAGTCCAGCCAGAGGGTAAATGATACCAACTTTGCTGTAGGCTCAAAAGGCCAAAAAACAAAAAGGGAGAGAAAACATAAGATACCTCCCAACTTGCAGTTTTCCTAACTTGTCTGTTTAATGTTTTGGGGGGTTCTCCCTGTGCTCTGGCACTTTGCAAGGTTTATTTAAATCAGCATATGTTTCCCCACATCTGTGGATCTTACCATACACGTGCCAGCACAGCATATGTTCACATCATTGGTCTGCTGTTTCTTTACGTGCCTGGGAATGTAACGCTGGATGTGTAAGACACAGAAAAGAAACAGGGGAGTATGACCAAGCTGCTCTTCTCTGGTATGCCATGGAAGCAGTTAAAGGTGCTGAATAAGGTTTGGTCCAGTTGTGACATGTTCTACGTGCACAAGATAAAGGTTAACTCCAAATGACCTCCCGGCAAAAGTGCCGGTTCACCTTTCTTTTAGCTGGTCAGTTTTAGATATACAGACGTATATCTAAAACTTCCATTGTGTTAGAAGCTGCACAAGTCATAAAAAAGGGCAATTCCTGCACAAGAATTACCAGCCAGACTAAGAAAGGAAAGGGAAGAAATAATGTTAGAGGAACTCTGAAATCATCAGAAACTTGATTGGCTAAACAAAATCTCCTGGCCACATGTTCTAGCTTTTTATCACACAACCTTCTTTCTGAGCATACAAAAATTGGACATGGCTTTCCAAATGCACATGGGGGTCAGATCAAAGCAAGACACCGTCCTCTAGACCTTGTTGTGTGACCTGGACCCTGTCAGGCCCCTGGTTGCTACCAACCAAGAGGATGATGTGAGCACTCCCTAATGTGCCCTGGTGCAGAGTCAGCCAGCACTGCTCAAGCAGCTGATCCAGGTGCTATGAGCTAATCCAGCTGACTGCCAGCAGAGCTCCAGGAGAGGTAATCTTTGGCTGGAGGGCTGTGCCAAGCATCTGCAAGCTGTAATGGCTTCAACCAGCAGAGCCACTTGCTGGCTGAACATCTGCTGGTAGCTATTTATGAAGTGTCATACATACGTACATACATACATACATACATACATACATACATACATACATACATACATGCATACATACATACATACATGCATACATACATACATACATACATACATACACCAGCACGGTCACGTGCCTGGCTGAGCATGGCACCAGGCTCCACCTGCTCCCTGGACCTGGGCTTGTCTTTCCCCTTCTTCCCTTTATTCTCCCCAGCCTTCACAGTCAGCTTTGCTGTGGGAAAACCACTGGTTCAGCTCAAGGTGGGATGGTATAGAGTAGAGAGGGGAGCAAGGAGAGGCTTGCACTGGGGCATTTCTCACCCTGTTCTCTCTCTCCTCATGTGGGTCACGTGTACTCACATGGTCTTTTGTGAGGCCATGGGCCAGGGGCAGTGAGAGTCTCAGATGGATCTGATCACTGGAGCAGAATTCTGTGGGAAGCTTTGTGTTGAGTTGCAGGATGCTCCTCTTAGGTAATTGCTCAAGCTCCAGCCAAGTCCCTATCTGCAGGGAGCTGCACTTCCATTCCATAACACCTTGGCATTATTCTGCTCTCATGAGTCAAACCATTGAGCAAGTTGGGACTGAAGAAACATGGAACAAATTATCTTTGTAGATCAGCTTGTTCAATAGCTCCAGCTTCCCCGACTTTTCCTTGCGGGATGTTTTCCTTTCAAAATGATGAAGATTATTAGGCCTGTGGGCAAGTCATGATGGCTCTCTTTGGAAAGGGCTGGGAGTGATGGATGACTTTTCTCTGTCTTCTCCACCTCCAAATTAATAACGGTACACCATAATTTGTCTCCCTGGATCCTTTTCCCAACCTTAGCTAGATCTCAAGAAAATGTAGTTGCACTAGGAAAAAAGGCAAGTTTTTCTGAGAGGAGGGAATCTAAAGAAAAATGATAATAAAATATTATCTGTTACTGACTGTCTTCCAGGCAGAGTAATTGACCACAGTTGGGGTCCAAACTCTTCAGGAAGGAGTTAATCAGAACAGCATCTTGGAACCTTGGGATATTTTAGAAGAAAAAGACTGTTCATGCGAGAAGGAGACTGGACAGGACCTGTTTGTTGGATGGTAGCAACACATGGACCACATAGTGTTAAGCTTGCATCACTCTTTCCATTATAAATCCTGAGCCCGTCTGGGCTCCAAACTATCAGCTCAAAGATGAGCAATATTTATTTTCAAATATTGTGCAAAATGCTTTGAGTCTTTTTGGAATCCCAGGGTGATGGGGAGGGGGAAGGCAAAGCATGCTGGATGCTTTCCTCTTTTGCAGAGTGTCCAAACTGTTTTGTTGCTGAAGTTCCAGACCAAAATGGGCTTAATTTTAAGCAAATATTTATTCTTTCTTCAGTCAGAAGGGGTGAGGCAGAAATAAAAGCATCAGTGTTTGACCTCTAGCAAGCAAGTTCAGGCTGTGCAAAAACTGCATGTGGTAGATGAACCACACTCAGAATGAAGCAGAGAGAGAAAGCTAGGGCAGTACTCTGTAATGGCCTGGAGTTCAAACTAACAGCAGTACTATTTTGTAAGAGCTTTTAAAGGACACCTTCAGATGGTGCCTGGTCCTTGTAAGGATGCAGGAAATGACAGCTCCTCTTCCAAACCCACCGTCTAATTTTGATGTTATTGAACTGAACAGTTTAAATGAGTCTCAGTTTCTTCAGCAGGACAAGGAGTCAGTAGAAGTCCAAAGCTGACAGGCTGACAAAGAGCATGAAGGAAAGGAATTCCTCACTCCTTCTATTTTCTTTCACAAGAACAGTCATTAGGAGAAATAATTACCCAGCAGCACCCAAGGAAGGCGGTTTCTAGCAAAATATTTGTAATACAAGTATTAAAGCTATGATTACTTCTGAAGATTCAGGCTTCTTTAGACACTCCAGTGAGGACACCCACCTTCTAAGGAAGTGGTTGCTGATGCTAACTCAGCCTTGGAACTGTGTTACTCATGTTACTATCCTGCTTTTTAAAATTACCCACTGCCTCTGATTTGAATATGCCATTTTATGTCCCTGTTTGCTGTGGAAGACCAGGAGAAAAGCTGGTCCTACACACCATGGAATAGAATTTCTCTTGAAGCTGTTATTATTTCCAGAAGGTTTCCCATAGTTGGTGGTGTTTGCATGTAAAAAGATCAAACCACAAGCTTATTTGAAATATGTGGGGTGATCCTCATGTTCCTCTGAGTAATTGTTGTTTCTGATGACCAGTTTGAGTAGGAGCAGCAGGCAATATTTATCCTTACTCTTATTCAATCCCTCTGCTACCTGGTACTGTATAGCTGTTGATTACTACTGCAGCTGGGTCCCCAGCCTCTGGAACTCATTGCAGGCCCAGGTACCTCGAGTTTTGTACTAACACCTGGCTGCAGTGCACAGCCACCTGATTTTTACTCAGACAGCAGCTGAGCAGCTGCAGTTTACACAAATTCAATAGAAAGCTGGTCAGTTCCTCTGTTTCTCCAACCCAAAGAATGACCACTACAGTAATGCACAATTTCTTTTCAATTTAGAAGGCTTCTCTTTGGAGTCAAGGCGGGATTATGGCCATTTTCCAAGGAGCCACAAAGAATTTAAGACACTGCCCAGGTCTGTATCCATTTCCCAGAAAAAATGAGACGATCTGAAGGCATTAGAGTCTGGTTCAAGGTTATTAGGCCTAATCTGGGAGCCTGCACTAGCCCTTCTTATTAGCTGAGGCAACGTTAAGGTTTTACACTTGAGCAAGATTCTTCACTGTCATTACACTCTGGATCTACACAAACAATTCTACTGTCTGACTCCATTCAGCTTTGGAAACTTTCTACAGACCAGAACAGATTTGGATCACACCTACAAAGCCTTCCACTGGAGTTTGATTCAAGTCCATTGGTTCAAATTTCAGTCTCAGCTGAGATATTACACCTCAGGCAGTGTCTTACACATGGACAGCAGCAGATCTTGCAGGCAGCAGCTGGCCTGTGCTAATCACCAGAATCTACTGACACAAACCTCAGCATAACTCCCTTTGCTGATGTGATCTATCTGTTTATAATGCAGTGGTGATAAGAACAAAGGCATTGTCTTTTGGGGAACTTCTCGATGATAGCTCCTGCTCTTGATTGCATGATTCATGTGATCTCAGAAAGAAATGTAAATTAAATATATCAAAAGATAAATTTGTAAATAGTAATATATTTTGGAGGCTGTATGTGTAGAGAAAGCACCCATTCCATTAAGAGGAAAAAGCTGCCATTCATTTTTGCCCTCTTTTCCACAGAAGTAAATTGTTTACTGTTTGCTTTCATTTACTGAATTGCTTTCATTTACAACAAGGATCTTTGACATCCCAAGCCCCTTATCTGTCTCTTCCTCTTTCTCCTTATGAACACAAATACTCTTTTCTGCATTAAAAGCCATTGTACAACATTAAAGGCACAGAGTAGAAAGAGCAATTTTTTATCCAAGCTTTCCGTGGCACCACATGTCCTTGTTGCAGTTTGTACTACAGGACCACTGAATAGTAGATCACATATTTTTTTGGTGGGAAGTGTGAGCTGGAGTGTTACAGTAGGCAGCTGACATGGGACAGATCTGCAGAAACAATAAAGCCACTGCAGTTCTACTCAGTGCTGCAGCCTGGGTTTAACCTCTGCGCTCCCTGTAGGTTTTTGTTGTGTTGCTATCAGTTAGAATGATTCATTTGGGTTTTCAATTTGGATTCAGCAGACCAAGTTTAATCAAACAGCTTTTTCCTCCTTGATTAGAGAAGCAAGTGTATATGACACCTTGCAGGAGATACTGTATGACCAGAGAGTTTTAAAAAGCGTCTAAATCTGGGGTATTTATTGTGTCAAAGGGAAGAAAAATCACTCTAATTTATATCTTAGGAATTGCTGCCTGTGTTTATGAGGCAGAGAGGTGGTGGCAGCACACAAGTGTGCCCTAATACCACTTCCTCCTCACATACAGTATTAGAAAGTATTTTTTGGAGAGGGTGGTGTTTTAATTTTTAGGGGAAAGAATATTTTGAAAGAATGTAGACTTGGTTCTTTCGCTTTAAGATACCAGTATCAGAATTCCAGTCCCTTACTGAACAGTTTCTCATAATCCCACTGGGAAACAACAATGTCCTTAGTGGGAAGTTTTCCCCTTACAATTCCTTCTCCTTCCCTAGACCATCTTCTCCTCCAAGCTGTGAAGTCAGCAGCAAAATCTTTGGGGACATAGAGTGCAACACATGATTCCAGCTTCTTATTTCTCACTGCTGCAGGAGCTGGGACAACAGGCTGGAACATCCAGCAATTAAAGAAAAATAAATGTGGGATCAGTCTTAAAATGGTCACATACTCTGTGTTACACAGACTACTGCCAGGATCTGCAAATATTTGTGTGATCAGGCTCCACAGGGTTTAGAGCAGTAAGGACTGAGTTGCTTTCCCACAACCCCCCTTCTTCCTCCCTCTCTATTACTCCTCCACCCCTGCTGTTTCCCAGTCCTCCCAGGTTTCAGGACAAGATACAAAAAAATTTATTATTCAGTCAAAACTCTTGGGTGACCTTGGAGGTATAAATGTCTGGCCAAATGACATCCTAGCATTTGCTCAAGCACACCCTTCCCTATTCCACACCTCCCGTAGATTCTGTGGGTTGCAGTTATGTTTTTAATATTATTATCGTTTCTCTCCCCTCCACCCTAGAGCAATTAAGTTATTTTTTTTCCCTTTCAAGGCTCATGTCAATGAACAGTCAAAGAGTGAGACATGAACCTGCGTAGAGGAATCTCTGGCAAAACCTTTGAATGCTGTGAATCTGTGTGAGAAGAGAAATGTCAGGAGCAGTTAGCAAAAAATGAATAGCCCTGATCCAACTCTGTGACTCTTCTCCTGCCAAGTTCTCCAGTGCTCACTGGATGATCCAGCACAGCTTTGACAAGTCTCTCTGTTAAAGATTTCTTCCTCCTGTTTACCTGCTCTACGGCTTAATTGGGAAACTTTGAGTTCAATAGGAAATGGTCAGTAAGTCTCCAGGCATGCTAGCAACAGCAGGCTAGAGTCAAAACAAACCCAGGCCCACCACCACAACAAGGTAGTGGCCCTGATCCAGGAGAGACTGGGGAGGCAGGAGGAAAGTCACAGCTCTGAGCCTTCTCTGAGCTGCCCTGTTGGATGTGGAGCTGTGCCTCTGTACAGCAAGGACAGCACCTGGCACTGGGAATGGTGAAAGCAGACTCCTTTCCAGTGTGCAGTGACCACTTTCTTGTCTCCCTGCCTGAAGCTGTCACATCCATGGACAGTTCCAGCACTGTTCAGTCCCATTGCAGGAAACCAAGCAGCTTTGCCAAGGCATGCCTTGCCTCCTCTGTAATATCCCTTCTTTTTCATCTTCTCCCGTGACCTGAGTTTTGCCACTTGTTCCCAGCTGACTGGAGCCAATGCCATCAGTTTACATTCAGCTGCCATTTCCTTCCATGTCTGACAGTCCAGCTGCTGATTTACTAATGCCAGCTAAAAGATGAGGTTTTTGGGAGGAAAGGACATGTATGTGCATGCATGTTTTAGGTGAACTGACTGTCCTGGGTCTGTTTCAGACACTTAACATGACGTGTTTTTATTTCCTCCAGGAGGCTCATGCTGGCCTACCACTCCAAAAAGGAGCACATTGCTGATTTTTAGTTAGGATGGAGTAATGGCAGATAAGCCAAAGTGTAACAAGGATTTCACATGGGGAAAGAAAGGTGCTGCTTAGTCTGTGACAACCTTCTGGTGCAGGAGAAGCAGACAAGGTAATAAATTTCCCTCTGTCTTCCACCTCCACTTGAATATTCCTACTTCCCTTTGTCACATCAAGCCACAGCTGCAGAGGGAGGCAGCAATGGCCAAGAGGCAGTATTTCACCAACACTTTATTCAAAGTTCTACTCCTATTTTACGAAGCATTTAGGCACTCCAGGCTTACCTTGAGACCTGATTCAGTCTTCCAGGTTACCTCAGCTCCAGGGAATAAATTCAGTTTCTAAATTGGGTAGACAGATTGACTTTAATGGGTAGCAGAGACCCAGAACTGAGTTTAACCCTTCATTTACTGGAGATGAGGCAAAGTGCTCATGAGATTTGGGCTCAGAATTTGATTCTGAATATTCTCTCCTTCATCCTAAGTCCTCCCTGGAAAGGCAGAGCACAGCTAGGAGAAGATCTGCAGTAAAGTGAAAGACTTATTATACATCACTTTTTTAATACATTTCCATTTTAATTAATTTTCCTTCCCCTCTCCTCTGGGTTGCAAGAACCAGCCCTGTCTGGTGTCTTTGGAACATGCCTAATAAACTCCAGATCCTACAGCCACCTTAAAACACACAGTGGGAGAATGTGTTTGAGGGGGAGACTTTTCTAAGCTCGTCAGCAAAGGCAGGAGATCCAGTGGTTGCAAGGTGAAGTCAGAAGGTAAACTTGAAAATGAGCTGCAAATCTGACTTTCAGCATGAAGATAATTAACCACTGCAAGAGATTCACTAAACACTTGGTGAAATCGAGGCAGGGAGTTGTCTTAAAATTTGCATGCTGGTTCAACCACAAAATTACAAATATAAAAGTGGGAATTACTGAGTGAGTTTTTCTAGCCTATGAGAGGGAACATAACAATTAGAGGATTTTTTTTTTCCTGGCTATAGAATACCTAAATATTCTTAAGAAATAGAAATGAAATATCTTTAAAATGTAATTTGGAAAAAAAATTTAATTTAAGCAACAATTCTACAATATATCTCTGGCTTTCTAAAAGAAGAGGGGACATGCTATGAAAGGACACCTCAGAAAAGTCCCAGGTTAAAAAATATTAAGATGGAAAGACAGAAGCTGAGGTGGGGAGAGTGAATTGGAGACTTTTCTTTCTTCAACATCATATTAATTGTTCACCTAGACTCATCTTTTCACTAAGAGTCATTAAAAAAATAAGGCAATCTTCTTTTCTACTCCTTTAAGGATGAGGGGAGGGGAAGGGAAGGGAAGGGAAGGGAAGGGAAGGGAAATCAACGGTCTTGCAAATTCCTTTTACTGTTAAACTTTTGTTTCACACAGATAGACAGCAAATTGACTGGAAATTGAATAATCATCCAGTTTTTCCCCTCAGCACTCAGATTATATTCCTTATGCCCTTTCCCAGGAGCCATACTTTCTGGAGTTCTTTCTGAAGAGACCAAACTTAAGATCCATTAATCTGTTCCAGCTCCTGCATGCCTGCTCTAATTTTGTGGCTTTGTGCTTGTGGATGCTAATACAGCTTTCCAGGGCTCATGGCCTGCCAGGGTGCATGGAAGTCAGCATGGTCTGACCTAGGGAGAGGAATGACTTCGTGCTGTTCAGTTCTGGGGCAGGAATTAGATCAGCTGCACAGTAAGAATGCAATTCCCCCAAGGTCCTGCAGCAGCAATGACTGGCTGCCTTTAGGAGTGACTGTTATTACTGCCTAGTTTCTTGCCAGATAATTTGGCTGCACCTCCAGATTTGTGTAGGGGATAAGATGAGGGTGTTCACACTGCTGTACGGAGAGTATCAGCTAGATTGCACCAAGATTAGCTCCAAGGTCTTCCCGCAGACAAGTAATGTGGACAAACTGCATATTTGGCCTCAGGATCTCTCCTACACCTGAGTATAAACACAATCACTATGCCCTTGAAAATGACCTTCAAGAGGCCTTTTACACAGGTTCCTCAGATCTGAGGGATATGGTTCACCTGAAGTTCTACTCCATGCTGCATTCACTCCATTGCAAGCACACCATCCTCTACAGTACACTGTGTTTTGGTACAAAACCCTGCAGAAGCACTTTAATGCCTGGTTTGAAGTCTTGAACCAGTCACATACACACTGCAGAGGTTTCAGACCTCCTTGTAGAGCATCCACTGAACCCCGATAGGAGACAAGAGTGTGAATCATCAACACTGAATTTACCAAGAGGCCACTGGGAATAATTTCAGGGCAGAGATAGGAGGATTAAGAGAGTCCATAGGGAACCAGGGGAAATACCTGCCAACAGTTGTGCCACCACTGTGCCTTGGGACTGCCAGTAAAAAGACAACCCCTGGAGATCAGAACAATGTCAGCACAACCATCAGGTTTAGAACAGCAATAAGTTGCAGAGAGATATTCAAGCTTAGTTTCAAGATCAGGACAGTTTTAGAGAGCATTGAGCTGCTCAGAAGCATAGAATTATTTTTTTCTGATAGAAGTTACAAAATCAAGGTGAGAGACTGAAAATCAGCATGAACTAAAATTAATTCTCCTTGAGTGAGCAGTGGAAGCTATCAGTTTCCCCAGCAAATGGCCTTGCAAACAAAACAATAATAATAATAGAAAAATAAAAAAAAAAAAGAAAAGAAAGAAAATGAAGACAGTATGAGAGGAAAACAAACCCAGAGGATTTGATTTATAAAAGGCAGGCTGTGTGTGTCTGCAAGTGTGTCTGAAGTGCAGGATCAGCCAAGAATGTGTTTCCCGGAGCAGAAGAATAGCTGGGAAAAGTGGATGTCTCTGCTATTGCCACAGTGGGTCTTGAGCAAAACTACAGCAAAGGTGTGGAGTGATAGATCCAAAAAGGAGGCAAACATGCACAAGCCCTGGAGGTGTTGTGACTGTACCAGAACAAGAGTTGCAGACCCAGTTTGGCAGTGACTGAAAGGGGGAACATGCCTGTAGGAATGCTGTAGGTGCTGAAGTTTTTCATTACATCTCCATTTCAGAGTTACACTTTTGAGGTTCATTTGTAAAGGAAATGGTTACATTTGAATCCACCAAGTAAAGAGGAGGTGGTGAGAAATAGGGAGTGGATGGAGCTGCTCTACAATGGAGTTCATGTGTCACCACCCTCCTAGGAGTGCTTGGCTTCCTACATTTTACTGGAAGTTATCCTCATAATGCCCCGACGAAGTAGGGAAGCATTTGTTGTGTTTTTACAGACAAACAAAGCATTGAGTAGATTCATTAATTACCCTGGGGAATTTCCTTTGTCACTACCCACACGTGTTTTCAACATGATGTTGGTTTCTGGCTGGCCCTGGTTTTACTTTGATCCATCAGACCATCTCCTTCAGCTTGCACTAACCAAGAACTGGGATCTTACTTCAATGGCTTGCTGCAAGTTTCTGATGCAGTGAAGGGTTTATTACTGGATGTTAGCGGTTCATTCTGTGAAATTCTGAGTAAGGGGAAGGAAATTCCAAACCAATTATGTCACAGAGAAAAGGAGTAAAATTCATCAAAGAAACAAAGCCATGTAAATTAATCACTCAACTGATGATTTTTTTTTTCTCGACTCACATGGACAGGACCCTATGTGGCTAGAGGAAAAAAACCCCAGTAAAAAGCTTTGGGTTTGGCTTCACAGCATAGACTGATTAAAGACCTTCTCCTGGGCTGTTAACCTTTTATTAGCATGAATCTAATAATAATAATATCACCACAAGTATATTTACTTTGCTGATGCCAGAGAGCCTTCAGGCAACTCAACAAAATGCAGCTCAAATAGTGCTTGATCATTAATAGGACAATGTGCTGAAATAAAACTGAGAGCAGGGATGAACTAAAAGCCTAGGATCCTCCTCCAGTGCATGCAGGCTGATAATAAGTCAGATAAAATGTCTGTCCTCTTTTAGCAGCAGCTTCAGAGCACTGTGTAAGTTGAACACAATGAATATATTAGCTATTGGCATCTGCAAAATAAGCATATCCATATATCCTATTCTTAGGCTTCTGAAAAGAAGATGGTAATCTGTCTCTGCTCAGAGTTCTCTGGCTCTGGGTTTTTCATGAGACCAAGCCCACAAAAGCACAAAAAGAAGACCAGATCCAAAGCTGTGGAAGGCATCAGAAAGACTCCCAAGTTTTCAGGTGGGTTTTGGTTAAACCTGTTTTCTCTTGCCTTTCTCTCTTACGCCAGCACAAAAGGAAATCTTTGGCACAGGATGTTTTTGAAGGCTATCCAGGTTCCTTAATGACATTGAGAGGTTTCTTCCAACAGCCTCAGAGAATGAAAGTGACCTGTTGTTACTACAAAACACAGAGAGCACATTTCCAGTTTCCATGTTCACTCTTTTTCAACCCTCAATCACTGCTGTTTACACTACATAACCCCTGAAAAAATCCTGCCTAGGCATGGAGGAGGAGCTGCATGGACTGAATTCTCAAGCTGCATCATCTGCTACCAGACAAATGAAAGAAATGTTTTAATCCTAACAATTTGAGCAGGATGTGTCATGTTTTCCCCTATGCACCTTTTCTGCTGTGTCTGTTGGGATGTGCTCCCAGTGATCCATGTGGGTAACACAACCTGCTGTATAAGTCTGTATCCAGAAAGAGCTTATTCAGAGGTAAAGGAGGCAGAGGAGGCAGTCTACATTTTCAGAAATAATTAAGAAGGGGATAGGAAAGACATGCTGAAGAGTCAGATGCTCACAGAGATGAGTACAAAGAAGAAATAAGGACATTATTCCTGTAGAGGTTTGGTTGTCTTAACCTTCACCTGCTGTGGATGTTCTCAGCTTGTCCTCCATTTCCCCTTGCCTTTTGGATCCCATCCCTATCCTCTGTGGGAAAGCACTGGCAGCAGACAGCTGCTAGGGATCAGATCCAAGGAGTGGGTCCATGCTCAAAGCCAGATGTGTGGCAACAGAATGTGGATGAGGAGGCGAAGACGAAAGAAGCTGGGAAGGATAACCTTGAACAGATGGGAGAGAAACAGCAAATGGAGCTGTTTGTCTCATGCCCATGACACAAGTAGTGGAAGGAGGGGAACCCTCTGAAGCTGAGCTCTGACCCCAGGAAGAGCCTCCCTGGGCTGCCTGGTTAGACGTGATGGCTGCCCAGGATCTGGGTGGGCATTTCACCCAAACCTCTCATATTGTATGAGTGAAAGGCGGGGGAAGTGGGAGGTGGCATTCCTTAAATGGCATTTTTCCAAAGCAGGAGAACAATACAAATCCATAAACATTCTCATGTGCTGCCACAAACAGAGCTGGTAACGGGATCATGTCCCTGGTCCTGTGACACTGCAGGGCATGGAGCAGGGCAGAGGGACCACACTGCAGAAGTGCTTGTTCTGGGCAGGCTGCTGGGAAATGTTGCTCAAACTCAAACACGTTTGCCTTCACATTGGTTTTCAAAAGCTGTTTTTGCAACATGTCAGGGCAGAAATCACTGCTAAAACATCCTCTCTGTACATCCAGTTTGGGGTGGAGGAGGTTAAACAGCCTTCACTTGGTACCACGCTCATTATTTGAGGTTGCTGTCACACACAGAGAACTCCCACCACCAGGTTTGAAAGACAATAGAAGAAGGGTTTTTTTTTTCAGTAAGTGAATTGATTCCTAATTAAATCATGTGTAATTACAAAACGGCTGGTGAGCTTTCTTTCTTAATTTCTCCTTGGCTGCAAGAGTCTAAAGCTCCTAGCTCAAAAAGCACAAACTGTGCATGGAAACACAGTACATGTAATTAGATTACAGATTAAAAGGGATTATATCAAACCGTGAGAACCAAATAAAAAGTTGAAATTTAGAAAAAGTAAAAATAAATACAATAAAAAATTAAATCTAAATAGTAGTGGTGAAATGTTGACCATTTGGACAGTGCACAAATGCATGGAGGGGAATTGCTACATGAACTCTAGATGTAGCAAGTCTGGGGCACACTATACTTACATATATATATATATATATTAAGATGAAGCCAAGCTCTTTAGATATTTATTTTAAGACACAATCACATGACGAAAAAGGGCAGAGCTAAGGCTGAACTTTTTTGTCATCTTTCTAAACTACCTTAAGATTAGCGCTACGTAGACAATGGCTCTTTTGCACAGGATGTTTTATTTTAGCAGTAATCTCAACTCTCTCCCACCCCTTCACCTCTCTGGATCTCTGGGAATGAGAGTGGTTCTCACAGGAGTGCTTTCCTGTGACCCAATTATCTAAACAAATTAAAAAACATAAAAGTGTCCCCACCTAAGTCATGTTATGCTAGCTCGGACTATTTTTTATCTTCCCTGAAAGAAGAAGCTAAAAATACACATTGTTTGTTTGGGACCGATGATGAATGGACCATGGCTCCTGCTGTCAGGGGTAAGAAGCCACATCACAAATGAACTAAATATCACTGCATAAATTCCTGTCTTCAGCACTCTCAGCAGAAAGTTTGTTGTTTTTTAATTAATAAGAGGTGTGCTTCTTCCTCCCCAAACTGTATATGCACTTACCTACACAGAGGTAGGGCCTTTGTGTTGTGAAACAAAAATGTCTGAGTGGAGGCCAGTTTTAGGGAAAAATAACTAAGTACTTATAGGGGATCCAGGTCATGGCAAGGGACACTGGTATCAGTGTGTTGTACTTCATATCACTCAGGAGATGTACGGAAGGAAGGAAACCTGGGTTTTTTCAGGTTGTTTGTTGGTTTGGGTTTTCTCCGCCTAGTGAGTTACCTCCCTGCGTTGTACACTTATGAAGAATAGCTGAACTCCATTTACCCCTATTTGCTCTTTACCCCACCCATTAGCTCTGGCTCTTATTTGCAGTTGGTATCTCCAAACTTCAGAGGATTGAGATGAAGACACAATGTCCTCAGCACAGCACAGCACAGGGACTTCAGCAGCTCCTGTATCTGTGAAACAGAAAATGTGCAGTAAAATGGAGTATTACGCAATTACTGCTGAAAATTTCGAGCTAAGATTTGATTCCATGTAAGATTTTGTATATTGCTATTTGCCTCCTGGCAAAATGAGATTAATTTCAGAGTCAACTCACAAGAAGGGGCACGAGTGTCAGGTGTTTAGAACTCTCCTCATGTCATCTAATCCACTGTTTATTTGGAGAGTGTGATATATTCTATTTGTTATTCCTCTTCAGATATTCTTTACTTTTGAAAACTGTGGTTGACCAGGTAGGAAGAGGTTGCAACATACTGTAACTCTGGGTTTGGGTTGGCATCACAGCCAATCCCCTGCCAGACTGCCAGTCAGATGTTGCCAGGTCATTATTCCTAAAAATTGCATTGAAAGGAACACACAGAAAACAGTCTGGGTTCTGAGATTGCATAAGGGGATTTATGGAACTCTTCTGCAGCAATATAAAAATAAAATACATTTGCTCATAACTTCATTAATTTCCCCCATTTTATAAAAATTTCTCCCCCTCACTGCAGAACAATTAGTACTACAGTTTTCCCTGGAAACAAGCAACACCCAAATCAAGCCTTTGTGTAACTACCAACCACTCTGAACTCCATCAGCTCCTTTACCCCACCTGCCTTCTTCATCTTCCTGGTGGAAAGACTTTCACATTAGCCAAAATAAGTTTTTTCCTTTCTTTTCATATGTCAGCATAAGGAATAAAGTGCAACAGGGAGACTGTCATGTTAAAGGTCAGTTGCATAAGTTCTCTTAAATGGCAATTAAATGATTCTGTGACAAACAGGATGCACTTGGAGCGCAGACATCAGCTCCGACCTTGGGACCTGGGAGAGTCTGGGAAAGAAAAAAAACACTTTGGGAAAATAAACATAACACCCAAAACTGTGTTCATCTGCTGATGAATCAGCAGAGAAACTCTATCATTTCCCCTGTGTCTCTAGGGAGATGCAAATGTAGTAATACTTTAATTTCTTGCTCAAAGAAACTGGCTGCCTTAAGATCAGCTGTTCATCCTACAGTGTTAGAAACAACCTGTGGAATTACTCAGTGCCAGCCTAAGTATTTCAGCAGTTTGAGGGTAGAAGAGTCATATTAAGACCACATCTGGTCAACGATACACAGCTCTGTGGTATAAGTCTGGGAAAGGGGTGATGCATGATTACAGAGTACTCTGCGAATGAGAGAAGAAAGAGCAACACTTCCTAGGAGGAAGCCTGACCAGTAGCTGGACAGAAGCCTCAAAAAGGAGTGTTCAGGCAGACAAGACAGCTCCATGAAGAGAACTGGTCCAAGCCACAGCCTCTTGCAGGATACACTCATTACCCATCCCATCCCATCCAGTTGTCCCGTATGTTTCTAAACAGGAAGTTAATTAGCCTGGAGGGCTCACCTAATGCTGAACTTTTTCCCTATATAGGTTTTTAACCGTTGCAGAAGGTTAAGATCTTCATTTGGAAAGGGCCACAGTGGGTGGTAGGTGGATACATAAGGAGGAGGTGTCCAGGATATTTCATATCTTCAGCCTGGTAAAACAATGCACAAGGCAAAGTAAACATGAGTTGGAGCACCCCAAAGAAGGCTCCAGTCAGACCAGGAATAACCTGATTCCACAAATATGGAAAATATCAAGTACAAACCAAGTGTTTTTCTGAAAAACAATGAGAAGTTGATCTGCCTTTAAAACACACTGGGCACAATATGATGAGGAAAGGAAGGAAGCAATAAAAATCCTCGTGAATGAGGATGGAAAAAACCTCCCATGCTCACTAGATAGTTCCAGATCTACAAGAGCTGGAGTGGATTTCAGTGAGGAGAAATGTAAGTAAAAAGTTTTTCTCTTGAGGGACATTATCCTGATAAAGTTTGTGAGATATATAGACAAATCAGTTGCCAGTGGAAAGCAGGGAAGTGCAATACAGTTTGGTCTGGGATGTGTCTCTTTGGAGATAGTTCTGCGTTTGGGATGAGAATAGGACAGAAAGCAGTAAGGGCAAAGCAGGTTTAATTGAGAAAAAAACATTTAAAGGAAAAAATACAGATAAATAGTTCCTTTGTTTTAAGTATTCCTCCCTAAACAATAAAAAAATCTTGAAATAAATAAATAAATAATCTTTGTTTATGAAGGGCAAGAAAAACTTGAGGACAGCTCAACACACTGGCCTGGGACTGCCAACAGCTTGGGATGTAGCACAGCATAGTGCACTGGGAAAATGATCTCAGGGATGAGAGGGGGAGGCTGAAATTACAGAGGGAAAGAAGCAATCCAGGCCTGGACTCTCCCCTCTGTCTCTCCTCTCCAAGTCTTTCCTTGCCAGTGAGAGGTGACTTTGGAAAATATGAAGAATGGGGATGGGCAAGCAAAATTCACTTGGCAACATCCAGTTTCAGGGGCTAGAAAAGAGAACTGAAGAGGATCCAGAGGCTAAGTTCCTGACCTCAAGGAGAATCCTGAGGGATATTTAAGCCACATTCATTCCAGCAGGCAGCGGGACATCCTGGCAGGAGATGCAGCAAGAAGGGAAAACTAAAGTGAAGGGAAATGCTCTTGTCTGAACTAGGGCTGATTAATGCCTTAGGAACCATGAGTCTGCTCTCTTGTTTCACAGTGCTCAGTTATTCACCAGTCTGTCCATGGCAACAGGTGAAAAAAAGGCAGTAGACAATAGACTCTAGGATCCTTCAAGGAAAACCCAGACTTTGCATTAATCACTAATTCCAAAGTTTCAAGGAATAATGTGTAAAAACTCTTCTGTATTCCCTTCCCTCTGGTCTTATTTTTCAGGTCCCAGCTTGAGAACAGAAACAGAAAGAAAGCTCCTTTAGAGAGGAGATTTATCCTGTGTTTTTCACAGAGACATCACATTTCTCATTTGCTACCAGAGCTGGTAGACTCTGCACGCAAACCTCAGGACGGAGCCGAGCCGAGCCTGCAGGTGATCACCGTATCGCAGCGCATCAGACCCACTTTGATCTTGACACCTGGCTCTGCACTTGAGCCTGCTGGCTGACTGGGGCATCCTGGCAGCAGCACACGTACACCTGAGCCTCCACACCCTGGGGATCTCCGTCCACAGTCAAGATTCTGTAGCACAGGAATTCAGATTTTGCCTGGCATGAAAGAAGTGAGGACCCAGCAGGAACGAACACCGCATTGACCTTTCTGTTGTTCCATTCATCAAAAGCACCCTAGAATTAATGTAAGACTCACTTTATTTTGGCTAGGGGGAAGCAATGTTTATCTGCTCTAGTCAGAAGCTGAAGAACTGAAGAAGAGCACAGCATCCTACTGGAACAGAGAGTCTGAGTCAGAAGAGTGTAAATCAGAGGAGCTGGAGCAGAGCCAGGACACTGGCATTTGCACCAAAGCTGCAATCAAATTACCAGAGAATTTCTAAAGACCAGAGCTGGTCAGGAGCTCAGATTTATATCTATCAACCCACAACAGCCTGGAATACCAGGCAAGGGTGTTGGCTGACAGTTGATTCAAGGAATGAAAATGCCACCTTTGGTTACACTGCCTATAGCAACCAGGTAATGCACCCTAGGTCTCCCACCCAAGCAGCCGTCCAGTATTCTCCATGGGCTCTGACAGGATTAGAAGATCTGAGGATAAGGGTAAAGGTCTTGCCTGAGTCATGTTGGTGAAGTGGCAGAGTTCTTGGTCCTAAACCCTGTCTGAAATCATAAGGCTATCCAGAAAATAAAATTAAACATGTTTCAGGGATAAGGCTTTCTTCAGACATGAGAGAGATTCTGCAGCCTCCAGAGTAGTTAAAAGTTCAGAATAGGAAATGGAAATCCCTGTTTTAGTTATTTTCTGATTGCTAGTTTTGAATAGTATATGTTTTGTAATGACAAAGGTTAGCTTCAAAATTATTATAATAGTACAGCTTCACAGTTATAGGGTAGGGAGGATTCAGAGGTAGAGACCATTAGTTCTGAGACAGCTACAAGATTATCACTAATAACTTTGTACATACCTAAATAATCTCCTTGGGTGAATTAGTTAATAATCTCTGCTTCATTAATGAATTTTAACTGCCCAGCATCAGTATCAAACAGAAAAACTCACTATACAGATGGGAAACTGAGGTAAGGGGCAAATCAAAATAGCATTTTCAAGGGCTGCCTGAAAAAAAGAAAATATGTGGATTCATTTTGGAGCTCCTCTTCTTAGCAGAGTTATTGCTCTCCTGTAAGATCTCAACCTGTGAGCTGTTGCAGTTTCTTCTGAGTCTGGGAAATGGTGACAACGGCAGAACAAGAATTATCTCTCTGTAAGAGGGAGGGAGAGTGCTGTATTTACTGTATTTGCTGATACACATCAAGAGAAGAGAAGTGCAGGGTGGGAAGAAAGAGAAAGAGGCGGCTTTGTTCTTGCAGCAGTTTGCTCAACAAAGCCCAGACTGTTTTAGTGATAGTGGATGCTGCATGTTTATTCCGAAAATTTATGGTTTAATTAATTTTGGGGTGAGATAGCGAACATGGTTCAGTGCCAGATCAGGTGAAATATGATCCTAGCATTTCAAGAATTTAAGCAGCTGAGGGGGCTGACTGAATGGCACCTGAAATCCAATAAAAGCCAGCACAATGGGAAGCCCTGGTATCTTAAAGGAAGATCTTTGGAGATTTTAAATACATCGAGCAGGGTGGCAGTGAGGAGGGGAGTGGGCTAGATTCATCCAGCAGCTACATTCATCACAATGCCTACTGAAAACATGCTGTTTTTTTCCTGTTGTTTGCAGTTCTGAAACAGAGGAAATTTCAGGGAAAAACTTTGGAAAAGCACAAAACGCATAGAGCATGAAAGCCACCAAAACAGTAAATTGCAGGACAAAGTGTTGAAGGGGAAAAAAAAGAAAATATTTGAAGCTCCTTTTTATTTGCTTTTTTTTGAGGAGCAGTCATATACAATCATTGTTCAGAGCTTTCTGTCTTCTGCCAGGAAGGCTGGGAACATAACTCTGGCTCTTCTTTTTAAAATGTGGATATACACTTTTAAATGCCAGACGTTCAGTCAGAGAATACCAGAATCCTGAGGTTTACCCAACTATAGAAAGGCTGATTCTCATATCCCTTGTGCAAGTAACATTGTATGAATATATTTTGTGTGTGAGCATGGCAATATTTCACAGCTGAAGCACTTTGTGGTTTCCACAGTTCAATTGGAGCATCCATAGTACTTGCTGTACATCTTCTCCAGAACAAGGAAGTGATATTTTTCACTGTTTATTGATGAAGAACCATGTCACAGGACACAGAGGATTTGAATAATAAAGACCATAGCCTACATCTTCTGTGGTGTAAGATACTGCTCTAAATACAGCACAGGTCTTCCACTTGACAGAGCCTGAGGAACCTGCAGGGATGGTACTGACACAGGAGTGACATCCCTGAGTGAAGACCCCCAGCTTTTGCAGTGTGAACGTAGAGGAGCCAAGAGCAGGACTTTAAATCTCTTTCCAGAAATGCTTAGCTCTCCAGAGGAAAGTGGGAGGAAATTAAGAATGTGGGATAACCTAGAGCATCTCCCTTTACTCTGGAAGGGAATGTGTGGATCACTTAGGCCAGGCCCAGTATCTCATCTCACTTGCACCCTGCTGCCTTCATTTTTATAACCACCTACTCTCACAGAAGCAGGCACTGTAGTCAGGCATCCCAGGCCTGTCCTATAGGGAATTCTGATTTCTGTAGATGCTGTGGCTGTCTGAGATGCCTCAGCTTTAGCTGGCAGACTCAGAGCAGGGATTTAAGAATTCTGTCTCTGGAGAGTCCTTTCTGTTATACACAGAGCTTGTCCCAGCTAATGAACCACAGTATTTGGCAAAAGGGAGGAAAAAAGTAAATAAAAAAATATTTCCTTTCCCATCTCTTTGTGGATTTTCCCATAAGCTGGTTAAGTTACAGCTTCTGCTGCATCACACATGTACCTCTTCATTTTAGTGTCTGGTTTTGACCTTTGCTCATGGCATTCAGTCTCCCATGCACACCCTGCTTACTCTCTTTTTGTAATTTATGACACACACTGTACACCCATTTCCTTCTGCCCTTAACTCTCCTGTGTGTGTTCTTGTTATCTCAGCTGCTCGATAGATTTGCCATATTCTAGCCGGCTTCCAAGCCTGTTCTCATAACAGCCTTTCTTCCGGACAAAATTCCACCATTTATGAGGGCCAATCTGTGGATTCATATGGCTTGCTATGACTTCTCAGCCTGTCCTACAGCCTTCCCTCTTGAGCAATGGGGTGTGATATTCATACAGTATTTGGGCTTTGACTTTTGGGGTGTATAGGATTCATACACTTTTTGAGGATGTGAGTCAGATGTCAGTGTTTACCCTTTCCAAACTGAGAAATCAGCACTGAACATGACTTTTCCTCAGAGGTCTGCTCCTCTACTGGAGACAGGTAACATTTAGCTTTCTTTGGTTAATGTTTCTCCTATTACTTGGGGTTATAAATGGGAGCACTGCAGAAAATGCAGACTCTAGTCAGCCTATGAATCTTAAGTGAGAATTTATTCCTCCTCCCTGCTGGCTTTGTGGAAAATCATCACAATGCTCCAATTATTTCTACTGAACTTCAGTTTCTCACTCTTCCATCAAATTCTTCCTTTGCTTCCTTGAGTGAACAAACACCTCAGACTACTTCCTTCCCCATGGGAGAGACAGGCCATGAAGGAGCTCCTGCTGGAGGGCTGGGGTGCAGGTTAAGGGAGTAGCCAGGAGAGATGTGGGGACACAGGGCTGCTGTATGAGGAGAGGTAATGCAAGGTGGTCAGCCAACCAGCAGGTCAAAAGCAGCTCTTTGATGAGCAGCAGCAGGGTTGAGCTGCAGTTAGGAGGTGGGTCCTGCAGTGATACCTCATGCTGGCTTGTTTAGCAGCGACGAAGCTGGACAAAGTGCAAGTCCACAAATGGACTTCTGAGAATCCCATTTACCCTTTTCTCTTCATTTTATGTCTCCTGGTAGCATAACTGTGTTGGTCTGAGTTGTCCACTGACCAACTTCCAGTTACAAGTCTTGTGAAGTATTCAAAGGATCTGATGAAGGAAGCAAAACTCTCTTTTTGCTACCGGCCTCAGAAATCCCAGCCTTCCCTCATGGTCTCCTTCTCCCTCTACCAGCAGACGAAACCCTGTGCTACACATCTGCCTTTTTACAACTGGCCAGGAAGGAATGAGGATCTGCACAATGGCTGTGTAACTCTGTCCTTGTTTATCCAGATGGCTTTTCTGCGGCAGAAGTTATCTGAATGATGAATGCATTTTCCGCTTAGGACAGGATCCATTTCCTGGGATGCATCACCTGACTCTTTCTTCTCAGGTCATTTCTCTGAGCATCTGGACAGCTGTCTCATATTTCTGATGTCTTTTGATATTCAACTGAGGTTGACTGCAAGCTTGGAGGTGCGGGGGTGGAGTGAGAGAGGAAGAGGAAGGAACTCCCAGAAGCAAATCAAGGTGTAAATATGTCTCCACTTCAATCATAGGTGTAACTGGAACCTACAGAGTGGTACCCAAGGGAGCTTTGATCTTTCTGCTTTAAGTCCCTAGATGAACAAAGAGATATTGGTATCAGGTGATAGATGACTGAGCATATAAGGTGGGCTGAAGCAGAGAATGGTGATGAGCAAACTGCTGCAGCCTTGTAGCAATGCACAGATATCCCCAGCTTCCTTCGAGCTCCTGGCCACCTTTGTTCTAATGCAGCTGAGCAGGCAGTGACAGTGCACTGCTGGCACATCTTCAACCTAGTACACCTCCTAACCCCCACAGTCCTTCTGGGGAAGGCTGCTGCTCAGACAGCTGCTTTCCAGATAGTATCAATGTGTGGGGTTACTCTGCTTCATGGATACTTCTCCTTCATTAGTCTTGTAAGGTTTCTGTCGGCTCAGGCCTCAAATTTCTCCCTCTTACCCAAAAGTTCTCTGATATGAAACATCAACCATTCCTCCTAATTCAGCATCATGTCAAAATATGATGGGGACACATTCTTTCTTATCATGCAGATGAAAATATTGACCACAGTACAGATTCCAGGGATGCTCCTTTAGTTACCAGCCAGAATTGGAGGACACCAAGTCATTGAATGTTCTTCTTTGAACTCAGCACTCCAGATATTTTTTGTCCTAACAGCTTGACCAACTAGCTCATATTTCATGAGCTTCATAACATGAATGCTGTGTCAGACTGTCCCCAAAACCTTAATAAATCAATATTATATTCTCTGCTCTCCCCTTGATCACACAGTCATTTCATCACAAAGGGCAATCAGGTTGGTTGAACCTGGTTTGTGTATGATAAATCTATGCTGACTATTCTGACTTCTTAAACCAGAAATTATTAGACCTGATACCAGCTTTAGGCCCTCTATTAAAGTATTTCTTAAAGGCACCAAACTTAATCATTGTCACATGTCAAGGAAAACTTCTGGAAATCTCACTTCTCCTCCCCCAGAACAGTTGGAGCATCTAGGTTTTACTTGTGTTTCTCCCTATCCCATGTGGGTATCAATGGAACAAATTAAGATAGTTTGCCTCTCTGAGGCCAGTTTAATTGTCAGTGTAGCAGACAATAAACATCACTGAATGAAACCTTTCAAACTCCTTAAGAAGTTATAGACAGAGTTGCTTACTTCAATATTGTTAAAATAAAACACCTTCAAGAATATAATTCCCCAACATCCTAAATACATTTACAGGGTCAGAGTGTAGGCAAAGAGGGATTTAATGAATTTCACTGAAAGCAGTGAAATGGGTCTTTTCTAACCCATATCCTGGAGGGATGTGTTATTGTCAGGATTTCACTTCAGTGCCTGGGAGCATCATATGATGAATCACATGGATGAGGAAGATCCTTCTCCACATCTCTGGCAGTGGTGACTCAGGTCCTCAAGCAGTGACTACTGGAGCTCTAGCTCTCCATTCATTAAAATCAATCTAGCATCCTGGCAACTGTTTCGGTGACCTTAAGCACTGTGCAATCAATGGAGAAGTTGACATTTCTTGTAAACGCTTGGCACAAATAGAAGGATTATTTCAAATTCACGAATACAGAAAGGATTAATTCAGGACTGTTTTTGGAGGCAAATCCAAGTGGAGAAGAGAATATATGTCAATACTCAAAAAGATCATCACTTCCCAGCTGGAATAAGCTGGAAAAGTATCTGTCTGGTGGGATTCTTATTGGGAATCTTGCCTTTAGTCTCATTATTTTTCTAAGAAATAAATAAAATCACATAGAAACTGATACACATCCCAGCACTACTAAGTCTATTGCTTATGTCCTCTTACGAATGGCTCAGGGCTGTTTTTTCTGTTGGCTTTCAAGTTATAAAGTAATTTGGAAAAAGCTGTTCTGATTAGCAAAGTAGTCATGGACTGGAATTTACTGGTCACTTCATATTTGCTCACTAGGAGAAGACTTCTTACCTTTACGCAAATGTATTATTTGACTATATTTGCATTTGTTACAGTTAGTTTTAGTCAGGGCAGGAAAATCCAAGATGACTCACAGAACTTCTGACTTGAAAATCTTAGAGGAAACCACATTGCAAGCAAAGTTGTGTGATCAAAAAATTGCTCTCTGCAGAAGCTGTAGACTGGATCACCAAACCTTCTACTGCATGGGTGGTCACTGCTCCCACTAAAGCCATATGGTGATAAAAAGACCACCCCAGAAATAAGATGTTAGCTTCTCACCATAAACTCACATTTCCTCCGGCTGCTTCTTGCACAGGGAGAGGAAGAAATGGATTCAGTATCTTGTGCTTGGACCACAAGGCAACACACAGCACACTGTTGGTGAGCCAGGAGACTGCATCCAGGCCTTGCTTCAAGATTAAAACCAGACCTATGTCAGAAAGAACAGAGCCCGTACCTGAGCAGCCTCTCAGGGACGAGCTCGTGTTCTGGATCCAGTTTGCAGAGCCAAATCCCTGGAGTTTCATCTGCAGTGTCTGCAGGGGCAGAGCACAGATGGGAACCAGCCCTTCCTGCCCTGTACCCAAGTTTTCTCATCCAGACAGCTCCACACCAGAGCCAAAGGAGCAGCCATCACGTGGGCAGTGCAGACAGTCAGCAAGTTAAACTCTCACTTAAATTTCTCGTCTCATCCATTCAAGAGATTACAGGCAAAGCCAAAATCCTCCATTATATTCTTGCCAAGGGTGAAGGAAACCAATAGGCTGTAGTATAGGCTTATAGATGGAGACATACAAAGTTAGCTTGGATGCATGGTTCCCAAATTAAACAGGGGAAACAAACAGGTCTCTGTTGCAAGCCTGAAAGCTGTTTGCAACATGTTCTGTGGCTGTCAAATTGCCCAGGAACAGCAGTCCCTTGGCCTGATCCTTGCCATCCTCTTCTTCTCAGGAAAGGCAGAACTGATAAATGTGTCCTTATATGGATTGCTTGTCCCTATATTGCACAAAGGACAGTTCTTGCAGCCTGTCCCTAGCTCCCTCCCTTCCAGACAGGAATGAATCTGGTCCTCTGGGCTCAAGTAAGACTTCAGGGATCTTCATGGTGGTAGTGAAGGGAAACTGAGGCATACTTCTTTCAATGGAGCTGTAGCAAATGTAGATGCTTTCTACCACAGAAGAAACCCAGCCCATGGCAGGCAGGTTAGGAGTGTAAAACCAATTAATTATGCTTTCACAGCAGAACAGAAGCAGTCAGTAAACTCCTTCTTACCGGGAGGAAAACTACAAGAAGAATAATTTCCTGTTGACAGTTGGAGAATAGAGAAAAAAAA
Source organism: Dicaeum eximium (assembly GCA_013396995.1). Classification (NCBI taxonomy): domain Eukaryota; kingdom Metazoa; phylum Chordata; class Aves; order Passeriformes; family Dicaeidae; genus Dicaeum; species Dicaeum eximium. The sequence goes on along the minus strand of VWZP01001440.1, from coordinate 932,747 downwards.
ATAAAAGCCAAAATAAAAAAAAAAACCCAAAATTAAACCCCTCAAAGACACAGAGAGGAAGAAGAGGAAAAACCTGTTACTTTTTGCAGCTTCCCACTCAGAAAAGGAGCTGACATATTAAAACTGGCAACATTTCAGTGTCCCCTTAAAGGCTACATTATCATTCCAGGATAGGAAAAAATGTAAAAGGCTATGTGTAATAGCACCCTCTGGTGAATTCTGTCACAAGAGTATCCCTGTCCCTATAGATGGAAAATAGGATATTGCTGCAAACCATCACAGAACAAGGCCATAAGTGTAGGTGACACTTTGGAGATAGGGGGGAGCATAGAAAAGTAGAGACTCCCCCATTCTAGAAAAAAAGACACAGATCCATTTGATCCTGCCAAGAATTCCCAGCTGTGATGGACTTCTGTGAAACGGCTGTTGAGGCATCTCCTATCCAAACTGCTCAATCTCCTGCCTTTGAGAGAGAGGATAGGCTAATATTTCCAAACAACTGGCTCATTCCCTCTTTCCTTCTTGGCCCTTTGCTTCCCAGCCCTTGAACTTAAGAGACTACTCAGGTAGAGGGAGGAGAGTGTGCAGCATGATGCATTCAGCTGGAGAATCCTTTCCACAGACTGAGACATTGCTGGAATTACCCAGAGCTAATTTGAGCTCTGGTGAATGCAAAGTGTGTGCCAGCAGGCGAAGAGCTCATGGAGTTTGCCACCCAAGGTGGATTAAACCAGCTTGGAAAGTTTCACAAGAGAAAGCATTTCTTTGAGGCAGGATGAGTGGCTGGCTAGTAATTCAACCACGAGAAGATCTGGCCTCTGTGCAAGTCTGCAAATAATACATACGCTTACTCGTGCATTTCCATCTCAGAGGGGAGAAGAAAGTGGAGAATGAGGGCAGCTCAGTGCAGGAACAACATTTCCAGAAGCAGAAAAAATGTTCTGACTGCATATCCTGCACTTTCAAAAGGTATTTTAAGGCCACCAAAAATGTGTAGTATGGGAAACGGAAACCAGCCCAATCCCTCATTTACAGAACCTCTCCCAGTTGCCTGTGCTGAGGCACCATTTCCAGAAGCAGCAGGAGAGTCAGCCTGCAAATGCAGGCCTGTTCTGCCAGTGCTGGGTTATTGTCACAGAGCTTGATTTGGCTGCTCTGTGCCCCTTGCAGGCTGTATCAAGGGCTCTGCCCATCTCCTGCCACACAGAGCAGTGACACTCTGTTTGGACTACTCATGGTAGGGGGGCCACAAGGACACACATTAGGTCAATAAGCCTGAGTTTGAGCTTTCTTTTCCTGGGCCTTTTGCTGGCAGTGTGCATGATCAGTAAGTCCACAGGCTCAGTTGTGCCCTTTAATCCCTGTTGCTGACACATGTTTAGAGCCCAGGCTTTGGCATCACCACTCTTGAAACCTTCTTGATTTTTTCTACCCACTGTTGCTTCTGGAATTTCTCCTCAGCCCAGACAAATTTTCTCTCCATGAAGACAAGTGCTTAGGACAGCAAGACAGAAAAAGATAGCACTTACCCTTACAGGCAATAATCTGGTGTCTCACAGAGGTGCACAGAACCCCGGGTATCTTAGTGGCTAACAGATCAAGATTTGGATCTGACAAACTGGCTCTCCTGGTAGATGCAAGGTGTACAGGAAGAGAGGTCCATGAGTAGTGGCACAGGAGGCTCAAGGAGGTGAAGTTCCCAATGATCTGCTTCCTGCCTCCTCTTCCACCAGCTTTCAGCTGGAGCATGGCAGGCAGCTCACACTGTGTTGGGTACTCTCCTGGAGCAGTGTAAGGGGTGGCCTTTCAGGGACCCTTCCTCCCCAGATTTCTTCTGCTCCTGAAACTATGTGGTTTTCCCAGGTCTGTAGGCCTTTTACTTTCTCTGAGGATAGGCTCAGTCTTGTATGTACTGAAGGAGACAGAAGAGTCAGTACCAAAATAGCTGCTTCAGAGGAAGATAACCAATACTTATCTAGGAGAGAAATTTATTTCCATTCCAAAGGAAAAGGGAGCATACAAGGGCTGCCTTTTATTTTGGGGGGGCTTTCAGAGACCAAATCAGTAAAATCAAAAGGTCACTTGTTGCGAGCACTGGGCACACAGAGAAGGTTCTTCTACTGCAAGTTAGAACCAAATAGGAAACAAGTTCAGAAGGAAAAGTCTCATGCAAAGCCCTCCACGAGATCAGGGAAAGAAGCAGAAAAAGCAACTTGCTTCCTTGATTCTCAGTGTGATTTATCTCAGAGGTCATCTCTTCCATAATATCTCATTTTTCCCCAATGCATATTCCTAACTGTAAATGTTTCTGTTACTTGCTGAAAGATTCATGCTTTCTCAAAAGCTTGTTGTGCTTGGCAAAAAATATCTAATGGCAGAAAACTCATCACTTACTTCTGATTGCTGTAAAAGCTGCTTGTGTGTGTACATCTGTCAACAGAGTCAAGGAACAAGCAGCACATTCAATTTCCCACTTTTTTTTTCAGTTTCTCCTCACAAACAGATCTTCCAGATCAGATCATATTGCCATCTTTTTCCAGTCTCTGTCTTTCAAAACATGAGAAAAGGCATATTAGTAGCATATTGCTCAGCTTCAGTGGCTGGGGGGTTGGAACTAGATGATCTTTAAGGTCCTTTCTAACCAAAACCATTATGTGATTCAAGGGTTTTTCCTTGATTCACTGCACAGGACAGCAAGTAGAGCCACGGGAGTTCACTTATTTGTTTTTAGCATTTTCCTCCCTTATACCTGCAGAAAGAGTAGGTGTGTTCAACTGAGATACCTACAACGATGCTGAGGTGGTTTGCAAAATCCTGTGGTTGACTTGATAACTGTTCTCTATTCAGCTAAGTACACCAGTGAGCCATTCAGAAACGCCCAAGGGCAGATAATATGGAGACTAAATTTGTTCTTTGAAGAGCCTGACTCCATCTGCGAGGAGAGGACTAGCTGAAGCCAAACCCCTCCCATACCCAACAAAAAAGTTCCCTACTGAGCTCTATCTAAAAGTAGGTGGTATACACCACTAACAAAGCTTCTCTCATCTCCTGCTAACTCCAGCCAGCTGCCAGATGAGCCCAGCTGGAAGGAAGGTTTGCTTTCTAACTTTGCCTGCTTTTATAGATTCCCCAGTTGCCTAGCCTCACCTCCCTCACCTCCCTGTTCCCCTCTGGTTTTAATCACCTTGCCATTTAAATCACCTGCAATGTAATTAACCAGGAAAGTCCACTAAAAAGTTCATTACAGAGAGAAATTCCCTATCTCCAGTTTTCATCTTACCAAATCACAATACTGAACCTCCAACCAAATGTTCTTCCAGCTACAGAACTGCTTGTCCTGGGAAGCTATGAGCCTGAGGTTTGGGTTAACAGCACTTTCCCAAGTGGGAGAAACCCTCTGTCCCAGATGAACTGAGACATGATCAATGACTACGTGTTCCAGCTCTCCGTGGAGTAATTCACAGGCACAGAGATCCAATTCAATTTGAAAACCAAAGTGAAAAGCTCCATTATAAATCAATAGAAAGTTAACTAGTGCTCCGCATTTTGCACAGCACAATTTCTAACTGAACACTTGAGTATTTACTATTCCAAACCAGCTAGATCCTTTTAAGCTTAGAATTCCCGACAGAGGTGCAGAGCTTGTAAACTGTTCTACTCTATTTTAATTCATGAAGGGGGAAGCTGAGGGATGAAGAGGGGAGAAATAGATTTAGGAACAGATTTCTACTAATGTGTCACCCAGCATACAAGTTATCAGAGAATGTTCTTTCCTCTATTTGTTTTCCTTTAGGTAAAATAAAATATTTTTTACAAGTAATCAATGAAAGGGAAAAACTAAACCCCAAACCTAAGAGGCCACAGCCTCAAACTCCACCATGTTACAATAACTAGGATGGTTCCTTCCACCAAGGAAGGGTTTTATTGAAACTGGCATAACTCTGCTGGTGCTGTGCAAGAGGAACTTTTTCTGGGCCATTTGGCTCCATTTGGTAGGAGTGAATTACATCAGCGTCAGTCACCCACATCCATTTCCATACTCCACACAGCAGAGCTACATGCCATTTTCTTCCTTATGATTGTGCTTTATTATTCCTATTACATCAGTGCCTGGAGGCCTTGGGATAGACCAGGTCTTTATTGTGTTCATTGCTGAATTTACACAATGACATACAATCATGGCAGCAAAGAAGTTCCTGGAGCACTGTATGCTGTGATCTGGAAAGGCATTTGGGGTATTAAAAAAGGGAAGATAATGATAACATATTCTCAACCAAAGCACAGTGAAATCATTGTAAATTACATGATGGGTAGGTGATTTAGCTTCAATGATGCATTGCTGCAGAGAGCAACCTTGATGTAAGTGTCATAAAGCTTGGCACAGCATCAAACCCACACACAATAAAGCTATAGGGCCAAAGTGTTCTGGCAGATCCTCTCAGGCCTTTCCTCCTCCTTCCAAGGCTTTTCCACATCAACTGCTTATTGTGTAAACTGTCTTTGAAAATAATGGCTGTGCTAGAGGTGGGACACTACAGGGTTAGGACAAAGTTTGTTGTAAATTTTTCCTCTTCTTTTCTGATTTTTTTTCAGTGTTCTGTGTTTCCTGGCTCTTGTGCCTTGAAATCGCACCCTTGATGTAACTTCATTGTGGTTCATTTTTCTTGTGGTCTAATTAAATCTGGCTCCAGACAGAGCTGTGTGTTAGCAACAACAGAAGGAGGAGGTAGGAATCCAGAGATCTAGGAATCAGCAGGAATGTCATGGCCTGAAAAGTGAAAAATCAAAGAGGAGGGAGCCCAGGGAAAATGAAGGAAGAAAATATGAGTAGATAAATTCCTTAACTAGTCTAAAGGTATTTGAGTTGCTTATCAGAGTATTGATAACCCAGGGCAGATTTGGGTGTGGTGGAGGAATGTGAATTCCTGCAGCCTGGATCACAACAGCTGTACACAAGATCCCAGCTGAGTCCTTGCCATAATGTCTTTGACGTTAAGAGAATTACATCAAAGATGTAAATCCCAAAGGGTAGAAATCAAATTAAGGGCTTTGTGCTTATGAAGTGAAGGCTTGGTTAGCAATGGAGAAAGGGGAGGGTCCAAAAGGCTGAATTTGACATCCATCTCAAGTAGTGAGCCTTTCTAAAACAGTGCAGTGGTGGTTTAAGCAGCTGCTAAGAAGAAGGAAAAGGAGATAATTCTGAGATCAAGATTCTGGTTGATTTTGGACTCTGGTACATAATCCTCTTATTGCTGTCTGTGAAAGTTCCAAACCCCATCTCTAGAGTGTTGTAAAAAGCTCATTATTTGGGAGAATCTTAATGCAGAAAATAGGTGTTCTTTGTCACAAATATTTCTATTTCATTAACTCTTTAATTTATCAAATGTTCAGAGGTTTTCTCCTGTGTCAGTGACCAGCTGCCTTCCAAAAACTGGACTCCTAAGAGAACACAGCATTTAGATACAGTAAAGCAGGAGAGAGGGAGAAAAGCAGTGTATTATGTTGTATGTATGGCTGAACCTCTTTGAACCAAGAGCTGGTTATGCAAGATGTTATTAAGTTATTAAGATGCAAATCCATGTATTAACTGCTGCTGGACATGCCTGCACTGTGAAGACTCCCATGTGCAGTACTCCTAGCTTGGTGCAACCTTTATTGACCTGAGAGATGTAGGACCCATGGTGGCTAAGAGCAGAGAAGTCAAAAAGTCTCTGTTTCCTTCCCTGTGGTGAAAATAGGATGATGAAGTGATTTAAATGCTGAAGTGGGGATTGAGACACTTGTTTCTATGCAATTCTCTGTCTTCAGTGTCTGATAGTGGTAAAGACTCCAATGGGACATTTCCCACGTGGGTGAACATTTCTGCTTCTCCATGCCTCTCAATATTAATACATATTTATATCCCATTAGCTTCCAGGTGAGCTATTACGAGAAGAAATAAAAAGGTAACTATCAGTCAGACCTTCAAACAACCTTCAATCCCTGATCCTGCATCCTGTCTCAGAGAGTGGAAGGAAAAGAGAGTGAGGAAGTCTATCTCAATGATCTGTTTCTTGGGATCTTCTCTGAGATACCACAGCTGGTAGTTCAGGGAATTCCTGGGCTGCATCTTGAGACTGTTGATTACACCACTGGTTTTCCACTAATATCTCTTCCATCAGCCAGGAGAGTAACAGCACAGTTGTAAAAATGTGGTACTTTTCTGGGTCTGTGTTGTTACCTGTGACCCTGTGATGTCTGTCACAGACACTTGGTACTTGTAGGGGAAATTCATCTCAGCCTGAATATCTAAAATTTGGTTTTCTAAAGCTGAGCTAGACAACCTAGACTGCCTTTACATGGAGGAGGGAGGAGGTGAAAGGTGGGGACAGAAAAAGGTGGGGACAGAAATAGGTGTCTTCAGCCCTTCACCTGTGTCTGAGACACATAGCTCGAGATGAGATTAATTGCTCCCTGAGGGTACATATCTATCTCCACAGACAATAAATGGGGTCTAGAATCCTACAGTCAGCCTTTAAAGTAGTGCCAGTGAAGCCAGGTCGTTCAGCACTAATGAAAATAGGTATTTCTTCCCCAAGCTTAGCTAAGCCAACTTCACTGCCACAGGTTGTGTACCTGGCTTCAAAGCCTTACTAGAAAGGTTTTAGGAAGAAAATACTTTTTTCTGAAACACCACTTCTGACTCAGCAAGAGCCACAGAGGACTTGAGTCAGGAAGGGTGCTCTGGGAAAGGTACAAAACATGCTTGTGATGTCCTTAATGTCCCTTGAAATCTGCTGGTTATGGATGCCAACACAGCTGAACTTGTGGTCTGACCCAGACACTGGTGTTTTTTCGCTCTTATCTGGAAGGTTAAGGAAAGACATGGATTCTGTCCCATAGCTGTTAGCAGGAATGACTTCCTGATCAATTCCAATGTATTTTAAAAAGGGTTTCTTTTACAATTTTGTAGGAAAAGGGCAGACATAATTTTGCATGTAGTAGAGTCTACTGTTTGATTTTCCTTTTTTTTTTTTTTAGAGGGTAGGACATGAGGAATGAAAATACTTTTTTGTCTGTTTTCTGAAGCAAAAAAGAGATCAAGAAAAAGGTGAAAAAAAAATCAGCCAACTGCTCTGAATTCTGGGAATTCCAAGGCTACTGTCTTGGATCTTGGATTGGGAAAATGTGGGGAATCCCTGCCATTCAGGAAAATCCCCTACTTCAAAGCCATTTCCTGGTGCCACTGAGCCCTGGAGCATCAGAGCTGCCAAGAGCTCAGCTGCTTCCTGGCAAAATATTGATGAGGCCAGGGAGACAGGAGTGTTTTCACCAGCAAGTCTTCTGGCTGCTCAGAGGACTTCTGTTCAAGTCAGACACTCCCAGAATGCTCTCAGCTTTGGAACATTGTCTTCTTACCTGCCCCAGAGGCCACAGGTACACTGGAGAAGGTGGCAAACAGCAGGAGGAAAGGTGAGTCCCAGGAAAGGGGAGGAATTTGCCTAGGGTTACACAGTGTAAGTCGGGGTTTAAGTCAGGAGTAGAGCCCTGCCCAGCTGAGTCCAAATACAGCACCTTGTCCACTGTCCCTCTTCACTCCATCAAAACAGCCCTCTGGTTGACTTAAACAAAAAAGGAAAACAGCTCTCCTTTGAAAACATTTCAGCTCCCAACACCTTTTGTTAGTTCTCTGTTTTTAAGATATGTTTTATTATCACTGTTCTTCCACCACTGTTTTCCTTTATTTTTTCCATGCTACCTTGCATGACTCCATTCACTGAGGCAGACTCCAAACCTCTCCTCTAACATTAGCACAGAAAATAATTTCCCTTGTGAGGAAGCTGGGAACATTTGGTTATTATAGAAAAAAAAGGAAAAAAAAAAGCAGTGGGAATTGCATTAATTTTTTTTCTTTTTCTTCCTTTTATTACTTTCTTTCCCCTCAGGCTGGTTAATTCTGCTGACGTCGAATTGTCCAGTGTTTACTTTTTTAGTGGAAAACTGGTTGTTTGCTCTTCATCAGCATCAGTTTGGAATCCATCTCTCCCGATGCAATGGATCATCAGACATCGCAGCAGATGTTTGTTCTGATGATCCCTACACCTTGCAGTGCAGTCTGGCACTGAAGCTACACAAAGCTCATTGGGTGTTAGGCAGCATTGTGCCAAGCTGAAGCAACAAGTGTTAGAAGATGTCCAGAAGAGCAAACTCCTTCAGTCAGAATCGACAGCTCTTAGGAAAAAAGAAGGGCAAAGTCTAATCCAGACTTCTAATTATTGCCTTAGTAATGAGATATTAAAACCATTAAAAACAATTTTGCATCCTTGGAAGTCATTTGTGTTCCAGAAGGGGAAGGGGAATGTAACATTTTTTTTATTAGGCAAAGGACTGACATTTTGGACATGCGAGAGATTTCTTCATATGCAAGGTAGCATGGCTCAGCCCTGCTTCCCTGAGAATTTTTCTTAGGCTACTGGAAAGGGACCATACAGGCTCGGTAGCATATGTTATTTTTGGCTTCAATTCCGAGATGGCCTCCTACCTTGGGTCAATGTCTTCAGAGCTGTCATTCCTTGAGTTTCCACTTGATTTTCTGGACACGTCTTTATTGTCTGCTGGCAGTGGCCTCAAGACTGTGCTTGCCTCCTGCCCACATGCTAAGGCTTTGGCCATGGCCTCTGGCATAGCTGGAGAGCATCCTTGCAGGTGGGTTTGACTCTGCCAGCCGGATGGAACAGGACCTGGCCTGCCCATGGAGGCGGGCTGGAGGCATCTCTGGGGCAGCCCAGGGCTCAGGGCAAGGCTGGGACTCAGCAGAATAAGAAGTGGCCAGTTTCTCCCTTCAGGGGCTGAGAAGCCTGAAAAGGTGATGATTTTGTCCCACAGTGAGAGTGGCATTCATACAAAGTGATAAAAGTTTGTAGAATGTCTCTTGACAGAGAGTTTGCTTGTCAGGCCATTCCTGAGAAACGTGATAGCTTTTATAAAATAGTGGTCCACACCACAAACTTAAATAGATGTAGTTGAGGGACCATGTTTAAAAGGTCAGCTTCCCAATGAACTCAAGGCAGAGGAAAAGACAGGTTCCTCTGTTTCTGAAAGCCCCACTCACCTTCATCTTTTTCCTTGAGTGCAAACGGGCTCATGATCTTTTAGCTAGGAAACTCTCCTTGTTTCTTTCTTTACAACACACCTGAAGCCAGAACAACCCTTTGGTCTACGTTGCTGGTATCTTTTGGTGACAAAGCACAGTACTGTGAAGGTGAAGGAATCTTGGCCTTTTTCCATTCCCAGCTAAGATAAATCACCTATTCCTTGAGGAAACCAGTGTCTCGTTGCAAAAAATTTGTGCATTACATGAATACAAAAATCTTTTTGTAGAAAAAAAATGGTTTTTTGTAGTGCAAAGGTACTGCATTTAACTCAGTTCATCCCCTGTCTCAGAGATTGTGAGATAAATAATAAAGGTGTAATTCTAGCAGCCTTGACATGATTTTTAGCACTCATACTTTGTCTAGCATCTTTATTGCACTCTGAAATATACCCTTCACAAATTACTCAAATAACTGCATGTTCCCTATGCACTCAAAGTGATCTCCTCTGGCAGTTCACTGTTGGAGAATTTGTAAAAAAAATCCACCTGATTTTGAAAATACGTATCCACCTGATTTTGAAAATACCTCATTCCATCTTTCAGGACTGCCTGCAATGCCTGTATTCCTCTGACCATTTTTGATTGTACATATTAGAAACTCCTATATTAGATTGTTCAGATATTTTCAGATCTGTTAACCCATTAACATCATAAATTTAGAATATGAGGTGAGAGTTTTCCCTTCTTGTTCAGCCAAAATTCAACATCTCTCCAAGGCACTGGGCCATGAACCTGCTGATTCAAGGAATCCTGTTAACTGCAATCTTTGAATGGTCTAAAACATCCCAGGAACTGGAACACGTAAATGTCTAGGTTCCTATGAACATATGATACCCTTTTACAAAATCCCTTCCACCCTTTGAGCATCCACCCATACTTCAAAGTAAGATGTAAATTCTGGGGCCAAGGCATTACATGAAAAATTTGGCAAAATTCGTCCTGCAGCAAATCCTGACATTTCAATGTTTGTTTTCATCCCACATTGGAACAAAGAGATGAAATGTCAAGACTTTTCTCTGGGTGGAAATTTTAGGGGGGAAAAAAAAAACAAAAACAAAAACAAAAAAAGCAAAAACAACAACAACAAAAAACCCAACTTTTTTTTTTTTTTCTGGCAAAGTCACAGCATTTTGCCTGACATTTTCAAGCAAAACAAAATATTTCACCGTTCCTGAAATCAAAATGTTTTCTTGTGGTGTGTCAAAATGACCCCAAAATGCTCTATTTCAGGTCACTTCTGAGCTTTTTGCTTGTATTAAAGCCTTTTGGGACATGTGATTTGGAAGTTCTTTCTTTGCAGGTTCCATGTCTGGATTGATGAAAACTCTGAAAATCCATATAGATAATCATCCTTGCACAGGGCAAAGAGAGAAACATCTGCATTGCATTATGGGATAACAAAGAGTGTCCCATCTACTGAGAAAATATCCTGAACTGTAACCCTGCACTGTAACTGGAAAATAATTAATTATTGAATTGAACTCATCTGACTCAAAATATTTTGAGCCAATTCAGAAATAAAACCTTCTGTGACAGGTCAGTGGTTTTTTTTTTGGAGGGGGGGGTTTGGGGTTTTTTTTTGTTTAGTTTTTTTGGGGGTTTTTGGGTTTTTTTTCTGGTGTATATGCATTTTCCTCTGATTCACCTGGCATTGTAACAAAATAGGAATATATCTGCAAAGACTGGTTTTCGTTTGAGTTATTATTTTAAAATGGCATATCTGCTTACATCTAGGAAGGAAGTTCAGGTAATCCTGACATTTTCTTGATGCTCAGTGCAGGAGGCAGAGTTTTAGGTTACTCCTTGTTTTGGCATTTTCAGTAGGAAATTAAGACCATTTGTTAATCTAGTTTTTTATTCTGCTTTAGCCTACCTACTTCTAAGTGGAACCTGGGATGAGGTAAGTCCTACTTGATGGCTGCTACACCTAAATATATGTGGATTACTATCAAGGAGGTTGTCCACCACCACATATGAAGGTTGCAGTAACACTCTGATCATCAGGAAATCCTGTTCCAAGCCTCCAGAAAACAGGAATGATTTCTAAGAACTGTCAAGATCTCTTCTCAGTATCATGGCTGAGGTTTTATTCCCAAGGACATCATCAGCCTTCATGAGCAAATCAAGTCCAGGATTTACCTAAAGGGAAAGAGGAGTGTTGTTCCTAATTCCTGTAAGTGATACAGTTATATCCTGACACAGGAGAAAGTTCATAACAAGTGTCAAACTGGAGGGAAAGTATTAGGATGTATATAGATCCTTATAGATTATCTTCACCACAGAGAAGAGAAATAATATGGACACACTATATATTATAAAATAAACCCCCATTTCTTTAGCCCTGAGTTTCTTTATGACCCTGCAAAAACAGAGCTTCTTTTAAAGGTCCATTTGCCTTGCCATAAAGAACCTGGCTTCCCTAAACAACTTTTGGAACTACTGCATAACTAGTAGGTTTAATTATTCAGACCATAAAGATTTAATTAAAAAATCAAGTTGCATTACTTGCTCCAAAGAGCTTTCTTCAACCCAGAGGATGCAAATTCTCGATCCCATTGTTTTCCCTTCCCTAGCATCCAAGAGAAACACAGTGGGGATGACCCCACAGCAGCACCACATTACCTGGGGTGGGGTTGGCTGAGGTCTCTCTACTTCTTAATAACTTTGTGGAAAATTGACAGCGATTGTTGCTTTAATTCTTCCAGGGTTCCAAGATGAAGTGTGGTTGTCTTAACATACCCACCTTCTGTAATTAGCTCTCTTGCACATTTGACTTAAAAGACACTTATTTAAGAGAAACTAGCAAGAAGAAAGAATGGAAGTGTGGGCAGCAGAAGGATTTTATCATAAATTTTTTTTTTCTATCTCTTTATCTAAGGCTAGCTTTGATTCTTTTTATAGTTGATAGCTGCACTCCAAGCTACCCAAATGGCAAATGGAATCAGGGTTGTCAGATGACCATTTCTCTGCCTTTAACTCAGAGGTGCCTAATTATACTTTGTAGCCAAAACTGAGTGGGTTGCCTCTTGTCACACTGGTATCCTTTGCATTAGGGCAGGTATGTCTTTCTACAAGGGCATTCAACTTAATTCATTAATGAAATGGCATATTAATGAGGACAGAAATGTTAATGATATCCACCCTAGGGCCTTTCTCACATGTTATTTTGTGAAAACCAACATGTTCCCTGCTGACTTTCATTCTGTGGTTAGGAACAAGTGTGTGAGCTGCTCTAAAGAGGGTTCTGGGGAAGTAGCCATCATTACTGGATTCAGATGATTGGAAGCTGACTGATGTTGCGGTCACTTTGGTATCACTTGAGGAATTGTTGTATGCAGAGATGAGTCATATTATTGGTGGAGCAGAACCTGACCCTAGGGCCTGCAAGCAGTGGGAAGAACAACCATTGCACCACCCTCTAATAGCACACAGACCCAGGCAAGAGCACTGGCCAGCCAAAATAAATTAATTGCATCATCTAGTGGATATTGTGCTATATCAAAGCCTCCTTCTCCCTTTAATAAGTGTAGTAAAAATGTCTCCGTTAATTGCTTTCACTTCAATTAGACAGCTTGTGCCTTCCAAGCCTGCTGAGGACAAGGGAAGAGATATTTGTGTGAAGAGATATTTCAGAAGCACTAGCAGAGTGAATTCGTTGCACCCTGAAGTTGCAGGAACTTTGTGTTGAGATGGTTAAAGTGTACCCAAGATTTTCTAAACTTTTGGTGATTTGCTTTCTTTATCTTTGTCACTCTACCTACTGCTGTTCAGTAACAGAAGAATCATGGGAATATGATGGACACTTGGACATGACAGATCCCTCTCCACTTCCAACACTGATATGTTCCAGGATGGAGAGCCCACAGCATCATTTAATCTCCCAGTGAGAGAAAAGAAACACTAAAAAAGGGAACTCTTGGAATTCAGGGTATTTGGCCCTCAGCCAGATGATTTTGAGCAAATAAATAATGAACAAGAGGGAGAGAACCTGCCTAGGGTGAAGTGAAAAATTAGTGCTAAGCCATCTTGGCATCAGTAGGAGCATCCAGCAAGGCAAGAAAGCCAGAAGCACTGATAGGTAAAAGGCTGCAAAATTAAGTGAAGATGGAGGTTCTGGTGCAAAGAAAAATGCAAAGCTCTTGAGAAGTGCAGAGGTAAAGAAGCAGGGAAGACAATTTTCTCCTGGGAAAGCTGTCTAATCTTCCACTCCAAAACCTTCAGAATATGGTTGAATCGTATCACTGCTCATGGTATTTACCCTACAGATTTCTTGTATGCCTCTCATAAATCCTTGTTTAGACTTTGATCCACCCAGAAACTTTTTCCATTTTTACTTCATCACCCCTTTCCCAGCTGTCCTGCACTCCACCCAATCTACTGGCTTCTCTTGCAGCTTCCACACACCCCTGTGCTTTCTTCAGAAGGCTTTGTGTCTGCCTTGAATTAAGATCTCTGATCCTCTCTTTCCAGATCTGAGACCCAGCTTATTCTACTGACTGGTGGCATCTTTCTTACTCACGTTAGAAGCTCACAAAGTTTTGTTCTTAAAAGAGATGAGACATTAGGGTGTGAGATGAACAAAGCTGAATTCATAGTTAAGACCATATTTTTATGCCCAGTAGGAAATATGATGTTGCTGACCTTGTATGATGATGTCACAGACAGAACTAGAGAGAGTGCCTGAAGTCCACACTGGGCTGTGACTGGCACAGCTGGAGAGTTAAAGTACCAGTGACTTGAAGACCAGCCAATTCTATCTGTGTTGGCTACAATTAAAAGAATCCCTTGTTTTGGGAAGCCTGAGCCAAGGGGCTGAGAGATATTCTTTTTGTCAAATCACTGTCATATGTGAGGCTAAACTGTCTCATTATTTTGGCATATTGGTGTCCTCCTCCCAGACTAATTTCTCATTCTCCTTATGTCTTGAAACAATGTTCTCCCTCTGTTGGGCCAAATAAGATCCTCCTCCAACTTCTTTCTTCAAGACCTTTCAGCCCCTGGTTATTTTAGATCCCTGTGCAATCTCAGCTGGGTTGCCTTTTGAGTACAATAGGATGTACCAGGTGCACACATTCAGGTTCCATTAACATAATGCCAGTAGCAAGTCTCTTCTTGCATGGTTCCAGTGGGAAACAGATGTAAGATGAACTGCAGAAGAATCCTACAGTGATGGAATCAGCTAGGTCAGACACCCAGGACAATACCATCTGCCTCACTCAGAGACCAACAGTTGTGGGCATCAGCATGTGAATCCCTGGGAGCACAAAAGAGCAGATGCTGCAAACCCTTTGAGGTTGACCCATTGCTGAGCAACGTTCCTAGAGTTTGGCTCTGCCTCAAGACAAGCCTTGAGTTTCATGCATTTATAAGGGCAGAAGTCAGCTCTGATAGAATCAGAATGGGTCGCCTGAAATGAAAGCTCAGCATTGGGTGTGTAGTAAAAAACATGCCAGATGTCCAACTGGGCAAAACATGAAAGAGGTGTGAGTGGGTAAGAGGCACGAAACAAGCCTTTCCTCATTGCTTGCTACACAGCTGGTTTAAATGTGTCAATACAGGTATTGCAGGGATTTTGTAACCCTCCTCTTATCCTGGTAGGGGCTCTGAGTTTTGGATACACCTGATTTCCATTCAGATGTATGTGTGTTAACCCATATTAGAGCTGGAACCACATGGTGTGCGATAGAAATTAGATTGTCTCAAAACTTGGTAGAATACTTCTTATTGCAGAAGCAAAGGGCTGATCATGCCCCTGATCATGGCAGTCTGGCAGACCCAAATTTTCCCATTCATCTCTGTGACCACGATAAGTGCGAGCAGGCTTTTTGCAAGTAAAATATGAATTATATAGAACACCATCGGATATATAGGCAAGTAAATGTGGATTTATATAACTTATTTCCATGTCATGAAATGATAGTGTCATACCAAAGGGCAAGTCTCTTCTAAATGGAAGTTACACTTAGAAGCTGCTGAAACCAAAGACCAAACCTGATACACAGGCCTGAGCAGAGTACAGTCAGTCGGAGCTATTTTCCTTGTTTGTCTTCTCAGAGCAGTCAGGTAGGGTTCAGCAGGAGAATGATGTTAAAACTGGGCTTGAAGAACAGGCCCAGCAATCATCCTTCCCCCATCCCCCAAAAAGAAGCCTTTCTCTCCACGATGCAGAGTCTTTTTCTCAAGTGGACAGAGACTCCGCGACGCCAGATGAAATGAATTGCATCATTTGATGGATTTTATCTTCAATCAAAGTGCACCTCTCTCTTTAGCAGAAAAGCTGTAAAAATGTCTTGATTAAACATGAAATCTCCAAGGTGATCCTTTGGACTGAGTAGTGAAATTGTTAGAAAGTGACCTCCAGGTTAACTCCTTTTAGGTTCCTGGCCTTGAAACTAATAAAAGAATCCTTCATGAGGGCATAGCATTGTCGTTTGAAACCCAGTAAAAAAGAAGATAAACACAGATGCTTTCAAATGTCAGGAGGGAGATGGCAGGTCAGGTGGAGATTGCATGCATGATTTTGAGAGTGGGTGGGTGTTAGTCTTGGAATGGCATTTTCTTATCAGAAAGAAAAAAGGACATGAGAAATACAGTCCAAGGGGGTTTTCCCTAGATGGTTCAGGAGTCAAACCACTGCCTTGGTTTACTCACCACAGCTGCTGCTTTTGATACAGCAGGCCTTGAAACATACCAAGCAGATTTTGCCTGGCAGCTGGGCCAAACCCAAGAACATGAATGAGCCCAAAAGAATTAGCTCTGCTTATCCAATACTCATTTTAGAAACATCCAGGCTCCTTCTGCCTTGGAGAGGTCCCAGACCTCGGATATGTTATAATGGGTCAGAGAGAGGAATCATGGTCACATCACAACCTTGTCGCTTGGTCTGACTGTAGGCAGAGAGGCTCATTCCCTATGGCTGTGAGGTGAACAGTTTTAAAATTCATATAAGTACACTGTATTCAGCAAAAGAACACTACAGAAGCTCTTTACTGAGCTGGACTGGGTTCAGCCAAGCCAGGGAAGCCTTCACCCCAGGGTAGTGGCTCACATCAAATGGAAGAACCACGGCTAGCAGAGCACACAGTGGAATGAAGTGCCCTGGCAGAGTGCCCCAGCTTGTCCTTCCTTTCTGCATAGCCTCTGCTGGCACCTGAACTGCCTTGTCATCACCCAGCACAATCATGGTCAACTGAGGGAGTTACTCAAGCTGGAAAAGCTACTGCTCATCTTCCACACCCAGTTTGACCATGTGAACACTCCTTGCTCGCCCTACTTGTAAGACAGTCACTCCTCTCACCTTCTTGTGAGAGATGTGGGAAGCAGACAGCCTCCAAACAGTGGCTGGGTAAACCTTTGTGTTTGTCTTTTCTCTTTCTACCCTTTTGTCTGGCTTGTATCTGTAAACCATAACTCCTCAGTGTGGGAAGTCTCTCCTGCTAAACACAGATCCCAACACAACAGAGCAGAGTGTAGATATTACTAGAACAGTAATGCTGGTGGTAAAAGCCTGATGACCCCTTTTGAAAAAGTCCAAGTACCACATCTTTCATCCTAATTGTATTCCTGTCATGCAATTCTTCAAATTACCCTGCAATTTCATATAATGGAATTCTACACTTTTGGCCTTAAACTGTGAGAATGATGTTGTCACCTGGTACTTAGAGGGTGATCCCCTCCTGCAGATGGGTAGACAAATGACCAAGGTCAAAGGTTTGGCTCCTCACCAGCTGTCCAGGGAGTGGTGCAAGAAAAGCTGCATCCATGCCTGTAGTCTTTACCACACAGGGAGATCATCTTCTCTGGAGACCACCCTGGGTAGGGATGCAGGTACAGATGCTGAAAGCTGCCAGTGGCCACATGCAAAGGAGACCCAAATCCTGACAGCCATCTCTGCTCTGCGTTGCAGCCAGAGCCAGCTCTTCTCATGAGGCTATTGCTAATCACAGATGGTAGAGCAGAATTTAAACATATAACTTAATCCCAAAGAAAAAAAACACAACTCCCCCACCTTAAAGAGTGGGGGAATAAGCATGGCAAGAGTCTGCCTACATTTATTCACAGTTTGCACAGAGCACACAATGTCTTTTCCATTTCCAGTGATTGATAGGATGTGGCGTTTTCCTCTGCCAGTATCCAGACAAACAGACCTAGCCCCTTGCTTCACTCTCCCTCTTCCTCCATGAAGAGGCAGCAACACTATCTGACATAAAATCCTGTCAAGACAAAAGAAAGAACTGAATTCTGCCTCTCCCAGGCTGTGGTTGAGGGGGAGAGACAGGTAAAATGCATCAGGCCACAATATCTGTGAGATTAAATTCCAGCTCTCATCTGCCTTGTAAAGGCTGACCCTGACAATTTCTCTCGGTGCTGGGCTCTCTCTGTGGTTTCTTTATGTGACCAAGCTTTGTTCTACTTTATTTTATTTTACTCTATTCTCTCTCCCCTGTTTGCAAATGTTCACAGTGCATTGAAGACAGTTCTCCAGCTCAGATTTCCAGCTGCATGGAAAGGCTGTTGCTATTTATAGTCATCTCAAATTTGTTTCATCTGCCTACACAATCAATTAGCTTCAGCTCCAGCTAATTTTGCAATCAGCCCAAGAAAAATCTCTCTGGCATAGTATCTTGTTTTCTCCTTCTTTTCCCTGGAGCTATAAAATCTCTGTACCCCTTCCTTTTCCAAGTTCTACACCTTAATACAGCACTAGCCGGACTCATCCTCCATGTCTTTTGCCTTTTAGAAGCTTCTTCCTGGCTGACTTGACAGAGAGTATTTACTTTACATGATGGAGACCTTTTTTTCCTCTCCAATGGAGGTTTGGAAAGAATACTCCACCGTTTATTTTTCCATCAGCTAATTGCAACTATTGAAAGTGTCTAGACAGGGGGAAAATAGCTTTATAAATCATCAGCAAAAGGAATTTCAATGTTATCTTAAATCCCACACAAATAATTTTTAAAGATGTTCAGTAAATATATATTTGTATATAGAAAAATTAAGTTAACCTGGAACTCAGGTTGAGTTCACATAAGGAATTTAAATGTTCGGGGAAGGGAATCACAGAATAAGGAGGTTGTAACTGTACCACAAACAAGCAATAAAACACAGCAGAATAAAAGGGAGGGTGTAGTGAAAGCAATGCTGAAGATAGTAATTTGGGGCAGCTTTTCAGTTCCTCATTACTGGAGTCTTGGACTTCAGCAACTCTTTGTTAATCTCTCCCGAGCTGGTGGTTCAAGTGGTGGGCATAAACTGTGGGCAATCATTAGGAGTCTTTGAACAGAAACAGAAATATGTGCTGATCCTGGCATCAGAGCACCTGTTAGAGTCACAAAGTGGAGGGAGGTCTCCTCAAGCCCCAGTGGTGGCAAGACTCTGAGGGCAAGCTCACAATTCTACCTAGCACTTAATACCAGAACAATCAGCAGGGCTCACGAGGTGTCCTGTAGTGCATCTTCTCCCATATGGTAGGATCAGGAAAGTTTAAATCTGTCCTGGCAGGTGCTGCATAAATCTTTACTGTAAAACCCCCAGCTTTGAATGTATTACTCATTCTTATTCTGAGCACTAAAACATATCCTGTGGTTAAAGATTTAAGTTGAACTGTAAGCCTAGGACTTTGCACATTTACATCTGTAAGTTGGCTTCCAGAGGGTCATGGACTGAAAGCACTGCCCTTTGGGAGTCCAGTCTCAAAGGATCTCTCAGCTCAGACTGAGATTCCTGTGGGTTTTCAGTAATTTTACATGCCCAAGACAACTTATTTAGAGAAACAAAAATATTGTTTGTCCTTGTGGGTAAACTATTTACTCAGTTCCTTTTAAACTGTCACATCTCTTTCAAAATTTTAGAGGTTTGGTTTGGTTTGGTTTGGTTTGGTTATGGGTTTTTTAGTTCCTTGCTTAGCAGAAGAGAGCCTGTCTTGAGGAGAAGGGCAGGCATAGGTTCTGTACTCACTGATGATTTAGGGAAAGGGTTTTTCCTTTAGAAAGGCAGGAGTCTCAGGATAGCCCCTTTCCCTTTGGGTTAGTGTTTGAGCTTGGGCAAAACTGGGGACAATATAACCAGATAAGGATGGAAAAGAGACTGTGAGAGTATGGAGTACAGGGAATAGAAGGTGAGGGGTGTTAACAGCATACAAGAAAAGGTTTAAAACAATGAAACTTTTCATTGATGGTCTAATGCAGTCCCCAGTAACCCATCCAGGATGCATCACTGCCTGTTTTGGCATCTTGTGTCTCAGTTCCTGTCAGTGAACTGTGAGACAAGACACTGAACAGTGGTCCACATGTGAGTGATATTTTTTCCTTAAGTTTTGATAGTCGCAGCCTGCAAATGTTTTAGGAATTGTTTTGTTTGTTCGTCTAAAAAACAAATTTGCCTTTCCTTTCACTGACAGCGATGCTCTGATACTTTATGGAACTGGCAATCTGTTCAACTTCCCTGGAATCAGGATATTCTTTCCATATCCTGCAAAGCTCTGCCTTTACTATGTATCACTGCTAAATACTGCTGTAGGAATTAGGATTTCTTCATCTTCATCTTCTTCTTCTTTCTTCTTTTTCATGATATGCAGGAGCAAACACATTTTATTCCCTGGCTCTGCAGACTTCCAGGAGTAGCCATCACTCATTAGACACCTGCAATTCCTGCTGGCTTCTATTGCAAGAAGTAACAACTAATTTGCAGCCTTTAAAATACTTGATTTCTGGTGAAAGGTCACATTAACCTCCACACCTATAATGAACCAGATGCGAGTTTCTAGCCTTTGAGAAAAGCCATATTAGAATGCAGGTTATGCCTGAGCACGTGGCTGTAGAACATCTTGTACTGTTGGGGTGTTTTCTGTCTGCATGGAGAAAGAAGAATTGTGCTGAGATTTGAGGATCACTCCTACCCCAGCTTGGGCTGCTAGATTTGGAATTTACGACCACATGTGAATGAATGGAAGAAATCATTCAGGCTGAAGGAAGCAACAGGAGTCAGTGGGGACTTTGTGACATTTTCGTAGGAGGGCAAGAGGTGTTGGCTGTTGCTTTCCTGATGGTGAGCTGGTAATTGGCTGCTGGTCCCTCTTCTGTGACATTGTGTTTACAGAGGTTGCTATAGGAGTACAGCAAGTTCCTTGGAGCTACAATTGCTTCAGATCTGCCACTAAGGCAGATTAGAAAGGGTGTGGTAGATAGACTCCCTGGCTGACATCTGGGGAGGGTGGAAGAAGTTAGAAGCAACGTTTTCTGCTTTGCATCTCAAAGTTGTTTCCAAGCACCATTCCACTAAATCTGGGCGTCTTCCACCCCCTCAATCCCAGCTGTTCACTCCCCTTGTCCTTCTCCGTGATAGGAAAGAAATACACCCTAAAGAAGAAGATAAAGGGCTCAGATCATGGGCCTCAACAGGAGTGCTTGTGAGACACAGAAGCAATGTGCTGTGGTTCAGAGGCTGGACTGAGCCACCAAGGCTGTGTGGAGCCACAGAGGTTCTTACAGCTGATGTATCCAGTACCATCTGTCTTATCAAACTCCAGGCTCAGCCTCTGGTAGCCTCTGAACCCTATTTTTCCTCTACCTCCCACTTCATCTTGCATTTGCAGTTAAATAAATTTTACTGAAGTCAGCTGTAAAAGCTGGGGACGAGATGTAGAACCTGTATTTTATTGTCCCAGGATAATTGTCTTGCTCACAGCCATCAGAGCTTTTCTTAACAATTTGTATGGCCATAGACATTATCAGACACAAAACTTTTGGCATTGCTCCATTGGCTTTAACCAAAAGACCAATTGTTGGTTTTCCTTGATCATTCCCCAAGTTCATTCCAGCTCAGAGAAATTTGCCATCTTTGGAATCTGCCTTCTGAAGCAACACCTATTTCTGGGTTTAGTAAATTTAAAAACCTACACATCAAGTTTGTGAGGCTGCATTATTTCAAAGTGTGTTGTGTGGCTTTCCACTGTCTAAACCAGTCAGTCACTTTCTTTCAAGAGGAGGAGGGGAAAAAATGTCAGATAAAGTGATGTTAAATCAGCTGAGACCAAGATTTCTTTGGCTGACGAGTCTTCATTGACCTTGGCTTGCATAATGAAAGACTTCTGTAAAGAATTATGCTGAGATTTCTGAACTACCTTTGTGTTTGTGTAGTACATTTTAAAATATATTAGGAAACTAAAGAACACTTACCACAAGGGCTGAAGATGTGCTTTAAAGCCCTGGCTAGTTTGCTAAAGTGGTATCTTCTGTGTCCTTCAATTTCCCACATAGATTGATCTTGACAGAACATTCTACTTCACTTCCTGCTCTGTAGTATGATGAGTGTTTATCTCTGCTGGACAAGAGGTATTGCTTCCCACACCAAGGATAACTGCATGATGCTTACAGACAATGTTTCAGGATGAAGTTGCAGCTACCTCCACAGAACTTCAATCTCCCTAACTTCACCCATGTTCAGGACACAGAACAGTGTGGTTTGGAAGACAGTAAGAGTGCTTTGGTGAAAAGTTGCAAAGGATTATGGCTAACTCCTATTCCACTCCCACAGCCTGCTCATTTTGTTGTGTGGCTTGCAGAAGCACTGGTCATAGGTGAGATAGTGGCCCCTAAGTGCAAGGATTTGTTTCTGGCATTTCTGTATTTCCCTCTATTTCAAATGCCACCATAATCAGCCTGAGACATCTGCCTTATGAGAGAAATTTCCACTTGATGGCAATCCAGGAAGGAAGAAAGGAGTCAGTCAGACCTTTTCCACTTATGGTCACCAAGGTGAGTGGATCTGCTGCACTCCCCAAATAGGACAAGACACTTTCTTTGCTGCTATTCAGATGACAAATTTCCTACACAGGTGAGATCAAGTGGCTGCATAAAATATTTCAAATGTAAACTTTTCTAGAGTAAAATTGGAATAGGATGCACAGCAATCCTGAATCAGGCTTACTAAGGTGGATACATAAAAAATTCCAAGATCAAGGCTCTTTTGACCTGACACTGGTGTCTTGCCTCTTGCTCTCCCTTGTAGACAACAAGCAATGATGCATCTTTTAAAAGTTGGAAGGTTTCAAATCACAAAGCAACACTGATGATTAGAACACTGGGCTGAGATGCAGGGAAATTAGATCCTATTCCTACTCACAGAATCACAGAGTATTCCGGTTTGGAAGGGACCTGCAAGGATCATCAAAGTCCAATTCATGGCCCTGCACAGGACAGCCTCAAGAAACACATCATATGCCTGAAGATGTTGTCCAAACACTTCTTGAACTCTGGCAGGATTGGTGCTATGACTACTCAGACTGATAGTTGTGACTCTGAAAAACTGATACTGCTTTTATTGTCCATATACATCCTTGCCCTCTTCATCCCTTAAGACAGCTGGAGAAAAAGCCTTGTCTTCACATACCTGTGATCAGTGGGCTAGGAGGAGTGAACAAATTTTCACGGGATTTGGTTGCTGGTTTGGGTTTGTTGTTGTTGTTGTTGTGTTTTTGTTCGTTTGTTTTTTGGTTTTTTTTGTCAGAACTGTCTCAAGGTTCTCAAGGTTCTTTTAAGGTCAGTCAGGTCCCTTAGCAATCCTTACCTTTGTGGTTCAAGTGCAGCTAATACCACCCAGGCAGGGGCAGTAATAGAGCATTAGACACCTAGAGGTCAGATTGAATCCCTTTCCCCTTCTCTCTCTTACACAGCTCCTGTATGAAGTCAGACTGCATAATGGAAACCTGTCCTGGAAGTCTGCTTCCTGTTCCATTTTACATTCCTGAAGCTCTAAATAAAGCCGGAACTATTCCATTATATTGTTAAAAAATTATCTAATCCCAACCATGTTCCTCTGTGGTATAAACATAGAGACTTGTGCCTCCACTTTTCTATTTCTTTGAGAGGCAAAGAAGTCTTTTTAATGGTGCTCAGTGCTGCAAAATCAGGGTGGAGTACAGGTCTGAATCACATCTGTGTACTCCCCAGGCTTCAGACTGGAATGGGACAGAACCTGGGGACTTACATGGCAAGCTGAACTCAGAAAAAGGCTTTTATTACTGAGTAATAAACTCATTAAAATTGGGGTTTTATTAACAAAAATGTTGACAGACCTTTAACTTTAGTGCTGCTACTGAGCACCGCAATATGTAAAGATGAAATCTTTCGGCACTTAACAAATTTATTAGCTGTAACTTCATTTATTTGGGTTTTTTTGTTCCACATATAGAATATGTGCTAGGAAAACAAGAGCACTTTATGCCCTGTGAAACCAGAGTTGTTGTGAGATTTTTTCCTCGAGGATTTAAGGGTATGCATGAAGGTTTCTCTGCTCTGGCATGTCTGGAAATCCAACCCACTCCTGCAAAGTTCAGTGGGATTGTTGTCTAATTTCAGTACAGCTCTCTGGCCAGATCTGAAAGTCTCTTGCTGACAAAGGCACACACCAGAACAAGTGGCTCACAAAGGGGAGCGCCTTATATCCTTTTCTTTGAAACCCAGCTTACTCCATCCTTTCCATCAGCTTGTGTGTTTTCCCAAATCAGAGCAAATCCTGCCATCAAAAATGACAAATATTGACTGACTCTTATCCACTTATGAACCAAGAAGTTTGCCTCGGCATGTCAGAACCAAGCTGCTCCCCAAGACCGGCTCCCTAATGTTTCCTTTTGTTTCTGAAATCCCTCTCTGCCTCCGTGGCTCTCCCAGTGGACTGTGACACTTGTCAGTGGTTTGCAGCAGAGACCCAAGGACTTGCTCCTGCTCCAGGAGGTAACACCATCCTCTCCAAAACCTTTCTCCTATAAACATGCCTACTTTGATAATTTTTCTGGAATAGGAAATTCCCTGAATGAATTGCCTCTCTGAAACCCCTCCTCCTGCACAACCTAGTCTGAACTTTTCTCTCCTTCCCTGGTTGTGACCATGGAGAGGGTGAGGGATACAGGGCAGCCTACCCATGCCTGGGAAAGCCAACTTTGTTTCTGAGCAGAGGTAAAAAGGAAGACCATGGAGGAAAAGAGGTCCCCATGTTATGAACAGGACCTCATGCGTGGTATTTTACCCTTGCTCACCAAGAAACCTTTTGATGGGTAGGCAGGAGCTCACAGTGCAGCCAGGAAGTCATCACCACTTGCTCAGAGCAACTTCTTGTTCCAGACTCCAAGAAGAACCTGAAACACAGGAAAGCATGTCTCGTGTCTCACAGGCTCCCTCAGGTCACAGTGTGGAACAAATCAGCCTGAAGTAACACAGGCCACACTGAAAATCTGCAAGTCATTACCCATAATGATTATTCAGAAAGGGAGCTGGCATCAAAATAATTTTCCCCCTCCTCTAGTTGAAATCTTTCCCCCTCCCTTTTTCTCTCTCTTGCTTTCAAGCAGCAAAGAGTATCTGAGTATCTTTTCCCTCCTGTTGCAAATCATCAAAAATCCACTCAGGAGCAAGGCATGGTGGAGCCACAAGGAAAGGCAGGCAGGAGACAGAGAGCAGGGAGCTGGTCCCATTCAGCTCTGCCTGTCCTCATCCTTGTAGAAACATGCACCCATATGGGAAGGAAAAGCCTGAAGGAACATGTGGAGACAGAGACTGTGAAAGCATCTCTGTTCTGCCTTTCTGACAAAAGAAAGAGAGAAGGTGAGCACTCACTAGAGTAAAATAATTTCCCTTCCAAGGGAAAAACTAACTAAGAAAGCAGTGGATGGTGCTGGTAATGTCCAAGGTCTTGCCATTACCTTCTGGTTTGAAAACATCTTAGACCTCTCTCTCCCCCTACCCAGGTGGGGAGTACTCACTTGGTGGCACCTGCACACACACAAATCATTCTTTGCATTTGGAATAGCAAATATATTTCTTTTCTTTACCACTAAAGCAGGGACGTGGATGAATGCATTTGGAAACCTTTACTTCTGCTATTGTAATGCCAGATGCACAAAGATATGCAAGAATAAAAGCAGCAAACAGCTTGGGGGAGCAGAAATTTTGGCTGAGGGTAATGCAGAGTACAGAAAAGCCTGCAGAAATGTTTGACTGTACCTTTGACTGAGAGAATGAAGAAGCCTTCTCTGGGGCTTGTTAGAACTGTAACTGTCTAATTTAGAGGAGCAGGATAGGATGAATATTTTATGAGGGTTTTTCCACAGGGCTGTTAACATTTAGCAAACAAAAGACAGCCGTGATTCATTTTCCTTCTCACAGGGGGCAAATGAGTTAACAGCTGTAACAAGGGAATTAAAAAGGGATGCTCCCAGCACTGAGAACAGCTGTGGCCTTTTCAGGTACTTGGAAAACTGGGAGCACTGAGGTTTGTGCAGCACCTATTGGACAAGATGGGTCTAGGGTAGAGTTTGCAAACTGATTCAAACTTGTTTTCTGCTCCAGTGTCCCAGGGTAAGTGCTGCTGGTCCTAATCCTGGGACTTTGGTGTCTAAATGCCTTTGATTAGCTGTAATTGTGCTCCCTTTCTCTAAAATGGTGCAGGAAATATGTAATCTATCTCCTGATCTAGAAAGACAGTAATTCCTCAGCTGTGGTCAGCACAGTCCAGCTAGTCATGACCTGACTCCAGGTACTTCCCCAGGTACTCATCCTGCAGAGGAGGCATGAGATTGAGTTTCAAGGAGGGCCCTGACCATAGCAAGAGAAGGAGCAGACAGCCCTGTCCACAACAGCTGGGATCTATCTGCAGGGCAGTGGGCCAGGGTAATAGCCCCAGATGGGATGTAAAGAGATGCTGCCTCTCCCATCTCCTGCTTCCATGAATCAGTCCTGCACATCCTGCCATCCCTGTGGTAGGTCAGTTGGGGAATGAAATGCTTCCTTTCCACAGGGAGGTGTCCTGCTCCCAAGCAGACGGCCTTGGGCACCTTGCCCCATCCTGCCAATTCCACCAGGCTACGTAGGTGTCTTGAAATTAGCCCAAGCCTTTGAATAGGTTGGTCCACTCTGGGCCTATGCCTGCTGCATTTTTAATGAATGACTGAGCATGACATGCTCTGTCTTGCTTCTGGCTGCTCAGGTGCCTTGCACAGAGCCTGCAGACAGCCTGCTTAGGCTTTTTCTTGTAATGTTTGCTCCTGAGGATGCTCTCCACCAGCCTCTGTTGCAGATGAGTGTTAAGCTACATTTCACAAAGCACAAATTACAGAAAAATCAATCTAGACATAGCCCTAGAGATTTTCTTTTACATACATGGAAGTACCCTTAACACGTACATTTCTTAAGCAGACAGGTAGATGTGCATGTCAATAAAACAGAGTGCCATAAAAACAATCCTAGCTCTCCAGAGGAGGTACATCACCAGCTCCACACTAGACTAATGATGAGCATTTCAAGCCTTGCCTTTGCTAAGCTATGCCGTGCAAGATCTGTTTTCAGGAGAATGTGCCCATTGCTGTAGTACCAGGATTTTACAAATCTAAGTAGGAGCCAGATGCACAGAAGAGCTCCAAGAGACTGAATGTTGGGTTTTTCTTAGTCCTTCCTCCGCATTTTGCCTCCTAATTCAGAAGTTCACGTCTAGCAAAAGCTGCAAAACCTGTTCTTGCAGTCTTTTCTAAGAGAACCACATCAAAGGAAAACAGCAAGATGATGACCAGATATACTAGTGCAACCCTAATCCTTCCCAACTCTAGGCTTCCCCTCCCTCCCACTAACTCTGACCACAGCTCTCTGCTGTGGGGCCAATATTGCTTAGGCCTATTTTGGAAATCTATTACTACTGGTTCTTACACAAACAGCAGGGACTAAACACAGATCACAGGCATGATGGAGCTTTTTTGAATTGGTAGCAGGAGACAGACACGATGCAGAGCCCAGATCTAAAGCAAAGCAAGTCCTTCTTTCTATTGCACTCTGTCCCTGGAGTGCACTTCATATTCCAGCAAGGCTCACACACCTGTCTGTGCTGGCCTCTGTTTTGTTTTCTCCTCAAGAAAGTACAGTATTCATGCTCAATCCCTGTTCTGACATGATTCTCTGCAGTGATTTTCTGCAAGCAGCTCTCTTCTGAGTACTGGAGGTCCAAGGCTGGGCTCATTCCAGGCTTTAAGGCCTAAAATCACAGCAGAAGTGTCAGCACACCATGTTATCACACCAGTGTCTGCCAACAGCCACCCTCTCTGATTAACCTTGGTGCCTGTATCTGAAAACCTCAATAATGCTAGCTTAGCAGATAACTGTCCCAAACTTGCTCAGAGCTCTGACTTCTTCAGAGAGCAAAATTATCCTTGAAGTCCCCCCACCTGCAGCTACCTCCTTGTGGCACTTTCTGTGTCCCACTTGGACAGAAAACTCAGCCCACAAACAGATTTTAGTTATGTTCTGGAGTAGGATGGTGAGAGGATCTGGGCCCACTTCATCCCTTACACAGGTCCCAGCTACTCCTCTATCTTCACAGGACATCCTCTACCTCATCACAATTTTAGGAAACCAAAACTAAGCAGAAAAATTTTCTTGGCCACTTCCTAAGGTAGTCTGATAACTCCTGGAGCAGAGTAGAAGAGTTAGAAAGGACTGGCAGAAGCCATGCTGATGGAGATCCATTCACACAAAGTGAACAAATACAAATCTATTTCTTTCTCCACTGACCCATCTGTGAAGGGAGAATAAAAATACTGGGTTAAGGCTGATTATTTTATTTAATGGGAAAAGCAGCATGTGACACAGAAAGGCCATGTTTATATTCATATTTGAACTGGTATTTGTACTGATAATAGAATGCATTATTACATATTAATTATCAGGAAGCTGGATGGCATGCATTGGAATAAATTTGGAGGCTTAGAAAGGAGTGTTTCAACAAGATCTAACACAAAAATGACATACAATAGCAATTTACTGAAGACAAAAGTGAGTGGCTCCATTTGGGTTGGAATGCCCTCAGCCTTTTCCCAGAGATACACCAAAAATGAAATCGCCATCAAATTTCAGCTTCTGTTCCACTCCTTTTCTTAGGGTGATATCCTTTTTATTATTTGGCCTTGGGACATGGTCATTATTGAAAAAATTATTGAATGACACTTGTGAAAATCAGAGAGGACGAAGATTTTTAAAGGAAGGCCTAATGGAGTGGCGAGCACTTTTTCCTGAAGCCAGCTCTGCTGATGCAGCTCACTTCTGACTCACAAAATGTGTCATTCCCAGTGGCAAATCACCCTCAGCTCCAGGTTTCCCTGTCATGATTTAACACTCTCCCTAGTATTCTGTGGTTGAGTTTCAAGGCCACTAATGCATAAACAGCTTCTCCAGCCCTGCACTTCCCCGGAATGCAGTCTGATGTTTACTTAGATATACACAGAGATATATGTGTGTTTATATACACGTATATGTGTATCTATAAATATGTATATATGCAGCATATACCTTTCCAAAGGTCTCACATTAGTTAATTAACTGTACAGCACAATTAATTCATTCATTGTTCGGAAATTCCAGGAGCATTAGTTGTCTGACTCCAGCAGGAACTTAGCCAGACAAATTTGAGAAACTTCTCTCCATAGCTTTCTCATTCTGGGAAGCAGGTTTTTTAGCAAAAACCTTTTACTGAACAGATGGCTCATGTGAAATGCTTGAAATTCCACCAAATTGGAGCTGATAAAACCAGATAGTTTCATTGGAACTGGTGGGTGCTAGGTAACTCACAGGGGAAAGAAATCCTGTGAGAAGCTGACACTGGCAGGGATTTTTGCTGTGTGCCTTGTTGGTATGCTTTACTTTTTAATGAAGCTGAAGCATTTGCACTGTGCTGGGCACAGCACAGAGCACGTGAGCCTTTCTGCCTCATTGCACCAACACAAGCCTCACCAACCAACACCAGCTTCCTTTTCTGTTCTGTGACCAAACAGCACAAGGTGACACAGCAAGCAGTGTGGTGAAATGGGGTGCTTTCCACTTCCTATGACTGAAAAAAAGGAGACAACATGGCATATTCCTCTGTGGCTGTGCAGGATTTAGGGGAGAAGAAGGAAGAAATTTTCTTCAAGGATCTTCTTTCTGTGACCAAGTGAAAAAGCAAGTCTGGGTCAAGACTGACATTTTATTGACTTTCTTCTAACTAACATTTTAATGAGAAATTTTAAGAGTCTAGTCTCTATACTTTCAGTCTGAAATTAACTTTTACTACTTCTGAAATCCAAATAGAAGGAAACTGTTTACTTATATTTTTTAAACAATATTTTCAAACTAATATCTAAAAATCTATAATGTATAAAAAGAAGAGTGAGAGAAAAAGAAAATCTGAACTTTTGTTTCAGTATTAAACTGGCATGAAGTTGTGGAATTTTCCTTTTGGTTTGAATTCCAAATTTGAAATTATCTTAAAAATTATGTTTCTGTAACAATCTTGCTTGATATTCACTCACCCATTCTGGATCGGTACCAACAACAAGAACAGATACTTTAGAGGTGGAGAATCAATATTATCAGCTTCTACTTTGGTAGACTTCAAGAAGTAGCTCTGCTTTTAGGGAATATTTATATTTTAGAAATATTCTACAAAGACACCAAGCAGAGAATTGTCCTAGGATGGGTAATCAGTGCCAGATAATTTTGCCTCAATTACACACATTAACTTCTAACCTTTGATCTGGTAAATGTAAATCCCATCAGTAGGGGTACACTAAATACCTCTAGGTATGGACACTTGTAGGCACCTACATATAGACTTTTAATGTCAATGTCCAAATATAGAAGCTCATTTCTCTGGAGGAGAAAATTCAGAGCAACAACCAAGGATTTGTAGATGGCTTTTCCTCTCTCTGTCTTTAATGCTACTAATTATAACAAATTACATGTGTGCATTTCCGGTCCCTTAATACCTCCCTTGGTCCCCATCAACTTCCTTCCAAAATTCCTCCACAAAGTCCTGTTCACTCCCAGACTGTAAATGGAGTCCAGAAGGACAGAGAAATTACCCTCACAGAAGAGGAAGCTGTCACCCAGATATCACCAAATGACTTCTGAGTAACCTGAAGATGGGTTCTCTTGAGAAAAGGATACCCACTTAGTTAAATCCCTCTTAAAGGGCTTCAGTATGGAAATGTTGTGATCTGCTCAGTTGTTAAGGGAATTAATGAGGAAATGGGCAAAGACAGGTTCTGCAGTTGTGCCATGCTGCAGGAACATAACATTTCCGTCTGCTCTGAAAAATAATATAAATGGGATAGACAGGCAGTTTTCCTAGCCTGGATTTTACTCAACAAAATATTTTCAAATGAAAAACAAGCACATCCACTGAGTAGCAGTAGGTATTATGGAGGTTTCCACTGCCAGTCTCTTGCCAAAACCACATGAAATGTTCTTTACCTCAGTAGATGGTGACATGTGGACAACTCTTCAGTCACTCTGAATTGCACAAAGTATGTTGGAATTCCCTTTTTCCTGGCTCAGCAGGAAAGATGGGTAAAAGGCTTCAGAAAAGTATGAAGATACCTTCAGGAAAGGGCTACTTTTTTGCCAGTGTACCAGGTACAAGGATTAGGAATAACTAGGTCAGGAGATTTTACTGCTGCCAGAGAGCCTGGCCAGAGGAGCTGGGAATTGCACCAATTTAATGATGAATCTTGAGGCTGACAGAGGGTAAGTACAGAAAACATTAATATTGTTCAAGGCCTCTTTATAGGAGACTTGAGCTAGCAAAAGCAGCTGCCAAGGTCCTGACTGAGCAGATGAGCTTGCTGCTGGGCACATATGTTGAATGAAGGCTTACAGAAGGATCTGTAAAAAAATTTTTGTTTTCTTTAACTACTCATGGACTATGCCTACAGAGCAGCTTTTCAATGGTTCTGCTGAAGGACACCTTACTTCTGGATTATATGCATATGATTAGGTCCACTTTCCTTGTAAGCCTTTTTTATGGAGTAACCCTCAATGAATTCCAGATGAATATGTCATTTTGGTTTGGTTTTTGTTTTGTTTTGTTTTGTTTTGTTTTGTTTTGGTTTGGTTTGGTTTGGTTTGGTTTGGTTTGGTTTGTTTTGTTTTGTTTTGACCAAGTGGTCTCTACTGGAGTTTGAAAGCTGAGCTGATAGATTTTTCTTGTCTTATCAGCCTTCAGAATGTATCACTCTCATTGATTCAGCTCTCATCCTTCATATTCAGCAGTGAAAAGTGTAAGTTGCACTTTTTTTTGGAACAGTTTTAACCCTCTGACATCATGCAAGACCTCTGATTAAAGGGAAAGTGTCCCACTCTCTCCTGCTCTAATTAGTTATAATTTTTAGTATTTTTTATTACTGTGTTCGGATTCTTAGAGACATATCAGGATGCACCCTTTTACAGCCCTTTCCAGTTGAAGAATAGGAAACAGGAATTTAGAGCAGGTACAAGTAGAATAATCAAGACCTTGACACATTGGACATCGTTCTCCTGACTGCAGTCAGGAAGTTCCATCCACATACAAACCAAAAAGGCATTTAGAAAACTAAAACTCTGAACTCTTCTGTGACAATATGTTTTACAGAGGAAGCCTTCAGTTATTACACACTTGATTTGCAAATTACAGTTTTTTGCTTAACATTCAGTGACTGAAGCCTGGGTCTGTGAGTTGGATGTTTTAAGTATCTGCAGTTTTTGTCGACTTCACTTGAGTGTGTAGGTGTCTCTCACTTCTCAAAACAAAATTCTTAAAGGCTTCTTCCAGTGAGTTCTGTAAGGAAAAGGAATTTTTATTATTTTGATGTATTTATTATATTTACTGTTTTATTATTTGAATTTAATTCAGAGCTTATTGGTACAGCCTGGAATGTTTGGTTATCCATGTCATAGGCTTTCCAGTTCACAGGGACTTTCTCTTCTCAACACATGCATCTGTCAGTGCTCAAACTACCAGAAGTAACTGTGTTTTCCCAGAACGGGACCTGCCTCTGCTAGTTCCAACTGAAGAGCTGGTTTTTAAAAATGTAATTAATACTAGTGGAAAATAAATAGACACATATGTTCCCTATGGCCTGTGATGGCTGTTTCTCAGAATGCTTGTTCATACTTAAGTACAGCAAAAAGTATGTGGTTTTCAAATGAGCAATCACTTCAGGCTGGGAGGAAAGGACAGGGTGTTTGAGATGTCCCCAGCAGAAGGCTGAGCACCAACAAGGTCAGAGCCCATCCTTGGTAAAGCTCATAATACAAAGGATGTCTCAGCACAATCCCACACATACCATGCCCTCTCCAAACATCTCTATTCACACGTTTGCATGAAGCTGGCTCTGCCCCTGCCACTCATCTGAGCTCAAATGCAACTGGGCCACTAGCAGGGTCTGGTTTTGATTAACCTTCTCATTCTTGCAGCATCAACTTTTTTGATGCTTTTTGATGCTTTTGATGCTTTAATTTTTTCTATTATTGCTGTGAGAGAGAAAATTAAAGCAGGAGTTGCCTGGCATGGTGCATCCTGCAGCTGTTTCAGCTGTTTCATCTGCATTTCAGAAAGCAAGAGCGGAAGTACGGTGAGACTTGGCTAAAATGGGAGATGTTAAGGGGGGGATTGGGTACATAAAGCACAGCTGCTACTGGGCAAGGGTCTGACATCCTGGGCCAGGAATGTGGATTGCAATACCCTCTCAGAAGCTTGGAAATAACATCTGTATTGATTGATGTCTGTCCTTTTTCTGTTGGCCAAACCCTGTTTCCAGCTGCTGGGATGTTTTGACAGAGCCTGATATTCAGCTTTTCTTTCTTCCCCCCTATTTCCAGTCTACTTTCTTCTTGACACAAGCAGAACCCACCTACGACCCAACAACCTCTTGCCCTTGATGCTCATATGATGAGGTCTTGCACATGGGAGCAAAACCCCTCTGTTCTGAGCAGTATTTCCTCCTGCACTGAGAAGGACCCACTCTCATTTAGAAAACCTCGAGCTTGACGTTGCTGCACTCTAAGGAGTTGAATGTCTAAAATCACTGTAAAATGAGGGTCATTTTTGTGTCTCCTGGTTTATGCTCATATCTATCTAGCTTGCAGCAGCCAGTTGTGCCCACTACACAAAGCAATTTTAGAAGAAAGGCTAATGCAGTCCCTCAGAAGGCTCTTTGTGATGTTGATTGAGCCGGCCCCAGAACCCAGGCTTAGTGAGTGATGTAATCCTTCACCTCCAAGTTCAACCTGGAAAATTGCTTTCCAGGCTATTACTCTGGCATTTTTTCTGTGCTTGAAATTCCAAAATGATGAAAATAAGGAAAATAAATATATATATATATGTTAAGAATAAAATTTTTAAAAAATTGAAAGCAAAACTTTTTAAAAAGAGGCAGAAAGAGAAAGAGAGAGAGAGGAAAAATGGACAAAAAAAAGCAACATTATCATTCTTGTACTGACTCTTGTTTCCTAAGTAATTGCAAGAAACAAAAAAGGGCCAATTTCCCAGGTGAATGCAGTACATGGACTTTATTAGTTTCCCAGAGGTTTAAACTGAGCTTGACATTTCACTGAACATTACACTCATACAATGGGTTGGGTAGTATATTTTTGAGCCAAAAGTTCTCAAACAAGGGCGTCTAACTCTGTGAAGCCAAATCCCTGTTTGGGCACCTAAAATTTCTGAACACCCACAGCTTTTTCTGATTTTGATTAGATTTGCTTGTGCTCAGCACTTCTGAAAAATCCCTCCAATTTTGCTTAGGTGCCTGTTGGCAGGGATGTCTGCACTTCAAAGAAGGGGAAAAATAGAGAGAGGGAGAAAGTGGAAAATAAGCACAATTCTTAACTTTGTTTGACTTATAGCCGAGGTTCAAATTTAAGTTTAGGATTCTTTATTGGACTAACCCAGAGCACTGTGAATTGTTTTGGCTCCACTAGTTCACTAAATGATGTTGGCTAACTGAGGCTAACTACGCCAAATTAAGGACATTTCTCCTTTTTTTTTTTTTTTTAATAGATTTATTCTCTTGATTTCTGCATGTTACCTCCAGGGCCACAGTTGAAACATTTTGCACGAGGACCTTACTCATAGCACTCCAGCAGAAATAATGCCAGGAACCTGGAACTTTGTCCTCTCAAATCTGACCTCCTTTGGGTAACCAAGGCGAATTCCCAGCACACTCTGTGTACAGGACAGCAGGCAGCAAGCAGAGCCAGAAACCCCTTGCAGAAGGGCTCATGCTCTGTCTTCTGCACAAACAACAACAAGCAATTAAATTCATCTAGTGGAGGTCTAAGAATTGTGTCCAAAACCAGCTCTACAGAAGAGGGGCCACATCAAGATAAGCAAAACAAGAGGAAGTCACCTGGTGTGCTGCAAGGTGCAAAGCTGCTGGAGAGGTCATCACGGGTCATGGACAGGGAAAGAGATCCTTTGTCCTTCCAATTTCTATGCCTCCATTCCTTATATCTCCTGCCATTTTCACTCAATCCCTAGTCTTCCTTCAGGCAAATTTCCATTGGTTTTGCCCAAGGAAGTACTGAGTAACAGCTGAGTCAGGTTCTGATGACTTGAATGTGTGATCTTATACACAATGCACTGCACAAATATTCTTCACTGAGTAATGGGTTTGGGAGCAGGAGAAAGGAAAACTCCAGCTGCAGGTGCACCCCCTTTCCCCCAAAACCAAAGGCTGGAGAACTTTTTAATCTCTCATAATATTTAGGTTCATTCTTTTCAAGGGGGAGGGGGAAATCTGAGCATCAGATTATGTAACTTTAAAAAATATGTTTCTACTTAAAAGCTAATCAACACCTCCCACATCAGACAGTAAACGTGGTGCTGTTGAACAGGATTATTCCTGATCTCTGCTTTGTCTCAGCTGTGGATTAAAAACTGTAATGTTATCCTGCTTAATATTTTAACCGTATGAGCTGCAATTTCATGGGCAATTATATGACAAGGGAGGTGCTCAGCAAGCCAGTCACAACCCAAAAGATTGGTATTTTCCTAAAAGCTACACTAAAATCATTGGCAGTGGTAATAGGGGTCTGTCTCATCACTTTTTTTGCTTCCACAAAATTCCTTTTAATTTTTTTAAAAATAATTTATTAATTTAAACCTTTATCAAGCGACCTGTTTTTTTCCACTGAATCAGGGAATACTAGAATGGGATTTGTTCCTGCAGAGTGGGTGCTTCATGCTAGTTGCACACAGCTGAATATGAGAAACAATTCTCAGCATATCGAGATAACAACTACATCTGACCCCACAGCCCTAGCCAAAGTTCTCTATCTGAACTGGCTAGTGCAGTGTGCTCTTTCCTATTTGGTATGTCCTGCACTCACACAGCAACAAAGATGAATACTAAGGGAAAACTAGGGTGAGTGTTTATTTGGGTGTCAAGAAATAGTCTTGTAAAGAGTGTATGGATGGGCTCTCTAAGCTCCTTACATGAATGTAATATAATGTAAGAGAAAAGAACAGAATACTGCAGTTGGAAGAGATGTCCAACAATCATCTGGTTCAACTCCCTGACCAGTTCAGGGCAGTGATCAGTATTGAGTCACTGTAGTTTCCATCCCATGTCTACTGAATGCTACAAAGCTGAAGCATATCCTGTGATGAAATTATTTCCAGGCTCATTCTGAACCTTCTCTCCCTCCATCAGTGGCATGCTCTGAACAACTTTGGTGTATTTTGTAAAGCCATGTGCTTTCAGTGTCATGGCAAAACATTACTAAATGCTTCATTGAATTTTCTTTCTGACAAGGTAACTTGATTCCTTTTACCCAAACTTTCACTGAAGGTGTAATGTTATTCATTTCTTGTCATATCTCACAGTGAAATGTTGCTGTGTAGTCTTTGAAATGACTTGTAGCTCATGCCACTCATCATGGCATTTCACCTGTAATTGTATGCTTACTAGATAGATATAACTAGTTCTTGAAATATTTTGCAATTATTTACATGAAACCTGGAGTTATATAAGGGTTACAATCTGATGTATTCAGTCAGACAAAACGCACATACAAGCCAATAATAATTTGGCTTGAGGAAAAAATTCAGAATCTGACTCTATGGATCATCTTTGTTTCCTTATTGTTTTTCTTGGTGCAATGAAGCTGTGCTTCTCTGGGTGTGAAGACAAAATTCGGTGAGGGCTCGAGTGAAATGGATTTGCTCCTATGAAAGATGCACAACAGGATATTGCCCAAGTTTCTGCATAATATGTGTTTCCACTGAGTGAGGTGTGGGGACATTCATGCCATATTCACTAATCTCACCACCACAGTTTTGGGGATGGGTGGGTGACCTGTTCTCTGGTACATGGCATGCAAGCAGTTCTATGGTTACTGCCCAGAGCTGGTCCTAAAGCCTTGTCTTCTCACCAGAAGTATCTAAGTGCTGGGTGGGAAAAACTGGTCAGCAAAACCAGAAACATCTTCACAAAGGAGACCTGTCATATATGGCAGGGCAGGTATTTTTCTGATGGCTGCAGAAAACTGAAGTCTAGTGAAGGGGAAAACATGTTTCCTCTAATGGGTTAGAATCAGGACTTCCATTCTATGACTCAGGCTAATAAAGAACATTTCATGTACTTTTAGGGACTTTTTAACTACAATATGCTTTTGCAAAGGAGGATTACCAAGAAAGGAAGGTTGGGTAAATCAAACCAACCAACTCTATCCAGCCTTACCAGGAAGGGGAGATGATATCACAAGTCAGAAACCCTATTGTCATTTATACCAGAACCCAGGCACGTGTTCTGGTATAAACACATGTTGTAGAAAGGTGCTGAAATCTTTGTTGGAACAGCTAAGTACCCTGCGAGCTGCAAATTGTACCAGCATCCAACCTTCACATCTTTTTTGGCAACGTGGGATCCGCAACAATTAACTGATAATTATAAGGAACTCACCACAAAAGGCCGTCTTGTAAAAGCAGGCAGAATATGCTGATTTTTCAGTTTGCATAGATTTGCCTAGTAAGTCCCACATAGGTAGGTCTCACTCTGAAGTGATGGCAATGCAGCTTAGATGCCTTCCTAGAACAGGCAGAAGTTATAGGTAGAATCCAGGACTCACTGCATACTACACGCCAGTTTAAAGAACAAAGGAAAAAAAAATGAAGGTGAGAGAGAACTGAAAAATTATCTTTCAATATATGGAAGGTAGTTATAAAGAGGTTGTTGGTGACCATTTTACTCAAGCAACTGAGTAAAGGAGGAAGGGGCAAATTTCCAGTTTACAGCAAAGAAAATTTGCATTAGAAATAAAGAAAATAACTATAATGGGATCAAGAAATTTAGTAGAATATATATTATTTTTTTATTTTTTAATGCAGGTTTTTGAGGCTTAACTGCTGTTTATGTAGTATATTCTGCACATACATCTGCCTCATTGAAAGGTGATAAAATTGCATTTTCCTTGAGACCCCTTGCTGTTACACAAAGCTGCAATCTGGTATTTTGCAGAAAATAAATTATATCCAACTATTTGGATATCTAAACTGGGGTCTTGATTTGGCCCCAAAAATGCCAGACATAAAGGAGTAATTGTGAACATTAAGTCCAGGACAAAACCTCCCAGGAGTTTAGATTAATTCAGATATGGGACTTTGATTCCGCAGGTATTTTGGCTGGCTAGGAAATTAGGTCATTAACTATCATTATCATTTTAAAAGTTGTTTATGGAAGCTCCCTCGGTGCTTTCCAGGGATTCAGCAACTCCTGCACACTGCTGACATGCTGGGATGCAGTCTTCCCAAAGTCTGGAGAGGTCTAACTCTGTGGATTTGACTATGTTTTGAGTAACAACTGTTCAAAAAATGCAAAATTGAGAATTTTGCATTCCCAGTAACAGTCTGGAAGAAGGACCCAGGACTCCACTCCCGATTCTCCACAAGCCCAGAACATTCAAGATTTCCGGAGTGTTGACCAGGAAGGAAGCAAAGCAGTGCCAAGACTCACCTCAGCAGTAGATGCATCTCAGCAAAATTAAGGGAAAGAACTTGAATTGGATATGAAAATCTCAGATGTGAGAGCAAGCCTTGGTCTCAGGTAGAATTTGTCTTACCTTTTACACACTTCCCATAACTGCTCTTACCACATTAGGTAATTACCTGGTCCTACTGTGTTTCAGCTAGTTCTGGGCAAGGCTGCCAAAACCTTGGAGGTTATCTTTGCTTAAGCATCCAAGTATTAAAAGGCTTAGTCAAAGCTTATCTCAGATTCTGAAGGCTTCTGCACTGGCCTCTGCATCACCTTCCTGTGCAGGATCCAAAACCTTTTCTCTCCTCAGTCAAAGGCAGCCATGGGCTTCGAGGAAATCCAGAAATGTCCTATCCTTAACCAAATATTTTCACAACATTGTTGACTGCAACAGCAGCACTATTACTAGAGACGGGTTTTACTTCTGCATCTGAGGACTGGGTTGAGCCTGCCCCCGATGGAGATCCTGATTATTGATTTAAATAGATTACACAGTAGTGCCTCAACAGCCATTCACACTTATACCTGAACCCTGCAAGAGCTCAGAACTGTTAATTTCTGGCTCACTCCTGAACACTTGTGTTCCTGCCCCAGCCACCAAATCACACAGTCTTTTTTTTTTTTTTTTAACTGTCTCTATCTTTTAGTTAACTGATAAAATAGTCAAAATGGAACTGTAAAAAACTTCCTGGCTTTAAATCATCTTTCATGTGAGAATGAGCCACGCACTTATCTTCAGCAACGAACAGTTTTGGAATTGTTTAAGAAGAAAAATGAAGCTGCCTGAGGATAATGGGAGGTAAGCCAAAGTGAGCTGAGTTTAGGTGGGAAAAAGAAATCAGCAGGGTACCAGTAAAGAGAGGCACGTCCAAATTTGTTTCTGGGCCTTCAGTCCTGCACTCATTCCTGCTTGAAATTTGATATTGTGAAGTCCAAAAAATACCTACAGAGCTGAAATTCCTCCTATCACTGCAAATATTTCCTGTTTTCTAACTGTCACAGATTCCACTTCTCAGTATATATCTCTTGTATAGAGGCATGAAGCCATAGAAATCCACAGAAACTAGACCAGATTCCTTAAAATATTCGAGTAATAGAAGTCTGAAAGCACTAGAAAAACAGTTAAAATCCTTGTGAGGGTGAGTTTATTTGGTTAGTTTCCTTCTTCTTCATTTTTTTTTCCCCTCCCTGGACTTCTTCTGTTTCCTTTTCAATGTTATCTTAAGCTTTCAGATTCCCTTTCCTAACCATCTTCTTGGAAAATGGGCTGTCGTTTCTAAGCCATCTCCCCAATGATCAGTGGTTTAGAAATGTTTGTTTTTCAAATACCTTAATTGTATGGTCTACCCAGCAGTGATCAGCACCAAAAATTATATTTCAGAGCTAAACACAACCACATGGAGAGAGAACAGCCAGCCATTTGAAAAAGCCTAAAAACTCCTTCTGAGCTCCCCGTGTGGTTTGGTTGATCACTGGTTAATTTCATAATGATTTCTCTTTCAGATGGGTGAAAATAATCTGGGGTTATATTTATCTATCAGAAGAAAGAACTAGGCTTTCAAAGACGACTCAAGACATATCAATATCAGACAGGCTGTGGAGCTGGTACAAATGCAGCTACTCCTTGCTTCAGGGAAACATAAAACCCTTTTCAGAGGCAAAGTTTTTCTTCGTAACACACATTAGCACTCACTCGTCCTATTTGAAAACAGAGATTCCTTGCACTTTCTTTTTGCTCTCAAGTGAGTTCAATTGCTTGCTTTTTTTGAATTCAGAAGGAAATGGAACAGAATAAAGTATCATTGAAGATATTAATTATATTGAGGAGAAATATCCTGAGCCACTTACTGTATTCACATGGACTTTATATTGAAATATTTACACCCTGGACAGTGCCAGATTCAACCTCAGGAATCCTTTTACCAGCATGGGTGAGTTTGTTTTTTTTGTCTTGAAGCTCTTCTGAAGGACAATTTATGTCCCACTTTACTCAACTAGAGTCCTACTGCATTGTCAGTTTTCCTGTAAAGTCCTTTGGCAATTCAGCACGGTGATGAAGGACAGGTGGTTGAAGTGCTCCTCCAGTGGTTGTCCATATTCCCTGGGGTTGAGAGTGGGACACATCCTCTAGAAGACAGGGCTGATGGTAGGAAATAACCCTGATGATCTGATACCAGTCCTTTCTGCTCTGGACAGTCAAAGGTGTTTGCTCACTGCTGCAGTCTGGAAGGGAGAGAAGCTTCAGGAACCAATATCTTAATCAGGAGTCAAAAAAAACCCTCACTCTGTGGAAACAGATGGAGTAAGAGGAAGTCAGGAGAGGGGATGAAGGGCAAAAAATGGCACTGGGATTACAGGTCCTTGCACATATTTGGAGAGGAGTGTCAACTGCATCCCCATTGGCCATAAAAATGGGGTAATTCCATGCCCTGAACTTGAAGGAGTCACACAGCTCTTGAAAGCTCCCTGGGCTGAACCTCAAAGTGGGCTTGTGGTGAAAAGCCATCAAAACTGTATCTTTCCCATAACTTGCCGGGACTGAAATGAGTTGGAGTAGTTGAATGAACAGGCCAAAGAATTAAATTACAACTGTAGAGTAGTTAAAAGACAAATAATTGTTTTCATTTTCCCTGTCTGTAGAAGGGAAGCCATGTCCAACAAGCACCGGAGGAGGGATGTCAGCTTTACAGATTTGCTTGGCTTTCTTTGCTTAGGAGGTACAGAAAATTTTTTTAATATTCCTTTTTCTGTTCAGCTCAGTAAGATATCTGGAAAAGCACAGGGTATTGTTCTGAACAACTTCACCCTAGTGCTTCCCAGCTGATGTCAATGACACCTGGTGCAAGCAAGACCTAATTCAGACAGTTGATTTTTCATGTGTTGCCTGAGAGAAGATAGGCACTTGTACTTCAAAAAAACCAAAAATAAATAAATCAACTGCTATGAAGTTGCCTCAAGCAGGAGCCCTATTTGAGGCTCACATTTAAAGGAACAAGTGAGCTGCAGAAGAAGTAAAATAGGGCCCCAGATACAAAGCCAACACCCCTCAGGGTTTCTTACCAGAAAGTGACCCCCAGGATCTCTGCAGCTGTTGGACAGTTTCTGATACCCCCAATTCAAAAGCAGCTCTTGCCTGAACAACAGCAGCCCACGTGACTGAGGGAGGAAAAGTCTGGTATCTCCTCATGGACACGTTTGACTGAGAAGGAGGGATGGGAAGGTGTAAATAGGTGAGAAGAGGGATAGAGGAAAGGGGGCTCAACCCCCTCCCACACAAACTCCATGAGCCTCACTGATTTAGGTGTGAGGAACAGGCTGTGGAGCAAGTGGATTGGACTAGACAGAAAAGGATGTGGAAGGGAGCTGGGTGAGGCTGATTTTATTTCTCACTGAAGGATTAGAGTAACACAGGCCAGATTAAGTACACTTGATAGGCAGTAACATCCACAAGAAGTGTATGACAAAGAAAAGGAAAGAAGGAAGAGAATATGTTGGCAAATCATAGATCAGTCATCTTGAGATTTAAGGAAATTACTGGCATGCTTCCTAGGTATCAAAGGCATTTTGTCTGCCACTTTTTTTATTGGGCCATCAATGTCCTTGTCTCCATTTTTGACAAACTTTCATTGTCTTTTATGCCTCCATATGATATTAAGTGTAGAGGAATACAATAACTTCCTCCCTGGCTGCTGCAAATTACTGAATGAGAGAGAAAGTCTGCAGTCCAACAGAGAGGCAGTATTCTTAATCAAGACTCTGCTGGGAGAAGTAGTTGAAATGGGCTGGTGAACTGCTGCTATGCAGCAAGGCTCACACAGGCCTCAAAAGGTTTGACAAATACAGCTAGATAATAACAAACCTTTTCTGTTCCGTCACCAAACAAAATATTGCTGAATAAAAACCCACTTTATTTTGTACTGAGATGTTGTTTTTGAGAAAAAAAAATCACAAAATTAATTGTGGTTCAAAGAAAATTACTAGGCTTCATTTTGAAGTAATTAAACACTTTTAAACACTTCTGTGAAACTTTTATCTTTAAAAATATAAACTTTAATATAAAATATAATTTCAAAGTCAGAAATAAAATATATTTATTTGATAATATCAAACCAAAATTTTTAATTATTATAAATAATATTCCCACTTCCTTTGACTGAACCTATTGCCTGTAGAAAAACCAAATTTACATATATTTTACACTGTCCCTGCAAACTTTAGGCCTCAATGAAGTGTTTTCTGCATTGTAATTTACATAATTCTGCTGAAGAAAGCAAGAGCAGTGACACTTTATACAAAGCTCATCCCTGTATAAAAGTCACAACTCTACCTCTATTTAACTCTTTCCTGTACTGTTATAACATCTATTGAATTGTTTCTTTCACTAAAATGTCCATAAATTAGAGTGACTTTAAGATTCCTTTCCAGCCCACCTCCCTACCCAAATTCAGGATCAATTCCAGCTGTTTTATCCCTACAGTTGTTTCTCTAATTTGTCCTTAAAGACCTCCAGTAATCCTCCCCGGGGAGCAACACCCCAGGCAATGCACTGGAGTGATTCACTGCCTTCTGCTTAGAAAGCTTTTTACCCTGATTCCTGTCTGGGATCCTCTCCTGCCATTTAAGCCATGACTTTGGCTTGCCATGAGCATGAAGAAACAGAGCATCCATTTCCTTTCTGCACTATCCTTTTGCACACCTTCAGTCTAGGGTAAACAACATCTCCTTTTCTAGACCTCCGACCTCATCACTCACCTCTCAGTTGATTTGCAGCTTGTTTGGGGTCAGAGGTCTAAAGTTGCCCTCAGGACTTTGGAAGAGCCTCCAGCCAGGGCTTTATCAACGTTGAACTCCAGGAAAGGATTACTGCACTTCTTTTGCAGGCAACACTTGTGTTCATGTTCAGATCATGTTCTAGTGCAATCCAAGATCCTCACTACCCATGGAGCACTATTCATTCCCTATCTGGGAAAATTGCTGCCTAAGGAATGAGTATTTGTAATCAGTCCACACTATTCTTTACAGATTATTTCTCCAATTTTCTATAACCATGATAAATACATATTTTCCTGCTTTCTAGCATCTCCAGTTACTCCCAGGTTGGTGGAATCTGTAAATTTAATACCAAAAGGCCATCATTCAGTCATTAATGAAAATATTGAATAGCACAGGAAACAGGAACATATTCCTGTAGAACTTTATTTTGATATTTTTTATTTTATCAGTGAAACAATGATAATTAATCTCTGAGTATAATTTTCCCACGTGTTCAATCACTTGCCCACTATGACCCTTTCAGAGCCACCACTTTTCAGAAAACAGTCCTCTTTATTGAGGGTATCTCCAAAATTATTTGTTTGTTCCCATGTATGTACTTCATTTAAATAGGTTTGGTTTATCAAGCATCTTGATCTTTCTAATCAATGTCTCTCTTCACTTAAGAGAGAGAAAAATTTTGGTTACAGTAACTCATGAGAGGCTGAAATACTGGTTTTATTTTCAATCAAGTTAAAATTAGGCTAAGATTCAGATTTTTAAACTCTTTTCCATTGCTTCCTTGGATGGCAGGAAAGTTTGTGTGTTGGAAGATTGTTCTGAGCTTTTAAACAATAAAAATAAAAATATATGTGAATACTCCTGCTGGTTCTTGCAGTTTTATTTGATCAAGCTATTGGATAATACTGGGAAAATATTTGATTTCCTCATCTAACTTCTCCAGAAAGCCCTCATTTGTAAAAGTTCCCTAATTCACAAGTTTTTTTTTTATACAAGTTTAATCAACTCCAATTTAGTGCGGAATTTATGGGAATGAAACAAAGCAACTTTCTTTTGAAATGAGCATATTGGGAAAGACAAAATCCTTTAAAGTCTGTTATCTTTTTACCATGGCATTTGCTAAGAAAATAAGTGATCTCATCAGAGAGTGAAATTATATTGGTTCTACAGGGCTCATTGCTATTAAACCATACTGACTGACAGTAAGTACAGTTGTTCTCTAATTTTTAATTGTTTGACTCCTGTTTTTGTGGTTTGGGCTTTTTTTTCTTTCGGTTTTTATTTTTGCCTAAGACTGGTGTCAAGCTAACTGCCCTACTATTTGTTGGGTCATCTTTCTTGGCCTTCTGCATATTGGCACAAAATTAGCTTCTATGATCTACTGGAATTTACTGGGTAAAGGTTTATTCAAAACTAAAATAAGTTGGCTAGAGAGCTCTTCAGATAACCTTTTTAGGACTCTTGGGTGCAAGTTATCCAGGCCTACTGATTTCAAAATGTTTGTCTCTTACTGAAGTGGTTTAAAACCAAACTTAGTTACTAATGGACTGGGATCTGAGTTCACTATTCTCATGTTGAAAGAGTGCAACATCCTATTTCTTTCTAAATGTAGAAACATTTATTAAAAATGTTTGATTTTTCCATGTTGTTAATTGCAAGAATTTTACTAGTCTAATCCATGGACCTCTACCACTGTGATGAATCAGATGTGATGTTGTGAAATCTCTGCAGTTCTCAATGCACAGGAAAAGAACAAAAAAAAAGTTTGCTGTTTTGTTCAATAAGCATAATTTACGTCTACTGGAACCCAGTTTCTTATCTCCATTGCCACTTGTTCTTTCTTAATTTGAGAGAGCTGTTGGATCCACACAATGTAAAGATTCTACCTGCCTAAAAGGGGCTTTTTCTACTCAGCCAAGATGTAACAACAGAGAGCAATATGGTGCTACTGCTTCCTGCAAGAGCCTTTTATAAATAGATACACATGATCAGTCATATCCAAGATCCAGATAATTTCTGGATATTGC
This sequence comes from Dicaeum eximium, assembly GCA_013396995.1. Classification (NCBI taxonomy): domain Eukaryota; kingdom Metazoa; phylum Chordata; class Aves; order Passeriformes; family Dicaeidae; genus Dicaeum; species Dicaeum eximium. Next base: position 888,007 of record VWZP01001440.1, on the reverse strand, counting down.
AGTTACTGTAGGGACCAAATTTCTTCTCTCTTCTGCCAACCTGACCTCATAAAGACATGCAACTCCCTTCCATCTTTCAACAACAGAACTGCTGGGACAAATGTTTTTGTGGTCAGATGTCTCCTGCCATGTTGCAAGATACAGATCAAAGCAAATCTTCTCACAGAGACTATTCTGTGTTTATTTGTGTTTTCCTCTCTGACCATTTTAATCCAACCAAAAACCTTAGGAAAAAAAGGACAATATGCTGAGGAAAACCAAAAAGTAGAGACACTAAGCTGGCCTCCATATGTTGAGGCACTTGGAAAAATGTGATGGTGTAACAATTCGGTGCTGGAGACTAAATAAAACCATGTAACCAGATTAAAAGTGATCTGCTGATAAATTTGCACAGTCAGACCAGCTCATGTAAAATCAGTCTGCCCATGGCCACAGCAAACATGAAGAAGCTGTGTGTAACCCTTTGGTCAGCCCATACAAGGAAATGTGCATGCCCAGAACTGATTTTACACATTCCTTAGTCTTGGGAAATGCTTTACTCCAAGTTACTGTCACCCAGAACACAAACTATTCTTCAACCTTTACAAAGCTACACTAGATCTTGATGCTACTGAAAGTAGATCAGAATAAAAGGTCTTGTTTTCCTTCTGTGTCTTGCATATCCCTATTACTCTAGTACGCTCAGGTTATTCCTCTGTCTCAGGAGCAACTCCAGGTGCTTTTTTAGGGCAAACTGCCAGGTGTTTTGTGCTACCTGGGCCCTACAGACAGGGCTAGAGATTTAGTCCAAGAAATGTTATTCTCCATGGGGAAAGGAGGAGGTCTCTCTGGGTTTGGACTTCACATTAAAGCCGCTGCTGAAGGCTCACCTGGCATTGTTCAGCCAGACATAGTCATTTTGCAGGTGCAGAGTGGTAAGCCCTGAAGGGTGGAAGGATAAAGGGTAATGGCTTCAAGCAGGGAAGTTGCTGCTTCATAGGGATGAAAGGGTTAAACTAAGCAAATTCCCACGGGGAGGAGGGAAAGAAAAAGGAAACTGCCTGCAGTGAAAGTTTCTCTTGGTGTTTCATACATGAATAATGGTTTCCCCAGGGGTTAGCTCCTGGGTTCAGAGAAGGATGTTATCTTGTCTAGACGTACGATCTGAACATCCCCAAAGAGCTGGCGCCTGAATCTCACAGGAGTCACCCCGCTGACTCCCATGGGATGCATCCAAAAGATTTCTATTTCAGAAGCACCTGCAGGTAGATGAGAGGAGAAAGGGGAGATGGGAACAAGAATTCAGTCTATTTTCTGTTGGTGTTGTTGCTTTTTAATGTAAGTAATATCTGAACTCCTGCCTCCCTGCACGCAGGAACTGTGAAGCTGTAGTGGCGTCACAGGTGACTAAAAAAAGGAAACACAAAAGGAAACCAGATGCCTTTTAGGTAGCCTGATGCCAGTTTCATATGTGATCTGTTCATGTTTTAGGTGAGCTTGTGACAATGGAAAGAATCCCTGGTGCAGGGGGGTCACAGGGTCCAAGGACTTTACCAGTGGCCTTGACTTTATTTTATCACTAGCATCCTATATCTGTCCAGAGGACAATTAGTCTGGTTTTGGTGGATATTCAGTCCTCCTTTGTCACACCACCTTCAAATCTTTTTTTACAGATACTTGCAAAAGGCTGATTTGATTCTTGAAATAGAATTCTGGTTAAATCAGCTAGGACCATGAAAGGCATCTCTGTATGTATATTTTTATACACCATGTTTCACCTCAAAAATTGCACATAGGTAAAATACTTTAAAACTATGAGAAAAAATCTAGAGAAGACAAAAGGCTGAAATAAGGTAAGGAGTCTTCAATCATCACATCAGGAGTTACATTAGCATAAGGGATCACCAGACAAAGTCATTAGTGAGCTGCTGAATAGAAGGAAATCTCAGAGTTTAGGTTTAGTATATCCTGTGACTTCACAGATCAGAGCTTGATGCTCTGTGGTCTTCACGTGACTCATGTAGACAATTCCTCTCTCATTCTCTCCCTTGCTCTGCCTCAGTTTCTTAAAATGGGCATGATAACACTTCCTTGCCTTTTTCTTGCTTTGTTGCTAGACACACAGGCTATCAAAAAAGGCCAACAAAAAGACCAAAGTATTTTCTCTAAAAGGAAAACAAGTCAGACCAACTCTCTATATTCAGTAAATCTTAGGAGTAAGGAACCAAGGAGGATACTAAAGAGATGTTAGCTGAGTGAGAACCTGAAGAATAATGCTCTACAATATGATGGGAAAATGGCATAGTGCTTAGAGGGTTCAGGAGGTCTCACTCCATCTGAAATTAATAAAATTCGGATACCTAAATATATCTCAAAAAATCTGGGTCACCATGTGTATGATGTCTGCATCCCCCTGCTAAACCAGACAGTTTATTAACCAGGTACTCTTGCTGCAACAACTGCTTTTAGCCAAAAAAACAACCAAAAAGTTTGTAACTCATCATCCCCAAAGTCATAGTGACTAAAAAAATCATCTGCATGCACATGGCCTGGACTTTATTACAGATAACTTCCTACCAGTGATGCTGTGAAATGAATTAGTGAGCTCAGCACAGTTCTGACTGAGCAGGTGTCCACATCAGTAGAAGAACCATTACGATAAAATGACCTTAAGGGCGGCTAGAAAGTGACCTGACAAAGGAATTTTCTCCTTTTATTTTTTTTTCTTTTGTCTTTTTGCTTCTTTTTTGATTGTGAAAACAGGCTTAAATTTTTCACCTCTAAGCTCACAGCAAGTTCAAGTTTGACCTCGATGATTTTTCACTCATTTTAGGGAACTCCAAGTTGTTCACCCTCCATGAAGAATACAGAGACTATAGTTTTTTAGCAGTTTTTTCTCCACTGGGTTAAAACCAACAGTATTTAAACATTCCTGTCAAGTCTCCTTTTAGTCTTCTTCCTGCAAATCTTCCTGCAAAATATTGTCATTTATTTGTTTTGCAGGCATTATCTCTGTTTAGCTCCTTTCTTTTTCTCATCCCTTCTTTGCTTGATCAAGCAAAACATTGCATTGAAAGAATATTCCAATCCTACCACGACTTTTGGAGATTTTACAGCATAAATGCAGATAGGATTTAAGTAAGGGGAAAATTCACTGTGATGATGCTATTTTGCAGGAGTGGGTTTTCTTAATCTGTTTATGGTTTACAAATGCAATCCCTGGAGAAGCTGTTCATGAAACCCATGGCCTCTGTCTAACTTTGGAATCTGCAAAGATTGAATTTCCTGTCTTTGTTCCAAGAGGGATTATTACTGAATGGCTATTTTACTTCTGCATTGCAGGATTAGTTTCTAAATTTGCCAATTAGTGCTTGCCAATTAGTGTTGTCATATAGTCCACAAAACCTTAAAGCTTAGTTGCTTAGTTGGAAAATAAATGTCTTTGTATTTTGCAAAGATGTCTTCCCATATCTTTCATCCTTTCTAGGTTCTCTGGGTGCTGGTTTACATTTTAACTCTGTAAAAGGTCAAAATCTGGGCTGTATCAATTTATTTACTAAAAAAAATAAAAACAGCCCCAGCAAATATGTCTTCCTGGTGAGAATAGAAATTGCCTGGAGGTCATGTTCAAATAGATTTATTAGCAGACAGTGTAAGTGTCCACGTTGTTGTGCCAGCCCAGCCCTGCCCGTACATTATCACACACTCAGCCCCTGTGTGATCCAAGCCCTGCCTCTGATCCAAGCCTATGGGACTCTGTGAACTCATCACAGCTTAGAAGCACCCTGGGGAAAATTTTCCACTGGAGTTCAGGAAAGGAGGTTACCTCCACAGTTGACCCCAGTCCCAAGGGACATTTTTTTTTTTGGCTGTGTGCAACTCATGCTGGGAAGGAGAAGCTGGGCAGGTATCAAGTTAAACTAGTAGGATGCAGGATTAAAACACAAAACAAGGTGGCTTCTCTCACAACAGGTAACTCAGTTGTGCCCTGAGGTCTCAGGAGACCACATTCTTCAAGTGATTGGATCAGTTCATGAGGGAGAAATCCATGGAAAGACGTTACATACAAAGTAATCCATGTGACTTGAAACTGCAAGAACAGAGGAAATATTACTACAGGATTGTCATGCTCTTCTCCAGGCATGCACTGGTATTAGAGAAGGGTTCCTCTGGATGGGGATAGTTATGGCAATAATTGCTCTTATGTTGGCAGCTTATTCCCTTGAGAGAGAGATCAAAACATCCACAGCAGCAATCCTAAACCTCCAAGGCACAAATCCTCCACCAGTTTATAACCAGTAGGTAAAGATCAAAGTGGAAAAGGTTGTAGCATCCTTGTAGCAGTCCAGCTTCATTTTAATGGCCCGGGAGAAAAGCTCCTTTTTTCACACAGACCTTTGTCCTCAGGAGGGTGAACTTCTGTCCAGGAGAATGAAAGTATCAAAGTACTACAAGTGAGCATGTCTCATAGATGGTTTTCAGTAGATTCTGTCTACCATGAACTTTCTTTGCTTCAAATGGCCATTGAAACAATCTCTGCAAAGGCATAAAACAAGGAGCATCCTAGCTAGCAAACATAAAATTAAAATTAAAATTAATCTTCAACAAATGAGGCAAGACAGAACAGTTCTGGTTTATCATGGTTTGCTAGGGCTGCACTAGTGTTCAAGCCTCACCCCTGACTACCCAGTCTTCTAAACCTTCTTCCCTAAACACTGCAAGAGACACTGTCACAAAGCACAGAACCAGTCATGATATTAACTGGCCATGACCTTCACTGGTGGGTTGTTCAAACAGAAAAATTGAACTATAGCTGGAAAAGAATTCAAACCTGTGGGACCTTTAGCAAAATTTTACTCCAAAGCTGTAATATCCCCAGTGGCCTAGGAAGTTTCAGCTTAGCAGTCTGATTCAGCCCCCTTATTAAAACAAGCATAAACCTGGGAAATTCTAATCTTGATTGAAATCTAAAGGTGACCTTTATTTTTATTTTTCTTTTCTTTTTTTTTTCCTCCAGTGCGGTCTGAATTTAGGTACCCTAGCTGTGAATCAGACTGCAGCTTCCTTTGCCTTGGCAGACAGTTTGCCCTTTCCAAGACAGGCTGGACATTTGCTCTCCAAGGCAGGGATGGCAGTGCTGTGTCACTGTGATTGTTGCATGGCAGAGACCCATTGTTCAATGTGCTGGAGAGGGATAGAATATCTCATTGAGAAGGAAATAAAGGCACCAGATCTGATGTAAAAGCAGGGAGGGGCTTTCCCACTGAGAAAAAAAAAAAAAAAAGAAAAGAAAAATTGTAAAAATTAGAGGAGATCATTAATATTTAAACAGTGTACTTGGCAGGTGTTTCCCTGCATCCCCCTCCACAGCTAATCTGTGTGTGTGAATAAGTTGTTTTTTCTCCCTTGGGCCTAGTGTGTCTTTTGCTGAATTCTGCACTGAAGTTTGAGTATGAGATGGCCCCAAGCCCAACCCCACCACCCCTGAGCTTTGGATACAGATTCTGCTCTTGTGGCTCAGGCCCCATCTCTCACTATAATCCTGGGCTAATGATTTCACCATCCACTGTCATCACGCCTGTGCCTGGAGCTGCCTCCCTCTCCCAGCGTGCCAGACACACACACTCCTCCTTGTCACAGCCCTCGGGCCACAAAGCCCACACAGGCAAAGGAGTGACATTAACATCATTGTCACCTACACCCGTGCCCTGTGCTGGGGCTGGAAGGGATGGGGGCTGCATTCCCTGGACCAGCAAATGGAACCAGCATCCCTGGAGGCAGGAGGATCTCACCGCTCTCCGTGGTCGCCACTTGTGCAGCTCCGTGCCTGCCTGGGCTGCAAGGAGGGGCAGGATCGGGACACGCAGGGTGTGATCAGGGCTTCCATGTGCCCCAGGATCTCAGATTACTTTAGCGTCTCCTGGTGGATATTGCTAGCCAGTATCATTTAAAGTTAAATTCAGGCAGGAAAAGGCACCAGGGAAGGGACTAAAGGTTATGCTACTGTCTGTTGGAACATGTAACCTGTTTCCCACATATGGCTGAAGATCAGATTTAAATGCAAAATCTGTGCTGTCCTTCTGTACCAGAATCATGCTTTTTATCTTATGGTCCTGTATAAGAACATTTAAGCAAGGTAAGAAAACACATGCCACACCACAACTGCTCTTTGGAGCTTAGAAAATAGAGCCCAGCTGAAAATTAGAACTTTTCTAATAATAGAGACAGTCACATCACAGAAAATTATTACAATTATATAATTTTGTTACAACAGGTCTGGGAGAGGTACAAGGTATTGAGGTGAGGAAATTGAGGCAGAGGAAAGGACTGACTCTCCAGCTCCTCACAGCTCGTACAAGCACTTGTAGAAGCTGAGAGCAGGTGATGAGAGCTGTTCAAGGTTTTTCTTCTCACTCCAAAGCAGATAGAGGATGATGCCCTCACCTTGATACTGACAAGGCATCACACTGCTGGGGAAAACCATGGAGACAACAGCTCTCTGACCACTTTGTGAAGAACATCTCCACCTGTTGTTGGGGCCAGTGGTGGAAGAGATGAAGAAGACATAGATGAGTCCCACATATATGTCTTCCCAGAGGATGGACTTGAGCTTGTGAGGGAAAAGGGGAAAAAAGTCCCCATAGAAAGGTCTGTTTCCTGCTCAGCCTTGAATATGGTGTCATGTGGTGCCTTTTTGTCAAGAAGCTCCACAAACTGTCAAAAGAGAATTAAAAGGGCTCACGAGTTCTACAGGCTTAACAGAAATCCTACAATAGCCTTATCTAAGTCTGGACTCAGATCCTATTAAAATGCAGGGAAAGGAGGTGTTGAGATCCAGAGAACTGTCCCAAAAAACTCTGTAAATAGTATCAAGCTTATTAAATCAGGAAATACAGCTGAAAAGGGGACATAGAGAAACCATTTATTCTAATTCCAGCTTTGCAATTCTGCTCTGAGGAATGTATATACACACATTTTTTTACATATATATTTACTTGTGAGATACTTACTTGCTTATTCATATAGCTTGACGGACAGTGATCCTGCAGTGCCTTTGGTAGCAATTCAACAGGCTACCAGCATCAAATATCTTCCTAAATCTGCTCTTCCAATAGGAGAGGTTTCAGAGAATGTCTTGCCTAATGCACACATGTTTGCATCTGTTTCTCATGCCTTTCCAAAATGGAATTCCATTCATTTCTGTCTTTGTTAAGGAGGTGGTAGAAAGACAGTGAAAGGAATAAAATAAAAATAAATGTAGAAACCCATTCAAAAATAGTGCTGAAGATTTTGATTTGTCCTCATATGCATTTTAGAAAAGGAAATAAAAAATTGTGGATGTTTTGAAAAAGGTCATTAATAAAAAATAAATCCTGTGTATCCCACCACCTGCTGATTTCTACCTCCTCCATAAAAAGGAAAAGGGAAAGGTAGAGGGATTGCAAATCAGCTCTCATACATTGTTAAGAATAATAGCAATAATCATAATATTGTCCAGCTCTTATACATTGTGCTGTGTCAGCAGATAGTACAACAGACTTGCCAAGGATATTCCAAAATAATTTCATTTATTTTCCAGAGGAGGAAACAGCTTGGCACAATATCACCAGCCTGGTGTGCGAGATAGGACTAAAATGACAGCTTTTGAAGGCTGAGCTAGCCAGGACGGCACAGTGTCCTCTTAGCCATCTCTAGCCCTGAATGATTATAGGAAAATTACTGAAAATGAGGAAAGATTAGTGGGTAAAAAGCCTTCTTGTAGCTATAAGTGGTTTAACAGTTTGTGGGGAGGGGCTGAAAGTTGATAAGAAACATAATGGCAGGGGCATTGCTATCACAGAAAAGTAATGTAACTGCCCCTTCTTTCTTTTATCCCTTCGCCAAAAATACACTAGGCTAGCTCTTTTCATGAGAGCTGTAACATTGTCCTGTAAGACATCCTTTCCTCATATTTTAAAATCAAGTGCTTGTGCAAACCAGCACCAAATGGGGCAGTCCCTTATAGAGAATTTCAATGTCTGTGGAAGCTATGTCCCCATGAGGAAGCAATTCAACAAAGGGTAACCAAAACAGTTTGTACTTTTTTTTAATATCCACTCCTACAGAGGAATGTTTTGCAGACACACAGTCAGTGATCCAGATTTTCAGAAGAAAATTTCGAAGAAGTGGTGATTTCATGAATGTGGATGCATGTTTAAAAGAGGGATAAAAAAGGGAAGAGGCTAAAGATGTATTGACAATTGCAAAGATGTGCTGAATTTTCTAAATCTGGAGATGCCCATTGCTGCTGGGAAAAAAATGGAAGACAGATTCTCCTGGAAATTTAAAGCCTTTGCTTTTTTTGAGGAGACTGCACACATTGCCAGAGCACTGCTGCTACCATCTGGATGTGAAATTGGCCTTGGTTCAATCATAAAACATCTATGTTATGCTACCACATGCCTGGCAAATAAATGCCTGATTCAAATGAAAGCAGAGGTGAAAAATTACCTTAGTCAAATTACCTTCAATTTACCTCAGTAAAATGAAGTTGTGGATTGCTATATCAATCTATTATTAACCACTAATCTGTTTGGGTGACAACAATCCTGGCTGTGGTTAAAGTGGCTCTCTGTTACCAGATAAACTGCTTCTTTGCTATGTCACTAATGAAAGGTAGTGATCCGGGATTTCAATTCCACAAATACAGTTTTGACAAATGGAAATCAAGGCACATGAGGATAGGACCTTTAGTACCAGATGAGTTTAAATCATACAGATGCCATGGACTGTTACACAGGACTGTTAAGAGGAGGATCATGCTATATCTGCCTTGTTTTCTATGCTTCTACCCCAGATATGCCCTATGTCCCTTTCCCAGAGGTAAGGCACTGGGGCTGGATTGTGATTTAATTTTATATGACTGTTGCTCTGTGTTGTGTTCAATCTATGCTGTCGGTTCCAGGTGGCACCTTGGCAAGTGCCCAAGACGTGTGCCAAAGTTATGTCAGTGCAAAAATATTAATGCACATGACCCACGTTATTTGCCGTCTCTCCAGGAAGAGAAGCCAGTGGGGTTTTTTTAAGTTCACCAGCAAAGGGTGCTTACAATTAGTTAACTTTATCTTTTTGTCAGAAAACACAATTGTTGATGACATTTCAGAGACCTCTTGGCAGGAGTTAAACTTGGTATCCAAGTGGAAGATTGCTTTAGAAGAAGGGATCATATAATTAATATGGCAGCCACTCAGCAGTGCCCACGGTATGGAAATGCTTTCAATTAGAACGCCCTTTTGCTTACAGCTTACTGTAGCATCAACTTTGGGCTTGATGTTTCCTATCTATTATCTCTTCTGGAAGGTAGCCACTAGTGGAAAATATGTAGATAGATAATTTTGTCAGGTTCAAATCTGTCAACAAAACGATATCAAATTTATCCTAATTTTAAGTGTCTAACACTGCTTCTACTTCTAACCCATGCAATTGTAAGTGCTCTTTAATCATATAGCTAGACTGAATTTAGTGTGGCTGGAGCTTTGTTATTTGTACTTGAAGTTAGGTTTGAAATGGTCATTCCAAACCAGGTTCCATTTCTTGCTCTGACCATTAAAAGAATGTTTTTGAACAAATATGGCTGTGACTACTCAAAGAAGAAATAACAAAGTGGTGTAGTAGAATGTATTTTTTCAGTCATGTTATAAAGAGTCTTTGGGGGCGTGTGTCTGTTTAACACTGCACTTTCTGGAGAGGCAAAACCTTTGAGGATATTTTGGGTCCCTGCTTTTGTAGGCAAAGATGAGCAGCACTGCACTATTGGAACTGTAAAGCAGCACTTGTTTATGATCTAACAGACAGCATCTGGAAATCCACAAGATACTCCTTGCCTGCATGAGATTTCGAATGAAGTCCTTTTGCTCACTTGTATTGGTTCAAGGAACTCTGTCTTTAGAGATACCACCTAGACAGAGGTGAAGAAAGGAACTTTTTAGCCTCAGGTAAACAGAACGAGACAAATAGTTGTTCCAAGGCAAAGATCCAGCAGAGAATCTTTGTTTCTTTTTATCTGCTTAAATACCGACAAAATTAAAAACAAATTATTAGAATTCCAGCAATCAAGAACATTGATCTCCTTTATTGCTGGAGGTGCTTCCCTGCTGTTGATGTAATTATCAAGGTTGATGTGAGATTTTGGCTTTGGAAGTCTCACATATTCGTAATGTTGACAACTAAAGGAACAGATGTGCCATGGGTTTTCCCTGACTGAACATGCTTCATTTTTCTTGTGCATTTTTCTTTAACTTAACTCCTTTTCGTTGAAGATGCAAACAGCAAAACAAATGGGAGAGGCAATGCACAGTGGTTCACATTACCAAAGGAACCTTTGGCTTGGGAATTGGACCTTGGAGCCAATGACCTTGTGAAGCCGACATTGCATCAAATATGGTTCGAACTTTTACTGAGACCAAAAAAAAAAAAAAAGGAGAATTGCACTCAGAATTTTCAGTGAATTTTCAGTCTCAAGTTTTGGAACCTCTTCCCATCCGTTCCTGGATGTTCCCCTAATGGAGCAGTTAAACTAGTAATCTGGGAATGACAAGACCAATTCTACTAAATCAGAATGTGAACTAGGGAGCTCTTGTCCAGCAAGGAAAGATGAGCCAAGAATAATCAGTCTTGTGCTCTCTCTGGGCAAGGGAAGCCTCTGTGATAGATGATGAGGAAATAGCACATGTTGTTTATGACTGTGCTGGTTATAGGGCAGAAGCCATCTGGGCAAGTTCTTTTAAACCCACATGGTCTTAACACCCAATGGCTCTATGCCAGTACCTTAATGCCAGGCAGTCATTTCTTGGTTCCAGGCTTTCCTCTGAGCAATGTGTCTCATGGCTCTGTACAAGATAGGTCATCCTTTGCTGTGCTTGCTGGTATTTTAGCAGCTGTTACTCTCTTATCAGTTATGCTTGAATGCTACACATCAGCTAGTGTATTGTTTCCAAACTCCATCCTCCCTTCTCCATGCTGTTTCTCCTACACCTTTTGGAACAGTTCACCTCATGAAAGTGAAGGTAGCATGTCTTGGTCTGTGGATTATGCAGTGGGATGCATTCCCTCCTAGATGAATCATTCAAATCCAACCTAGTTTATTAATAAATGCAATCAGATAAGGCTTTTTCAGTATCTTCCCTAGTGGGGCCTCCTTTGCTGGCACTTATCAGTGAGATCAAAGAATGAACAGTGCCATTGAGAATGAACTCCTGGTAGATTCCTCCAGGCTGGAGCAGAAGTACACTTGTAAGTTGCTCTGTGTATGTGCATGTGTTTCACTAGGTTGCTGTTCTAGCTATGAGGACAAATAGCACCCTCCAGGCCCCATACCAGCATCAATTCAGAGACAACATCAAATATTAAGAGAGATAAAAAAAATACAAATTGTTCCACCTTCCTACTGGGAGAACTTCTTAAGGAAGGTTCTGCCAGAAATTACTCTCTACAACTTAATTTAAAGTTGGACAATGACTGTTAAAGGAAAGTGGTTTACTAGACTAAGTTCATATGATGTGTAACTATTGATAGCACACCAGGGAAGGAGTCTGGACCAGTTTTGCTTTCGTATCTTCAGCTGCAAAAAGGAGGGCTCATGCTGGGGGCACTGTGAACATGATCCTCTTGGAGGACAATCCAGTGAAGTAAGGTGGATGACTGAGGGATGACAGAGAGTACAGCAATGGGAAAGAAACTTTTGAGCAGAGTTTGAATCACATCTTAAGAACATCCCCTCTCCTTGCAGGAAATCCATCCCACACCAGTTTCTCTCAGTATTTGTCTCTCAAGAACCCAAAGTTTTCAGGGAACTGGCAGTCTTTCTGTCCCAGCAGAAGTTGCTTTTTCTAAAAAGGAGTCTGGGTTGGCCAACTTTTGCTGAAAGGACAAAAGAATATTTTGGTTTCCCGATATTTTGCTGGTAGTTCATTGGTGAACAGCAATTCCAGCTACACAGAAAAGAGGCAATAGTGCAACCCATGAAATCAGACCCTTAAAGAATGTCCCTAGAGTTTCTTCATGATAGTTCATCACTACCAGATTAACTTCAGCACCCTTAGAGGTCCTTTCCAAAGTGCTTTGGTTGCTCTTTCAGAGCTTTGGAGCGTGGCACACCACCTGCTTCATTTTCTATTCCTCCTGACACAGTGATGGAGACTCCCAGCTGACTCCCTCTTGGCCAAACCATCTCCTGGCTCCCTTCCATTAAAGGCAGGATGGTCCCCAGTAACAGCTGTTGCAGTAATGTCTGGGTAAGACAAATCCAAGTTTAGTGGCAAGCATCTGAAAGCCCTTTACAACAGCCCCATACTTGCCCACATTATAGCACAGTGGTCTGTGATCCCTAGTATACACATATAAAAATATAAATATATACCATTATTCCAAACTGTCACTCATCCCATAAACGCTTTCTGTCCTCATGGAAAATTCCTGATGCCCCTATGAATGGCTGCTACAAAGGAAATTAATTTTGTTTGACAAAGCTACTCTGATGCAGCAGATATTTCTTGCTGATCTAGATAAGCTTCTCAGGGTTCACAGGTTGTTCTCCAGCCCTTCTCCCTCAGCCAGTCCCATACTTTTGGGTACTGGCTTATTTAAGCCCATTCTCATGGCACCTCTCCCAGCTATGCCCTCCAGGTCAGACAACCACCCTGACGCCAACCAAATGGCCTGAAATCCCTCCAGTCTGGATTCCTGTCTGGAACTACACTCTTCTACTACATCAATCTTTAAGGACATTCACCATGCCCAGCCCAGCTGCCTCCGCATTTCCCAGCTGCTCTTTTGGCAACCAGTGTTGGACAAACAAGCCCACCCCAGAATCCACTTTAGAAGAGGCTTGAGATCATGTGCCCCAGAGGCAGATGGGATTTGTGGGCTGGGTAAACCCAGACTACACTTCTACAGTCATAGGCTATCTATCAGCCAGAGGATGGCTATCTAGACATGTATCAGAGGAGAGCACCAGCACTCTACCCACTCCTTGGCTTAGTCTCCCTGAAGAAAGTGTTAATGCAACTTCACTTCTTCCAGTCACATCTTGTGATGCTCCTCTGTTTTGTGTCTGCTCTTTGCCAACTGAGAAGGCACCATGCTGACAAATGATCCACTACGACTCTGCCAGAGTGAACCAAGAGGGACTGGGTAAAATTCCCAGTCCTGTTTCATTCTGGACAGCAGCACAACAGGAGGTGTATATGCCAAAATGGAAAAAAAATTATGTTGTTCTGTAAGGTTTACATTTGCACAGCTGGACTTTCAATGGAATATGAGCTTCAAATCCCCTCCTTTCCCTCTCCCTCTGCAAAAATTTTTCTTCTACTTTTCCTCCTATATTTTTTCTATTTTTCCTCTATGTCTTCTTTAACATTCTAAAGCAAGTGGGTTTGGATTTAACATGAGGGTGTGGATGTAGCTGCTGCCTTTGATCCTTTGACCCACCCTTTCCTTTCCCCTCTCCAGAAATCAAAGCTGGAGAGTATCGAATGAAAAATTGCACAGCACAGGCCCTGATCTGTCAGCATTTGGGTTTGGAGCAAACTTGTCCAAAGCCATAGATGCAGCTGGAGATTGCTGGTGGTTTCAGCCACTTTTTCTCTTCCCCTCTGAGATCACTGGGTCAAAGCATTTTACAGGATACAGTTCAGGTCTGAAACATCCCTGATCAGCAATCATTTAAAAAAATATTAATCCAAATACCTTTTAAAAAATGGAGGGAAAAAACCAACAGAGGGGACTGTAAAAAGTCTTGCTGAACTGTACTTTACTCCTTGTCTACTATACTTTTGCTAAAATGGGTGTTTTTTGTCCAGGTCACCAAAATGGTAGACCATGGGAGTATGCTGTTTTGGCTGAATTATTATTTGTTAATACAATAAAAGGCAATGTGAAACCAGAAACTGGAGAAGAGTTTTCATAATAGTGACAGATAAAACTTGAAGGGCATTTGTGCCAATGCTTAAACAGACATGAGAAACAAGAGACCCGAGGAAGACTATTCTTGCCAGACTCTGTCCTGCAAGAAAACTGTTAGAATCACAGAATTACAGAATCACTAGGTTGGAAGAGATCTTCAAGATCATCGAGTCCAACCCAAATGTGATGACCAGTCCCTTGGTCATGGTAACTTTTCCATAATCGCCCGTGTTATCAAACACTTTCAAGTTAGAGGATCATTCCTGAAGTCTTCTGTCATCCCCCTGTCTCAGACTTTATGGAGTGCCCAAAGGGTGCATGTTTCTTGTATGCCCATGTAACCAGTCTGTGCGTGCAGCTGCAACACGGGCTGCTCATCTGCAGGCCACTGAATGGAATCCTTTTTGCTTGGCAAAAATGGGGGCAATGGGACATGATCCCTTGAGGAGATCTCAGACCTTTGAAGCCTGAGAAGATTTGTAATCTGGGCTCCTAGGCTGAGTTGAATTTGGAAAATGTCCCCTCACCAGAGCCAGCAAGCCAGGCTCCATGCTTGAGCTCCCCTCCCAGGGCCTGTTCAAAGTCTGCACCAGGCCAACCCTTCTCTCACTCCTGCTCTATTTTCCATTTCATTTCAGGTGTGCAGATTAAACCACAAGAGGAGAGAGAAAGCTCCCTTCCAGTAGGGAAATTAATTAGGATTTAGGAGATAATGCTTCAAATCACACCTTTCTTTGGTGATCTTCCTCACAACCTCAGGCAGAGGACTTTGGACTCCATCCAGCCTCTACGCCACAGGGATTATGGCAAGCTCAGGTGGCTGCAACTGGTGTGTGCATTGAACAGAGGAGCGTAAGGGACCCCAAGACTGCCAGAGAAAGTCACTGGACACAGACAAGTGTGAAGTTTCAGATAAATACCCATATGAGGTGGCCTAGACCCAGCCCCCTCCCCTCCATCATTGCTTATTGAACAATCAGTACCCAAGATAAACCACACTTGGAAGATCACACTCACACCCCAGATGCAGGTGTGAGTCTGAAATTGTCAAGTCTCAATTGCTTTGCCTGCCCCAGGCTATGCAGTCAGCACTTAATAAACAAACACAAACATGTGTGGGTGTGATTAAAGGAACTGCTGGCATGAATTTGGGAAGTGCAACTGCATGACAACAAATACAAGGGAGGCTTGAAGATCATATGAAGGGAGTTCTGGATAAAGTTCACTTTCCCCTGTAGCTCTCAGGTGTCCCGTACTAGCCCCACTTGCTCCAAGAGTAAAGATAAATGTGCACACAATACTCATGCTCATAGATAGCTATAGGCAAGTCTTTCTGAGAGAGCTTGTTTCAGAAAGAGATACTCTGAATTTTTATGAGTGTGGCCATCATGATGACATTCTCGTTTGTTGAAAAGAGGCTTTGAACTGTTGGAAAGGAAATTGTGAGAAACCATTTGATTTTGTTCTGTCTTGGATCTTGTGCATTTTCAGTGCCATTGGTTTTGAGCCCCTGCCAGAAGGGCAGAAAACAACACAGCTGCCATCTGCCTGGTGTTGTTTGTGCCTTATCTTATTCCCTAGGGGAGATGCACAGAGAGCAGAAGTCTTTGTTTGGGGTCGGTCTGTTTTGCTCTGGGTTTGTTTTTTTGGGGAGGTGGGAGAAAGGTTGTCCAACCCTTCTCTCACCCTGGTTGTTTGGACAGCTTAGGTCACAAGTAGCCATCATGAAGGAAGGGTGGATAGACAGAGCTCAAATAATTTAATCAAAGAGAGTTGCTGATTGCTAATGCAATCCACTCTTGGGGCTATACTGCCTTGTGTGGTGTTCTGGCTGTAAGTGGTTCCTTAAGCTATTCACAAACCAAGTAACACCTAATTGTGTGGCACAAAACTGAAGCAGGGGAAGAGAAACAGTCCTGGCTGTGGCCTTTAACAATCCACAATAACAGCACTTGCTAGTTCCACAATATCACTGAGAAATCAATCAGAGCGGATGATACATTTTTGGCTTTTCCAAAATTATTTCCTGATATTCTACTCCAAAAATCACTGTGGCTGGCTTAACTATAAACATTGTTTCATGGAGACAGATGTGCCTACTTGGATTCTCCAAGAGTCTTATTTAACATCTTCGTTAATCTCTGGAAATGGAAATAATCAGATGCTTGATGAAATTTACAAACAGCAATAATTTGGGAGGATTGGAAAACAACCCCAGCAGAAAAGTAGAAGAAAGGCAATTTGGGGAGCATAATTTGGGAGTAAATAGCATAAAGGAAGGTTGCAGTCTAATTGTATGCATTGGTGCCATAACAAAAGAAAACTCCACAAAGAACTAATGGGAAAGCACGTTATAGGAGGCAGATAAAGAAAAAAGAGCTGAGGGTTTGTGACACAATTTTTAGGGGCATGAACTGGCAACAAGGTCAGTGGGAATTGCGTGAAGGGATCAAGTCTCTGAGCCACAAAATCTAGAAAGATCAAAACCCAGAACAACTAATTTGATTATTGAAAGGAAGACAACGACAAGATCATGAAATTCAAAGAAAACATCTTTAAATGATGAAAGAACTGGAACACATGCAGAAAGGATAAAGATCTGAAGATGAAAAAAAGAAAAGAAAAAACCTGAAAACCAGGAATTGAGTAAGCAGGGAGGAGACATAATCATCCAGACTTCAGAAAGAAGAAGGGAAGATATTTGCCATGAATAATGTAAGAATACATAAACAAAGTAGAAATTTGGAGCCAGTTTTTTTCCTGACAGTGAGACCAGTGGCACTATCATAAAGTCTTCAAGGGGTGCTTTGGGAAACCTGGGATGTAGGGCTGTCAGACCCCATCCTGATAAAAAGTGTGGATAATATCTATGTGCCAAACAGTCTTCTGAAAGCAAGAAACCTGCCAGACAGCCAGTGCTGGTTTTCCAATTTCTGTGACTTCATATTTGAGGGAGCATCCCCCATCTCAACCTTTGAACAACTTGCAGCAGATATTTCCTTCTCATTGTATTTTAGAGTAAAGAAGGATCACATCAAGATGTGATAGGGGCATGGTAGGGACAAGCTGGTATTCACTCTCAGGTAACTAACCAGGGACAGATCTAGTCCTGCTGCTATTATCTAAAAATGACTTGTCGACATTTCTAATTTTTCGCTACACCTTTGTCACTACACCTTATATGATGAACCACACACTGAACTAAAAGCTTTCACCAAAGTTTCAATTCACACATTTGTACAATTTATGGCTGGAGGACACCATGCTAATAATCTGTCTGCTGTGCTATACAACAGTGTTCAATTAATTTCTCCCATTTATTCCAGCCTGCATTCCCAGCTTGAAGCAAATCTTTGTATGTATTAAATAATGACATGGTAGATGCAACGTTGCTAAGTGCCTGAAAAGGATATTAGGTAGATGGTGTTCAGAATTGCCAGAATTAAGACATTTATATTTTCGTGAACTCTTCTGTATAAACACTGTGCTTGGTGCTATCTTTCTGTCAAGGGCATACAATAAACTCAGATTTGGCTTGAAAGCTGTTAGATAAATAGCAAGTCATTTCCTCTTGAATGTCTCTAATTCCTGATTATGTGTGTGTGTCATTGTAAGTCTCTGAGCATGCACTTTATTTTGTTGGGGCTTTTTATGCTCTAAACTTCCAGAGTTCTTCCCCCCTCCCCTTTTTCCTTTTGAATGGAGGCTCAACATTTCAGTTGCTTGTTTTATAAGGCAATGCATCATCTCTCCTCATTGCCATTAATTAGCCAGTGTAATATTTTCCACATGAAGTCACAGGACTTGAAATGAACATATTTCAGCATCAATTAGGTCTCTGCTCATGTGAGGGCCCAGCTGCACTTTAAATACTATTTATATAATGGTAATGAGCCAGTCATCACCACTGCTGGCTTCCAGCAGGTTTTGTACAGTGCCTACTTGAATATGATTAGAAGTGTGTGGATCCTTCCCCCAGTCTTTATTTTTTTTTCCTTCCCAGAAACTATGCTGAATAAAACTGACTGGTTTTTAAAGTCATAAAAAGGGCTGGCAACAGAAAATCGGATGTTATTCTTGGTGTCTTTTATATTTTCTTCTATTTTCCTTGGAAAATGCACTCATTAAAAGCAGGAGTTTCTCTTTTTAACATTCCTCAGTCTTCCCCCTCATCACCCTCTTGCCTTTTTTGAGGGTGTAGGGATGGTTTGTATTTGGCATCTTTCCTCTCTTATCCCTATTATTTTAGGGAAAAGAACCTAAACACGTCTAAGTAACCATGGTAGATGGTGTTATCAGAGGGATCCAAAGTTAAAAAATTAGGTCAAAGGAGCTCTGGCACCACTCAGTAAGGATTAGGTAAAATCCACAGAGATAAAACAAGACCTGACCCAGATCCCAAGCCCTAGACTCAGACACAGACTGAGCATTCAGAAAAGTTTCTTTTGAAATAAAACTCTGTGTTGTGGTGTCCACAAAAATCTTTTCCTGGTGCAGCTGGAGTTAAGGGTGATCACTGGTAGGTAATGCAGTCAGACTGAACCACGTGCTCCATGTGTGTGTTCTGCAGTCTCAAAAAAAGGAAAAAATCCTTTGCAGATTTATTTCAACACTCCTATCTCCTCTCTCACTTGTGCTCTATGGAGATTCCCCCATAACATGATTCTCTCATCCCTCCCAAGAGTTCCCAAAGAGAAGCAGTGTTAGCAGCCGCTCCATCTGCCTTTTTATGGTGCGGGAGAATGACCTGAGCTGCTTGCCTGTGTCTTTGTGTGGGTGAACAACAGACTAGGGGAAAGGCAAGTCACAAACTGTCGTTTTCTTTCCTGGCCTGGTGAGGTTCCCAGTCTCAGCTGAGTAGCAAGAAGTTCCAGACTCTCCGTTCAGTTTTCAGGAAGGCTTTGCCTTCAGAGGCCCTTTCCTGTGAAGTGACAATGTCATAGTCCTGGTGAATCACACTATGCAGGTAGGATGAACAACTAGACTGTAACAGCTCAAGTGCCCTGGGCAATTTTAAATCTGGAAAAGACATAAAAGGATTCATCATCTCAGCCATTGCCTCTGCTGGCTGAGTCCTAGGAGTCCTACCATCCTGGCAATCTCTTGTATTTCACTAGCTCTCACAAAATAAACCACAATAACTACTTGCTCCTGTAGCAGACCATATCAAGTTCTTTTCTTTATGAAAAGGACAAGGCCTTCATAAGAAAAGAGAGCCCCATCATCTTTTCTAATTAATGTAATCAGAAGTAAATGGTCTATCAGATGCTGCATGTAAAATGGGTCCTGTAATCCTCTTGTGGGAGTGATGGAAAAGTGGTTGCTGTGCTATGAGGTTTCTCCTGTGAATATTAGCAGGATCCTAGAAAGTCTCCCCTCACAGGCAAATTGTCCAGGCTAGCAAATAGATGTCATCACCACAGATATTCAGGGCATACTTTTTTAGAAACACAGAAAATCTGTAGCCCAGGTCAGGTCTGGAAGTCACTACCAGAATGGTTGGGCTCTGAAGCAGGAGAGGACAGGAACAATGTGGTTTTAGTCTGCTCTGACCACAGCATTTCTGGAGGAAATCTGCTGTCCAGTCTCCCAGTTAGCATCTCTACTTGTGGAGATGCAGGCAGGCACTGAGGCCAAGAGGAAATAACATCTAAATGTGTCCTCTCAACATCTTGTTGGTAATTCCCTCCAAGTGTTTCATCTTCCTGTAGTGAAAACAAATAAACAAACAAAAATTGCTTCCTATATCCCAGCCATCAGCCATCAGAATCCAAGTGGAAGGGCAGGGTTTAGTATCACTTAGGTTTTGGTTTCTGATGAGCTTTTTCCCTCTGATCTCACACATTTTTATTTTCATTTTCATGCAGCTTCCCTAATTTCAGCAAAGACTTCTTTTTAGCAAGGGAGATATTTAAAGCCTGGGATGTGCAAGGAACATGCACAATACAGAACAAAGGCAGCTGAAAACATGGGGGCTGAGAGAGGGAAACCTCAGCTTGTTGCACATCAGAAGTAGCTGCTAGTTTTGATTCCCACAGAGGAAAGTGAAGGCTGTGCTATTTTATCAGCTTACATTTCCCAAACTGCAATTTCAGCTTAATCTGTTCTCAAGACTTTAATCACAAATTCTCAACAGCAAGAGTATCAAACTCTTCTTCCTCATCCTCCTTGTATCTCAGCCCAACTCCCAGGAAAAAAAAAAAACACACAACAGCCAATGTGAGATACAGAAAAAGAACATCTCAAAGATGGAACAGGCCCAGTGCAAATTCCTAGAAAGCGTAAGAGAGTTTTAAAAAAATTCAAGTTGTTTTACCCAGCTCTAATGGAACAGATTTCTGGGCAGATGTTAGCACTGGTGAAACCAACCCACGTCACCAACTAACACCACTGGTGACTGTCTTCATACCCCCCAAAAAGAAGAAAAACAGAGGGCAGCAACACAAAAGAGGCCAATCTGGCAGTCATTTTGTGGCTCCACTCAGAGGAAAGAATTCAAAAGGAAAGCCAACATTTTGGGATGGTTTTGACCAAGGTCCAAAATATCATGATGTGGACCATGCTCTACCAACAGCCCATCTGAATAAACTGGGTTTTTTACTGTCAGAATTCTCTAGCCTTTTCAGGGTCTGTCTCAGAGAAAGACCACAGCTGGGAAGGGTGGGGAGTTTAATTGTCTATGAACAACTCCTGGAAGGAAGATATTTACATTAGTCTGGCTATGATTCTATTGGTCTTTCCTTTCCCCCCATTCCATAGTCTTTCCAGCTGTAAACAATATTTTACATCTCTGTAAGTTACAAAGATCCGTGTGCAATGCTTAGGAGACCTTCAGTGCAAAAAACAAAAAACCATCCTAAGCAGAAATTAAAAAAGGTTTTTATGCATCCCTATGAAAACTAGGGGAACTCCACCTCATGGTGGTGCAGGTCAATAGGATATTAGACTCAGCAGTAACAAAACATAGTGCCTTAACTTCTCAGCTGGAGGAAAAAACCCCAAACCAGCGAAATCGCGAACAGCTGTTTCATACACACTCCACCTTCTTTGGAACATTGTCACATTGTGGTATAATCTATGTTGATCTCACAAAGAAGATGGTCCTATTCCTGACGGCACAATGTGATGTGGAATTTGTAGTGGGGAACACAGAAAGATGACATAATTTCATTTCTCACCCAAAAAGATCATGAAATTAGTAATAATCAATATTAATGAATAGTATTAAGTCTCCAAAGCTGCTCACTTTGCAAGGTAAGACAGCCAAATTTCACATGTTCCAAAGTTAGGATTCCTGTTTAAACCAGGCTTTGGGACTGCCTCTGAGACAATGAATGTTAAGGTACAGCTAAAATTATTTATCCCATCCAAAGGTATGTGCAATAAGCTCTCCTCAAGGGTGTTTCCCAATCTTCATTTACAGTAGGGAGTGTAGATGCAGCATGGGACGCAATCCCAGTTATTAAAGTATCAAGGTATGTAACATAATCAACAACATTTTTTAGCGTTGCAGTTTTCACTGAGTTTGGTGCTTCAGTGAGCTTTTAGGGGCTGCAGTACATAATGTACAGTGGGAAGTAGAGCAAGATGGATTTCTTCATCCTGGAGATGGGAAGGCAAAGGGGAATATATTTCTGTCTTCAGCTGTCTAATGGAGTCTTACAGAGAAGATGGATCTAGAAAACTCTCAGAGATTCATAGGAAAAGGGTGAGAAGCAATGGGCCCAGTATACCTCTTGGGAAATTCATCTTGCCAATCAAGGACAAAATTTGTACAATGACTGTATTAAAGCACTGGGAGCGCTTCCCAGAATGGCTGTGGAATCTCTGCTCTCATAAAGACTCAAAATTGGACTGGACAAGGGCCTGAGCAGTAGGGCCTCCTTTGAATTGTGGGTATTGGAGAAAATGACGTCCAGAGGTTCCTTCCAAACAAAATTTCATGGTTCTGTGTTTTCCCATTATAGCTGTAAGTCTGACAGCTTGACGTGCATCCCAAGAGAAATCATGACATGACATGGGTTCAGCTAATAAACAATTACATTAGGAAATATAAATTAGTCAAATCAACAGGGTTTTATGGGAAACAGATCCTGTCAAATGGACTTGATATCTTCATTTGATAAAATTACCAGTTTGGTGTCTAAAGATAATCTTGTTGATGTAATAGGCTTCTGTAAGACATCTAACTTTGAACTGCAGGATGTTTTAATAAAGAAAATAAAAAGACACAGAATTCATTTGGCTTTCATTCAACAGCTCAGAAATGGCTGACTTGTGGGACTCAAGCTGTAAAAGAGAGAACTCTTATGAAGCAAAAGCATTTATGGAAAGGCCCAGCTGGCATCCATTCCTGTCCCACTGCTCCTCAAGGAACTTGGGAGGAACTGTAATGCCAATACCTAGGGAGTTTTCGTAGTGTCTAAAGTCTCAATAAGAAAAGAAATGGGATGGGGAAACAAAAAATAGTAAATAGTGAAGGCTGCTCATTGGCACCAAATGCCTTGTGTCAGCCAGCAAGCTCTGTGCAAGAAAACACAATGCAACCCAGGATAGATACATCCAGCTGTAGTCATTCATCCAGGCAAAAGAGCAATGGAGTTTATGTACAGGATAAAGGACTCCACAAATGCCAGCTCCAATTTAGATAATTATTTGAGCGCCTCTGCGTCAAGAAGAGAAAATGTGATTTCTGGAAAAGGATACACTAGGAAGAAACAGAAGAGGCAATATGCAACTGTCTTTGTCATGGGTGTGACCACTGCTGGAGGAGAGTGTTCATATCTAGCATTAAGACTTCAGGCAGCACGTAGACAAATTTCAGAGGTTTAATGGTAGATCTGCTTGATTGGTTACATTGGAAAACATTCTTCAGAAGGAAATAATTAAGATTAACACATCAAGAGACTTCCAGAATCCCATTGAAGGGGTGGCACGATCCTTCAGAAACATCCTCATCTGTTCCCTGCTCACTGTGGGATCAACAACAGTCATGTCACTTCTGACAGATGCTGCATAATCTGCTTTTAAAAACCTTGCATTGATCATGTTACAATATTCATACATAAAAGGCAACTGTAATGAAGAAAGAAATCATCTGTGCTATTTATCTGCTGAGGCAAAACAAGAAATCATGGTTTAAATACATTTATTCAGCCTTTCCTCAAACTTCTCTTATCTAGGGTGAAAACTCCCAAAATTTTCTCCTTTTTCCTATAACTCTGGTTTTAGAAGACTCTGACAACCCTCAGCACTTATCTCTGGACTGTCTAAACATTATTCACTTCTTAAAAGTGTGATGCCTAAGAGAGGAGACAAAGACCTCTGTCTGGCTTTATCAATTAAATAGAACAGAACTTTAATTCCACACATTTGAAGGTACTAATCCTCTCTATACAGCCTAATATAGTGCTTACATTTTTCTTCATGGTCTCTCATTGACTTATGATGACTAAAAACTGTGGTGTCACATTCATCAGTGGAAAAAGGCTCATCAAGAAGGGACTTTCTTTCTTTCTTTTTCTTTCTCTCTTTCTCTCTTTCTCTCTTTCTCTCTTTCTCTCTTTCTCTCTTTCTTTCTTTTTCTCTCTTTTCTTCCTCAGTGGTGTCGTTTAGTACAAATGAGGATTAACTCAGAGGACTCAATGATATATATTAAATAACATGCAGATAATAACATAAGAGTACAAGAAGCAGAACCACTTAACAGTCATGGCCACAATAACACCTATTTGCTTAGCCATTGACAATACTTAAAACCTCAGGGCTAGTGTATCTCTAACCCATGAACAGGAGGAGCAGTACATGATAATCATGACCTAGTTCACATTGCTCTGGCAGCAGATAGAGAACCAAAGGCCACACAGTCAGTCTTTCACTGAACTGTTCTCCTTTAATGCACTTTTCGTGAGGAAATCCTTTTCTCTAAGCTTCCTGTGCTCTCTTGCTCATAGGTGTGTAACAAATCAGAATGGAAAACTCATATGATGAGAGGATATACAGGCTTTTCTGCTTCCAACAGTCCACCCAAAAATACAACTCAGGGACAGGAAAGGGATGATATCATGCAAATGAAGGGCTGATACTTCTAAAGACATGGAAAAAAAAAGGAAAAAGTTATTATTTTATCTGATCCAAACGTATGGTGCATGCTCAGAAGCCAGAAAGCAAATAAAAAGAAGGAAAAAGCCCAAACATTTCCAGCTCATAAATATATACATTTTTTTTCTTTATTTCCCCTCCTTTGTCTTAATCCTGTTAGGAAATTGAGATAAGCTGGAACCATTCTCTCCTCTCCTGCTTCTACAACACTAATCTGCCTGATAGAATCTGTTTCAGAGATGCTTATCCCATGAGGTCTTCTTGAGGCACAGTCACTCCTATTTCTCTGAGTTCTTGTCACCTTACTGTTGGATGTGCACATGTGCCCCTCCAGACAGAGGCACTCACAGACCTGCTTCTTTTGGCAGAATCTGCCTCCTTGCACATCTCTCAGGGGGGAGAATTAATACCACGTCTCTGACACACACCTCAGCTCTCCCCAGCAGCACCAGCCCAGAAACCACGCAGGCATAAGGAAGCAAAGGTTATTTTGGTTGTGAATTCAGCATGGAGGAAATGTGGTTTGGGTGATTCAGTGAGGAGTAAGCCATGATGAGTGTCTGACTGTCTGTGTGTGTGACTGATCCTGATGATACCTGTGGACATCAGGAAGGTTGTTCAACAATTCCCACAGTGGAAATCTGCTTGCAGCTTTGCCAGATTTTCATCATTGATGTTGCAATTGCCAGTGGAAGTTTTGTCTTAAGCTTATTACCTGTATAAATCTGATAACTGTGTACCTGAGTGTGTATATGTGTATGCATGTAAATGCTTATGCATGCATATGTTTGTGTGTGTGTGTGTATGTGTGTGTTTTAGCCAAAATATCTTACTTACCTTGCAAGACTTGGTGGGCTAAATCCTTTGGTTCACAGCATTGATCTTTAATGTGTCTTTTTTTCTCAGTTACATGACTCAGACTAAGCTATTCCAAGAGTCTCCCTTGAAAGGATTACAGGCACTACTAGCAATAACTAATGATGGGAAGGTGCTGATAAGTAATGCTCTATCTCTGACAACTTTAGTGTCAAAGACAAAATGGCAATTGTTCTTTTGAAAGACCTCATTTTCTGTGCTACTCATCAGGCTTTTGATGTGTAGAACTAGAGGTGACTGTTGTGTCAGCCAACACCTGTGTCATTTTTTATACCTGTGAACATCCACTCAAATTTGCCACATTATTTTAACAAGACCCCTGGAGGTTATCAGTGCTCTGTCAAGACTTCTTGGATTTTATTATTCAAAATCTCCAAAGTCCTTGCTCCCTGAGCTCGGGTCTCTCATCATCTAGAATGACTGTGCTTTTCACTTGTCATCCCCATAAACCAGTGGTTTGTTTCACCCCCCTTCCACACTCTCCCCATCCATAGCTGAACTGCACACGTGCTGTGCTGGTGGGGAGCACAGACTAAGAAAGACATTCCTGGAAAATGACCACTCAAATGTGTCTGTTCAGGGAAAGACCACGAAGCAAGTAAGAGAGGGTTTGGATGGCATGCAGTCAGTATGGCATGCAGTATTAATGACCAGTAAAGTTAAAAAGGAAAAGAAAAAGCTCTGTATTGAGCTGTTCTTTGTGTAGAAGCATGGTGTGCCAGAAGGCAAGCATTGTACTATGAAAGACTGTCTGTGAGGCAAGACTGTAAAAGAAGGACAAAAGATGGCCATTCACTCCTGTCAGGTGAAGTGTAAACACTTCTCACTATAGCTGGTATGAAAAGAATGAGGAGTGTCATTTGTCTAAATACAAAGCCTAAAAGACAATTCTCCCTGGTTCTAGTTTCTGCTTACCTCATGTAGTAAAATCTTAGCTCTTCTGCACTTAGGAGGAATGAAAAATGTAGTCCTAGTGGACAAATTAGGCAGTTATTAATAACTTGGGTAACTCTTTCAGAGCACGGATTTACATTTAAAAAACCCAGATTCACTACTAGAACCCTGCACTGGATTATATCCCTTGTCCTAAAACCTCCCTCAGTGGTGCGTGTTGGTGAGAGAGGGACTTTCCAACCCATCATCTGCTGCATGTGGGAAAGATGCAAAGTCCAGTTGGTGATATGGTCCTGCTAGATTTAGTTCCCCTCCCAAAGTCACAAGTTAAAGTATCTAAGCTAGAATTTAAGACCTGGATCTCATCTGGCTCAAGTTTGGAGGCTTTGTTCAAATCTGAGCGGCTACAGAGCAGAGAGAGGGGAATTTCCACCAAAATCAGCATGGAGGAGAAGGAACTTATTCAAGAGCAGCACAGAATTGCACAGGACAAAAAGCAGACCAAAACAGCTAATTTGACCAAACCAACTTCAGACAAGTCCAGATTTTAACATATTTCTTAAAAAATGCGACCAATAGGCATCTGAAAGCCATTAGGACAGAAGAACTGTATTTGTGATTCACTTGAATCTGTTTTTGTAAGATTTCTTCACACTACAGCTCCCAGTGCACTCATATGACCAGCTAAAACTCTGATAACTGTCTCTAAACAGACATTGCCTTCTCTAAGGCCAATTCTCTGAATTACTCTGTGTCCCACCACCTCCAGGGAGAAGGCAAGGACTTTTCACACACCATCCCAGAAGCTGGGCTGTGTTTGTGGTGTAGATAACCCTGCCACTGGGTTTGTTACCCCCTAGCTCAGACTGGCTGCTTCGGGTGATACGTCATGGAGTGACACAGATTTTTGTGACTGACTCTATGCTACCACCTTAACTTCAGCAGAAAGCAGCTCAGTTGCTGGAAATCATAAATATTAGTTTTACAAACCTCTCTGCTTGCAGACCAGACCAGAGATACCGACCATTGCTTAAACAATGCACAAAGGATTTAAGTTCCTTGCTAAACAATCCACAACTTCCCCGCTCAAAAAAGTCATACCTTTTCCATATGTGTGTTACGTGTTTCATATAATTTATTGCACACATGGTAAAAATATATCTGACAATATACAAAATGCAATTTTTAAAAGAAGAAGAAAAAAATAGAATTGGCCTATTGTTCTGCTGCTTAAAATATGGGACACCACATGATATACATTAAAATTATAAGAATATGTTGAAAATATTTTATGTCATTCCATGTAATATATTTGAAATATCATGACAGCTGCTATAGGCTGTAATACGTTCCATATTGTCTGTTATATTCTAAATGTCTGTGTAATACATTTCATGAAATACATGGCAGTTGAAAAAATGAATCAAACTTTTCCCTTTGCTTAATCAGAGTGCATGTAATAAATAAATTTACATGTATATTCATGAAAGAAATAAAGAAAACAACTTGTTTATTCCTAACACCTTTTGTGTTGCTATTAATTGACATGTGGGTAAACAAGCTCTTATTTATAGTAAACAAGGATTTCATAGAAACCATAAATTTACTCCAGTACACAAATTCTTCAATTACGGGTTTGAAATGATCAAATGCAGAGTATACATAATATACTCAGTGATTTACATAAACCAATGAAAACAGAATATAGAATAAAACAAGACAATCAGTCATACTTGCAGAAGCCACTTTACAAATATTTCATTGAATCCATGAAGCTGTTTGATGAAAATCATCCTTCACTCAGATGCCACAAAAGACCATCGCCCACCCAAAAGTCCAATGTATTGTTACCAATTGCCTGACATGTTGTTGTGCCGAAGGGCTTAGAATATTATGTTCCATTCCAGTGCAAAAATAGAAAACCATAGAGATGGAAAAGACTTATTAGCTCCCTTTCTTCTCTTTCCTAGCAGCCTGATCAGGATGACTTCCCATTGTATGTGACACTGAAAAAATTCCTTGTATTCTTATGCTTGTGGTGCTTTACAACGGAGAGGGAAGTGGAGGATCAGCTTCAGACACCGAGAAGGTGGCATCAAAGGAAGGCAGCAGCATGTTCTCTATCTACACTGGTGATAGAAGTCAGGAGCTCACCTTTCCACAGAACTAGACATCAGGAAACTTAGAAGGGGCAGGATAGCAAACCTCACAGGGAGACTACCTGGGGATTTGGGGCACCCCTTTTGTTGGAGGTTTCACACGCCAGATAGAAAAACACCTATCCGGAGGAATACAAGGGAATGGGCTGTGATATCTCTGGAGCCACTTTTCCCTCTGGCCTGTTCAGTGATTACATGATTATATTAATGCAATAATTGCTATGTCAAGAGAATACCTTAGGCAGCCTAGTATGCAGAAAGCCATTTTTATAGCAGTGGTTTCTGGACAGACATGCTACAAACTCTTTTGAATCTAGACATGATGCAGAAAAGCTGCTGGATAGGAAAGGAAGTAACTGCTCCAACTCAGAGGATAATTTTAAGGCCTACGCATTTGGCCAAAATTCAGGTAATCTTTGCCCACTCCACCAGTTTGCTCCCTGTTTGCTTGCTTACTTGGTCTTTAAACTGCAGTTTCACTGTTGACCTACCCCTAACCGCTCCCTTGTTTCATTACCAGCACAAGGATTTTTCATTGCCATGCTAACATGCTGTAGCAGCCAGCCACAGGGCTGTGGATCTCAGAGGCTGTTCTCACACTCCATTGCAACACAGTTCTCCATTTGACCACTCCTCTAGTCCAACTTTTTCCCAGTCCCCAGACTTCTAGGGGTTTTTTTTTTAAGAATTTAGGTTAGAAATCTTCTACTCATGTGTCTACACACAGTAGTTAAACCCACCTGTATCCTCCTGATAAAATATGCCTTTGTGGATGCTGGAAATGGACTGCTGTGAAACTATGTGCACATTCGTCTCTGCAACCAGAGTTTGAAAAAAAATGTACCATAATGTCTTTGTCCCTCAGATTCCCTACACATGCCAGAAAATAAGAGTACCTATAATTCTAATGGCATGTGAAAGCATAGAAAAATTTCTTGTTTCATGGTCTAAGACAGAATCATGACCAGCTCAACACTTATATGCAAAATACTCTGTCTGAATAGAGCCAATATCCCAATTCTTTTTGCAATCCAGTGTTGAATTCTGTCCAGATTTAGCACACTTTTATGTGTTTATAGCTCATAAAAAGTAACAGGGTTTATGCACACATTTAAGTGCTTTGTAAGATAGCAATGGGTTATGTACATGTGGTGATACTTCAGGGATAGCCCTTCCCTATATGTGCTATGATAGAATAGTCAGGGTTAAGCATCTTTGAACCAGTTCACATTTTAGGGGCTGGGATGTACTTATCTTCCAAGTGAGTCATTATTTCCTTGCTGCTAGCTATTAATAACCCTTAGAGGAACTTTTCAAGCTGATAACCATTTCCTATCATTTTTGGCATTTTGAACATGTTTTTATTTTATTTTCCCATTTCTCCCAGTCTCCCAAAGGCAGACGGATTCCCAGAACCCTTGTGGA
This sequence comes from Dicaeum eximium, assembly GCA_013396995.1. Classification (NCBI taxonomy): domain Eukaryota; kingdom Metazoa; phylum Chordata; class Aves; order Passeriformes; family Dicaeidae; genus Dicaeum; species Dicaeum eximium. Next base: position 858,632 of record VWZP01001440.1, on the reverse strand, counting down.
GTAAAGAGATCACTTCCTGCCCTTCCCATCCTCCTGCTTCCTCCACCCTTTCCAGGCCAATAAAAGGACTTTAAGTTATTTAGATCATCTTTTTCAGTTGTGTTCTGATTTGTATTTTTAATGTGGTCTGTTACCAAGTACTTTCTCATTTTCTGGCCCAGACCTTCATCTCCTCAATAGTCTAGATCTAACATGAACCAGTGAACTTTAAACACTTGGAGCCAGCAAGTGATCTAAAGCAAGGTATATTTAATGAAGCAATATATATTTAATTATATTTTACCTCCCACCTGCTAAGGGTTAAAGTTCAAACACTGGCTCATAAGAAAGTTTCCCCTCTAGCTTACTAAATTGCTAATTTTATTATGTCTTGTGATGTCCTCACTTCTTTAGTTCAGAAAGGGAATATAAGCAGTAACTGGAAGGACCAGTCCATGAATGGGGCAGAATTGAGAGTGATTTCACTTTGCAGTTCCACTTCTAAATTAAGCATGAAAGACAGGGGCTAGGGTAATCCTCAATACACTTTGTTCCCGCTCAGGATCAGCTTGCTTCCTGGAGTTAAGTCTTTTTTACAAAAGGGAATTTCAGCATGTGGACATGTGCAGGGTAAGATAAAATCTCGGCTATTTTGCACAGTCTTGAGGAAAGCAGTGATGCCTCATTTGTCTAGAGCAAAAGTGGGAAACAAGTTAGCACAGATGCCCCCAGAAAGATGCAAATAAGGGAGAAGAAGGTCTAGAGGGATTATCAGGGTTGTGCTTTAAATACATTCCACCTCACAGATGTACGAGAGAGAGAATGGGGGAAAAGACCAGGAAAGTTAAAGATAAAATAGCTTCCAGATGCAGCTTTTGCCCTGATGCAGCCAGATCCCTGCTGCCTCTCCAACACAACATTTCAGCCTCTCAGAGCTCATTAAGATCTAAAAGAGGGTCATAGACAATAACTGTGTGCCTTAAATCTTGTCCATCTTACAGGCATCTTGTCTCAAGCAATCAAAGGCAGCCTATGCTGGCACAGCCCAGTAATTAGCCAGCTGTGCTTCCAGCTGGTTTGCAGGCACATGGCAGGTTAAACAATAAATAAATCAGATTAGGCTGAAATCTGTTAAGCAAGAGTGGTCCTGGCATTCAAAGCCATTTCTTCAAAGCATTGCAGATCAGTGCTGGGGTTTTATATTCCAAAGCCTGTTATCATGGGTGTGGCTACATGGTACTTCACAGACAGACACAAGTTCATCTTGGCTGAGCTTTGAGTAGGAGCTATGGATTGGCTTTAGACCAGTTGCAATATAACCTCCTGACAGGGCAGGTATAGAACTCTGGTTGGCCTGTGGCTGATCCAAAGCCTGAATAGAGAAATCTTCTATCTTGTGTGGAAGGATTTTTCCCTACATATCCTAGGGTAATGCTCATGCTCATTTGCAAACCTCACAGCTACCATCCAAATGAACATTACCAGTTCTGACTGCTCTGTGGACTTGTCCTGTGTGCTGCAAAAGTGTTTCATGAGGAGCTCAAGGTCCATGCATAAAAAAGTACATGTTATTTCTTTGTTAAATTCAAAGGCTCATTGCAATTTATAAGAAAACATGGTGGGGTTTTTCAATAAATAAAATAAGGATTACCTATTTCTCTGGGATATAGGGATTTAGGAGCAAGTGGACAGGAATATTTGACTGCATTCCAATGGAGCTGACTCTACTTTCAGCTCTCTCACATGGCCCTACCACTCATGAAATAAATGCTTCACCCTCAAGAAGAGCCCCAAATCACCTCCACCCTCACTCTCCAACAGTTCCTCCAGAAGTATCTGCTGTGGTCCCTTTTGTCGGCATCTTCACCCAAGGAGCCTGAAATGTCCCAGGCGGGCACATCACTGAGCAAGGAGCAACAAGACAAACTCTGTCAAGTCATTGGGACTTCTGGAGAAAGACTCTGTGTACAAAGAAGCTCTTGGGGAAACCCAGGGGTCACATTGAGTGGAAAGGGAGCATTTTATCTCTGGAAACACTTAAGAAAGTCTAAGTCATAGAAAATGTCTTTTTACTCTGCTTCTACACAGTTTCAACTGTGGTAACACCTCCCAGACCCAGCTCTTGACTTCTTGTGCTCAGCACTATATCAACAAGCTGAGGAAGCTGCTCCCTGGACATAGATCATAAATGTCATACCACCACAGAAAAAGGGACAAGCAGTTCTGAAGTGAAGGGAACTCTTTCCTGACACAGTCCATGAAGAACTGTTTCTTTAGCAGTCAATATGCTATTGGTCGTATCTCATAGCTGTCATTTTCCTCATGTTCCCTCATGTTCTTTTCCACCCAGGCTGTAGTGAAATTCTCACAAAAAATGACTAATTCTCAGAAAGACTAAATGACAGTGCCATAAAGCAAATATTTTCAATGTCCAGGTTGCAGGCAGCTTCTAAACCATCCAGTTTCTTTTCCCATACCTCCAGGCAGTCTCTTTGCTTTGGGGGAAGAAGTCAAGAATCTCACCAAATTAAAATATGCAGGTTTTTTCCCCCAGAGTAAATACATAACTCACAGCTAGCAGGTTGCTTATAGAAGCACTTTTGAACCTTTTCAGGCTGTGTTTTGCCTCCTGGAGTGGAGGGATCTTCTTTCCCTCTTCATAGTACCTCACTGGCCAGGGACATTGCTTTAGTTAGGAGTTGTGCTACCCAGTGGAATAAATATCCCTTTAAAAATTATTTTCAAATGGAAATAACAGGTTCTCTTTTACTCTCCCATCTTCCTCCCTCCCCCATCCCCCTGTGGAACATTCACCATGGGCTGAATTTAGAGATGGTGAAAATTTGTCATGTTTTTATCTCATTGGAAATCTGTCAGAAATCCCAGCTCCAAGACTTTTTTTTTCCCCATAAAGCCTCTACAAATTCCCCCCCACTATCCTTCAAAAAACAAACAAAATCACTTCCTTGGAGGAGAGAAGGTCAGAGCTCAGCTGCTTTGAGAGCTCATCCCGTGTCTGTGCCAGGGTGGCTGCAGCACTCCCCCTCTTCCCCAGTGAGTGCAGGAAAGGTTGGCTGTCAGCAGGGCCATGCTCAAAGGCACAAGGCCATCCTGACCATGGGTACTTGGCAGCTGGAGACCTGGTGCCTTGTTGGGACTTGCTGCTCTGATATCTGGTGACAGTTTGGGATCCCGCCCTTCCTTCCTATCGCCGGCTGATTCTGAAGTTATCTGACTGCATTCAGGACAGCTCCTCCAGCTATCTTTATCAATGACACATCTAACAGGGGTTGATGGAGACATTGCATGGGTTTGGCAGTTAGGGCTGTGGTGGTGCTACATATCTTCTCACCCAGATGACCCCAAGAAATAAAACTGGTGAAGGACACACCCACAAATCCCTTAACTAGCCGATGCCGACATATAAGGTTGATTTTCACCTGAAGCACAGACAATGCCCAAATTTTCAATTTACACTTACTCTTTGACATTAAGTTAATTTCCCAGAGGTACATGAAAACATGCATTCATCCATCTAACCTCTAGATGGACATTTTGTTTACCTTTAAATGTTGTTTTAAATCTGTGACATAATCCTATATTGCTCTGATTTCATTTTGTTTTCCCAGGTCATTGAACAGAATAAACTAACTTTGGGTTGTATTTGGCTGGAAGCTCTACTTGCAAGAAGTCAGCTTTGCTGTCGAAAAAATTGGGCCAAAGATTAAGGACAGATACCTCAGCAATGTCACATCAGATCTGTTGTTTCTCATTTCCCACTTCACCCTCTTCTCTGACCTCTCAAACTAAGATGCAAATCAGCTCCTAATCCTGACTTCAGGTAGGCAAAAATGGGATGGATTCCTTTCTCAGCACCCAGCTGCTTCTGTGCATTAACCAGCAGGAATGGTGTAGGATATATCGCCCTTGCCAGCTCTGGCTCTTGTCTCTGCCTTTTTTCCAGCTGTTTCTCTCGTGCCAACTTTTGGAAGGACTCAAGCAGGGTGGTAGGAAACTCTTTGGTAGAAAGAGCACTTCACTGGCATTCTTATTGTGTCATATAAATGTCACCCCATGGATATCCCCCAGGATTATTGCCAGGAGTTACAAGCCACTAGGGTTTCCTTCCTCGCTAAGCTGCGTGTCATCTTTTGCTTTGGCCATGATTCTACATTCACAACAGAGAGAGTTCCCATTAAGCCTGACTGAAATGGAAATGAGGAGACGGTTTTAATTCCTTGCTCAGAAAATTTCAGGATGAAAGGCCAAGTTCTTTTGGGAAGGTGGTTCAAAAGACTTGCATTTTGGGTTTTTCCTCTACAGCATGAAGGAAGACCCCACATCCCAGTACAGCATGTGTAGCAAGAAATTTTAAGGGTTTTGTGTCAGAATTCATCAACCAGAGACGATTAAAATCCCCAGTCATTTTTGACACCCATGGCCAGAGCACACTTCTAGGATGAAGAAGCAGTGACTGACTTTGCATGAACTTCGTGCTCTTTTGGCAACTTGGAATATTGCTACAGCTGCTAGAAATAAATGAATCCCTCTTTTTGTTGTCTTTTTTTTTTTTCTTCACCTTTTAAAGAGGAAATTATATTTGGAGATTTTGCCAATGTCTGAACACTTCTTTTCAGTGGCTCTTTGCATTTTCTCAGCCTGCAGCTGAAGAGTACACCATTGTTAAGAGCTTGTTAATGATGGAAATAAATAAATAATCGTCACCGCAACAAGCGTGTATCTCCTCATGTATGCTGCTCCACTCACCCGTGGCTGAGAACAAAACCTTAGTTGTTCTGTGTCATCTGACTGATCCTCTCCTTTTGCCTCCCTCTCTCTTGAATACATGTGTAACGTGGCTTTATTTGCAATTCTGTCAGCCTAAGCAAGATTAATGTTTGCATGGGAGTGCAAAGCTGGCTCAGAACAATATCTGCTTTGAGAGCCTTGCTCTAGAGATGGGTGCAGGAGCCACTTAGTATATTATTCCTTATTTATTTATTTATTTATTTATTTATTTACTTACTTACTTACTTACTTACTTACTTACTTACTTATATTTGAATGTCTTAGTTCTTCTGTAGCAAGCATTGGCTGCAGGCCCACAGCCAGATGGAACTGAACTGCTTTCTAAGAAAAACATGAGGAGGGAATTGCATTTTGATGTTGTAATTTCTTCGTAGGGGTATTTATTTCCAGTGGGTTTTTTTCCCCCTCTCACTCCTCCCCCACTTCTGGAATTTGATGTACAAAAGTCAAGGAAGCTATCAAACTGCTGCTGTTGTTACTGGTTGTGCTTGCATCTGGTTTTAATACTGAGAGGTTTGGGGCAAACTACTCCAGAAAGGGAAATCCACAGATTGGACAGTGAAAGCAGTTACAGATTGCATCATGGTGTTCTGGTCCAGTGAAGTCTTTTGAGTGGCTCTTTTCTCACAGCTTCACAGTCCTTTTGCTGGTGATGGGTCTGCAGAGATCCTGCATGCACTGCAAGGGACTGGTCGAGATCCATTAACTCATTTCATCCATCTAAACTGACAAGGAGCCATCAAGTGGTAACTTTATGCCATTACGGTGGGGGCTAAATTAGAAGTGGATGTTGAAGGCTCTACACAGAGTTTTTACATCCCAAAGAACCAATTCCAATTTAGTACAGGGATCAGCTCCATTCAAACCAACAGTACGAGCCTGTTTTTCACCCAATGTCTCTGTTCTTCTCTTTCAGTAAACATATTTCAAATGCCCAAGCAAACCAGACATGTTTTCTGAGTGTCAGATGTTCCTTTTTCTGGTTGAAACAGAACAGTCCCAAATGCCTGCTACTCTGTTCCCTCAGCACAACAGCTGGCTGAGGCAACATGCAGTTGTTTAAGTACTCTGCCTTTTCAAAGCACAAATGCAATATTTTGTTCAGAATCAGCTTAAAGACATGTCCTCTTTCTGACAGAAAAGAAACCCAAAACCTGAAGAGTAAGTATCTCTGGTTTTGTTACTTTTTTGTAACAAATAATGACTATGAAGTATACCTTTTCATTCTTTGGTGTTGCTTGGAAAGGGATCATTGGTGAAATAAAATACTGTGCCTTTAAGGTGTACTTTATCTAAACTTACTGCATGAGCAGGCATTTCTTCAGAATTTCAATGTGTGTCCTGACTTTTTAGCACTCATAAGTCCTGAGCATTAAAAAAATCATCCTCTTGCTCATTTTGCATCTGGACATTGGGGAGGAAAGATTAAACAAGAATTATGGGCTGATTTATCTGATTTCCATCATGAGATGGATCTCTTTGACAGAGAATGAGGAGGAGCAACTTTGCCTCTAAAAGCAATGCACTGTATTTATGACCACTACAAAGTGTTTTCTGACCGTCCCACGGAGGAGGAGCAGAGAATGACAGAGCAGTGAATTTCTTTGCAAAAAAGATTAAACTAACTTAAATTATATTTTTCTGCAGTTCTTTCTGGGACTGAGGTAGTCAAAATGACGAGCTGAGCTGAAGAGGTAACGGATCACCAGAGCTTACACAATATTACAAGTAGAATCAAGACATTTTCCTTAATGAAAAGAGTTGAGCAATACACGAACCTCACACTCAGATTAGCTGACTAACCTCTAATTACCCAGAGACTGTAGAAGAAAGACTTGAGAGTGCTCCCTTCACATCTTCAAAGGCACCGACCTTAAAAACTCATCCCCTTCTGATTTTGAGAGAGCTCGGAGGCTGCAATGTAACAATGCTGCAGCTCCAGCCAGGCTGCTCTCCCCCAGGCTTCTGCTTCCCTTCCCTAGCCATGAGGTTGCAGGAATAAATGTACAAGAGGTGGCTTTAGGATTTATTTTGGTTTTGCTTCAGGCATGAGGTATTTGCTGTTGCAAAGTACATGACCCCAAGGAATGCTCCTCACCACTGCTGTCAAATTCTGTGCTAGAGAGTGACAATACAGTCTGTAAACACATCTGAGGGTAGATGCCTTGTCAGAAGAGAACAGGAGGCATTCATTTTGTAAAGGTTCTTCATTTCCAAAGGTCACCTTTTGCATGCCATTTGTTTCTAATCTCTTGGTTGCTGGTTTAGAAACAAACAAGTGGCAGGAAAGAACAAGGAGACAGAGTAGTTTGAAGGTAAAAGGGCAGGATGAGCTCATGAACTTAGAATTGATAATGGTTTCTGGTGCTTTGGGATTGGGGTTCATCCAAGTGCAGCATACAGTTAGCTACCTGTGCATGTTCTTTCCTCAGCACTAAATAAGAATCTAAAATACTTTCTCAGTATTATTTCCTCTGGCTCTTCAAAAAGAGGGGTGTTGCTTTCCTCTCCCCTTCGTCTTTCCATTTATCTGATTAATGTAGAATTTGGGACAGAAAAGTAACCTTTCTTTGACACATTATTCAGGGATGCCTAAGCAGTCCTGGGATCAATGGTGCTGCTTCTCCAACAAAGAGCTTGTCTGTCTCCAGGTCTCCAGCTTGGGGAAAATAACTCACAGAAATTAAAACCACGGGCAAAAGACATTACAACATTGCTAATGAAAGACTTTTCTTGTGAGAGATTATATAAAATCAAGTACCCTTAGCACTGGGCATTAATTTCGCTCTGTAAGAGGGATTGAAAAGCAGGTTTCAGAGATTCTTTTGGGACATAAAGAGAAAAGTTTGGAAAGTGAGTTGATCCGTGGATGGTGCCAGTAGAAAGCATGGAGATACAAAGTCTCATTTTCTTGTTCACATGGGAGGAGTACTTCTCTTCCTTCTGAGAGCTTCAGGACTCAAATGGGCCTGTCTGCAAACTGCACACCCACCTCTGCACTGGACAAAAGTGAACCACTGAATGTGAATACCTTCACCTGCGCTTACAGGAAATTTGCTCTCTGCATGTCCACACAGTTGTGTCTCCAACATGAATTTCCTCAGGCATCACGACGTACTAATTGCACTGTGGTGGATTAGATAGCCTGGCCATCCTAGCCTTCTTTTTCATGATCATTTCATATCTTGTAGAAATCTCCAGAAATGAGGTTTGAGGCAGCTCTTGTTCCTTCTTGTATCAAGTCTGTAACCACAAGATGCCACATTCATTCTTTTCCTGTGATCTGTCTGTGTATCACATCCAGGAAACAGCTTCCAGCTCCTTTTGTGAGTGTACAGACCACACTTCCTTAGGTTTCTTATGTCTTTCTGTCAAGGAGAAAGATCCTTCCATTCATGTTTCTGTTTTGATTTATTGCCCTTAAGATGAGAAGTGGCAAAAGAGCTAAAGCTGAAAAATTACTCTGTAGTGAATTGACCACAGCAGCTTTATTCTCTCAAGTTACATCAGACTGTGGATAAAGGTTTTCCACATTTGTGCTGCATTTTTTTGAGCAAGTTCAGAAGGACTCAGCCATGTAGTTGAACATGTCTTTTCCCATCAAAGGCAGAAGAAGCTGTGGTAACACAGCCAGGAAAGTCTTCATCCAGCTGGAAATGCCAGAGAGTGGGCAGGACAAGTTCAGGGATCAAGGGAAGTATAACCTCCTCCATGTGGAGAAGAACCCCAGAAATAGCCACCCTTGGGGCCACTTACCATCATTTTTTTCTGCAAGGTAAAGTTATTTTTTTATTGATCGCAATCCAATAAATCCAGTGGATAGTCCTTTTGATGATGGTGTATATTAAGGTTGACCATTCCTGAGCTTATTGCTACAGACATTATTTCAGATAAATTCTGACACCTTAGATGTCTTTTCAAAAAAAAAAAAAATTGCATAATTCAAAAAACAAACAGACAAACACCACCACCAACAACAAAAACAAACAAACAAACAAAAAACCCACCACAGAACTCTTTTATTGATATAGTCAGGGAGTATATGGTACTACTCCATTAGGAAAGAGGTTTCACATGCTGGCTTTCTGGAGACACAGAGAGAAAATGCCAGAGCAGAACTCTCAAAAAATACTATTTATCCTGATAAGAGAGACAGAATCATATATTGCATGCAAAGCCACTCTTATAAATTGTTGTCATTCCTTCCTGGAAACAATCAATTAAAAGAGAAACACAAGCAAAAGAAGCTCCTATATTTTAATTATCACAGCAGCTCTTGCAACCTTGTGGCCTCAGGGAAGCTTTAAGATTCAAAATTCAGAATATATTTTAAGAGAATAATATTATTATTACTATTTTTAATATTAACATTATTGCTAATTTGGGGTGATGCTGCATCTTTTTTTAAATGTTTAAAACTGTCAGAGCTCTATTTTCTATGGAATGCATTGTTCTGAGACAAAGAATAAAAGCTTCTGTGTTTATAATTTAAAGTAATCAGAACAATAGCCAGAAAATTATCCTGACCTGCAAATCAGGAAGGAAATGTACCATATAAAGTGCTCTATTTTAAACCTCTAGAGCAGGTAAGATATACAAGAGAAAACCCATTTTGTGAAAAGCTAATACAAATGCAATAATTGCTTTAAATTGCTTCCTTATTGCTTTTCCAGAGTTGTTACTAAAACAGGAAAGGATTTTTCGTGGAGTGTGTTCATCCTGAGTGTCCTTCTTAATCTCATTCACAAAACTCAGCTTTCAGCTCCAACCAAGCTCACCCTAATGGTTATTGCAATTTTAGTGCTCTTCATAGAAATAGCATGTGCTCCCAGCATCACAGCCACCAAAACATCATGAGCAATCCAGATTATTCACTTTTAGTAGGGGAAAAATATAAATCAATTGGGAATTATTTTATTTGGTACAAGGGTCCTCTGGATTCCAGTGCCAGGTCTAAGCTCTAGAACTAGTTGTAGAATAAAATGGGAGAGAAAATTAAAACTAGAGATGTTTGTTGCAGTTGTCTGGTACAAGCCACTATGTTCCAAATGTGACCTGTCTGTGACTGCAGCCACCAGGAGAAAAGAAATCAAAGTCACCATGAAGGTATTAAATCTGCTTAAATAGTTCCCCTTCAACTTTCAGGTATGATGCCATCAATTCATATCACTTGCTTCTTGAGAGTAAACTTCTGGATGTGATTTGAGTTCATTTAAGAAAGATTTAGATACAGACTCATGATTCTGGCAGAACCTGTTGCACCTCTAAATGTTATCTTTAAGAACACAAAAGAAGACAAACCTATCATTTAGCATAGTAGATAATTTCAATGCCTGCAAAGCAGAACAGAAGTTTCAGAACAGTGGTTTGCAGTTTCTACCTTTTCTGTCAGTTCCATGCCATACTCACATCAATGCATTTGCTCTCTCCCCATGGGTGAAGTGATGGGCATTTAGTACTGGGATAACTATGACTTTCTAACCACACATTGCATGAAAGAGAAACACTGGGATCTATTGCCAGAGGCAGTCAGACCATTTTGACAAACATAAATTCACAATCTCAGACAGAAACTAAATTGAAGGCAGATATTTGTCAGGTTTTCCCTCTTCTCCACCCTTTTTGGACCAGCTGTGCTATTGATCCAGCCTCCCTGGAGCTGTCCACAGCTGTGTTTTCCACACAGCCTTTACCTGACTGATATTTATGATATGCCTTGGGACCACAGCTTACCAGAGGGACTAATTTGGCCAAATGAGTATGGGAGGACTCTAGACCACGACAGGTGCATTCAACACAAGGTGGCTTTCTTACCAGCACTGATTTACTACTGAGTTCATGACTCTTCCATGAATTGATTTGAAGGTGTCTTTCTCATGTTATTGCACAAGTGCAGCCTTGTGGACAGAGAAACTGGTGACTGAAACCTTTCTGAGGGGAGAGTTTTTGTTACATGAGGGGCAAAGCCAGCATCATGGGCTTTGACTTGTGCTCTCAGGAGAAAGGTGGTTTGCAAATGTTCAGTAATACCCTTCTGTCAGGGCTGCATTTCTACTGTTCCCAGCAGTCAAAAGGAACAGGTCAAAAAACATCTAATTTTCTCTGGATGATTCCCAGACACCAAGTCCACCTTGAAAATGGCAACCTAAAAATAAACTTATAAACAAGGACTAGCAGACCTGGCTTCATAACATAGCAACCACCCAAAACACTCCCTGAAATGTGTAATATTCAGCCAAACCCCCAGACACTATCAGATTGGCAGTGAAGAGAATACTCTTGATAACCACAGTACCAGCCCCTAAACATTCAGCAAACAACGTAACTCTTCCACAGACAGAAATCACAAATGTAAATGGGCCTCCTGAAGAACATATGTAAAATGCACTACAATATAATAAAGAAAAAACCTATTAACAGCACACATGGTTATCACCTTCAAACTAGATTGGAGTCTGTCCAGAACATCCTGAAACTACAGCCTTTGCTAGCTGATGATCATTTGAGAGAAATTGTCCTCAAATTTTTCCTTTGAACTTTCCAAATTGACCTTGCCTCACAAAATACTTTATGAGAAGTAAAATTTCTCGTGGCAAACATATCCCAAGCAGAGCTGGGCCATGCCAAAGCAAGAGATTTAAAACTTGCTAACACATGTACATACCCCATAGAATAAGAGCCCCATTCCCATCCAAAAGAAACCATCAAAGCCTTGCATCCTACAGGTACTCATTCCAGAACGTGATCTATTCTATCCAAAGCACCAAATGCCCTTGTGGAAAGTATGTGGGGGAAACCCATCAACCACTGCACCACAGCATTTTCACACAGGCAGTTAGTGAAAGACAGAAACAGCCAGTGGGAGAACATTTCTCACAATGCAACCACACTCCGTTTGACTTCTTAGTCTTGATCTTCAAAGGCATTCCACAATACACCTTCAAAAGGTGAGTCTTGGATGTCAAATTCCTAGCTCTACTTCATTCTCAAAATTACAGCACAATGGAGACGCTGATTTTATGTCACAATTTTTCTATGCTGTAGTTAAAGCAATTTCCATCTGTCTCTGACACAGAAATTATTAACTTGCCACTTCTGCTAACATCTCTTTCATTTTCATAGGTACCATATACCCTCGTCTCACCAAACATCAAACTGATAATCACAATTCAGCCCAAGCTGCAAAGCAAGTTTTACCCAACTTTGTTAGCTGGAATGTTACTTCTTCAGTTTCAGGCCCAAGAAATGCCTGGTCTTTGCTTCTTATCAGTTGCTCTAACCAGGGTTGTCATCTCTCCCTACAAATCTCTCCTTGCTTACTTCATTAGTGATGGTGTTATTGTAGATGTGGGGCCAGCCCCACTACCTACACAAACAAAAAGCAGACACATAACAGGCTCGAGTCAGCCTGTTTCTCCACAAAATATATGTATCACAGACAGCTCACATTTTCTCAGAGCAGCTGGTTCAATCCTTTGTATCCTTCATGGGTTTGCTAGGAAGAATGCTACTTTACCCAGAAACCCTCACTTCCAGTGGGTTAAAATGCCCAAGAGAATGGCCAAGAAGTTATCCTTGCTCATAGATAGCAAAGTCTAGATTGGAATGAGGGAAGAAGCAAGAACCAATGTTGTGTCAATCTGAACCTTCAGCAATGCTACACCATGAAGAAACACCTCTTGATTAACACGTGTTGACCAGTGACGACACGAGCTTTTGTTTTGTAGCTCTTTCCAGCCCCTGTGAGCATCACCTCAAACTGCTGGCAGTTTTAGTAAGACAAACTAAGGGAACATAGCTAACTGCAGTGACACTGATCCATTTATCAACACAAAGAGTAAACAAGGCTGAGAGCAATTCTTGTGAGCTGCAGCTTGACTGGACTAATGGGTCCTCTATAGACTGAAAGACCACACCTGACTAGACATAGGAAAAGATGCATTAATTTATGCTACTTTGACATGTAATCAGAGAGCAGTCTGCATGTGTGGGGGAATTATTATGAGATAATTCTTGGAAGCTTGCTAATCATGCCATTGCTTTTCAGAATTCAGCTTATGCTCTAAATCCTCCTGGAATTTATTAAGATGGACACTTTGATGCTTCAGGTTCCTCCACTCCAAGATGGACATAGAAATATCTACACAAGGGAATTCTGACCACCTCTCTCTCTTGATAGCTTTGCTTTAAGAGTGGCTGGATGATTCAAGAGAAGTGATAAGCCTCTCAGTACTGTAGAAAAGAAAATTTTTGCCATCATACATGCTATGTATGCTGCAGCATTGGGCTGTGACTCAGAATTTTTCTAAACCAGAGAAAATATAAAGCCTAGAGTTTTAGACTGTAAAAGCTGTCTGCATTTCTTCTGTTTGGACCAGCTGGGAGCCATGGAGGTTTCTTAATGTGAAAGACGGGTCAGCCTCAACTCCATGTGAATGTCAGGGCCCTCACTAGGACACCTGATTCATTGGCTATTTCAGACACTTCATAAGCCTACAGCATGGGTGGCTGCATGAGAGAGTGTCCCTTTCCAAAAATGGAATCCTCAAAACAAGTTTGGTTAGTCCATGATCTGTTGTACATCCTCAAAAAGGTTCCTTAGAGTATCCAGAAATAGTTTTGAATCTACATATTTATACAGCTGGCAGGCACAAACCTCTCCTCTCTGCTGTGGAATCATGCATCTCCATTCTGTATGGATAAGGTATGTTATTCCCATTTTAGAGCTGGGTGAAATGAGAAAGAAGAGATTATTTGCCCCAGGGAACCCAAAATTTCCAACTAAATATAATTTGTCCCCTTGAGTCGCAGAACTGAGCTTTTCTTTTTTTTTCCCCCCCTCCAGGCTTGGCAATATGACAGAAAGGCTCCTACATTCAGCAGAGCAGAGAGAACAACACTGCTCTTCGTCCATCACCTGCAATAAAGATAAGCACTCAAGCAGAGCTGTCTGCAGATAGAGGGGGATTTTATGGACTCGAGGTCTCTGCTTCTGGCAGGTGCAGCCCAGGCTGCTAGGAAGGGTAGGAAGGGTTAAAACAGCACATGGTTCTGGAAGATGTACAGGAATTGGAAAAGACAGAGGAATTTGCTGGATCCTGGAGTGCGTGAATTTAATAACTTAAATTATTCCATTCTACCTAGAGAGGACAGGGCCTGAACTATGCACACAATAGAAGAGGGAAGAGATGACTTAACCCAGGCTTAAGTGGACAAAGGTGCACTGGAGAATTGCAGCTGATCTGGGGAAGTGAACTAAGCTTTTCCTAAGCTCAAATTCACTCTTGACAAAGAAATATCTGAAAAATATTCCACATGGAAACAAAACATCTTCTTCCTCTGCTGCAAAGGGAAAGTGAAGAGAGCAGGAGAATGTTTTTCACCCTGTCCCTTTCTTTCACTCTGCAGGTTTGTGTGACTTCAGTTTCACCCAGCCCAGACTACGCAGAAATAAAGATAACATTTTTCTGTTTCCTGCACATGCAGTGAGTGACATAATGCTGCAGAGAGAAGCCCCATGAGGCAACAAGATTTTTGGTGTTATTAGTTACTGTTTAGTAATTTTCTCCTGGGAACAGAGAAAAAAAAAGCAACAGCAACAGGTCCTCACTTGCTAGTCAAGAAAACACAAAGGAATAGATCAACTGAATTAGTTTGGGGGTTTTGTTAATTATCTCCAAAGCTTTTAGCTTAAACTCATGCTCAGCTAATCCCTGTCAGCTGCATCTTCCCTTGTCAGCTGCATCTTCCCTTGCCAATACAGAGGTGAGTGTGAGGAATTTCTGCGTGTTACTTATTTAGCTATTACCTTTTATGGGTCTCTCTGTCTCCCACTGACTTTCTGGCTGCCGACAGGTTGGCAAAAGGAAAACTTCACACAATACTTTTCTGAAAACTTTAAAACTTAGGCAGAGGGGAAGAACAGAGTCTGACAAAAGAAGTGGACATCTGTGAAGTCTGTGCTTGGACCTGGGCTGCTACTTTCAGGGCTGGAACCACAAACACAAGTATTGTCTCTGTTTAAAGCAGTGTCTGCTTATTTCATGGAAATTTTGGAATTCACCGATCCCCTTTTTTTTAATGTGACCTCTTTTCAGTAATTTTTAGTCCTCACTTGCATATTTGTTATAAAGTTTACGTGCAGACAATGAAAAAAAAAGAATCTCATTTTTTCACACAATGTTCAAAACCAAAGGTGGAAACAGTCCTGCTTCTTGTGGAGACTGTCCAAGCAGATGAAAATAGCCATGAGTGGGGGAGAAGGAGATTCCCATTTCACAATGAGCAGTGATCCTCCAGAGAGAGGCAGGCAGTGAGGTGGTCAGTGGTCAATTAACAGACAAAACAAAGATTGCAGAGGCAAAGTAGGATCTGGGAGAGTAGAGCTGAAGTAAACATGCTCTGAGGGAACTGAATGGAGTAAGGAATCCAATTACCCAGTGCTGGGCAGGCAGAATCCAAAATCAAATTCTCCAAGTGCCTGAAGCAAGTGACTATGGCTGGAGCAGGCGCTGGCTCAGTGTTCAGCCTCCTGCCCATGAACATCAGATAGATTTTATGTTGAGCTCTCTTCCTCCAGGAAACCAATTCATTCTCACAGATTCCAGTTGTGTTTGTGAAGTTACTACAAAAGTGTTACTGCTGTGCTGTGAATGTTTCTTTTTTGGTGTTTGTTAACCTTGGCCAAGAAGCATCCTTCAATATGGGAACAACGAGGAGCATTTAAATTTAATGATGGCAATGAACAAGCTAAGGAGGTGATTACAACCAGAAGAGCCTGATTTTTTACTTGGTTGAAGGAGAAAGGTTGGGAGCAATGGAAAGAATGAAAGGTGTCAGGTTATAGGTATATGTGCCTGTGGCAGGAAGGGAAGAAGGAATTTCAGAGAGAGCCATGTCAGAAGGAAGAAATGGTAGACAGCATTATTGTGTCGTGGAGAACCTGGACTAGCTGTGAGAAAAGCCAAGCCCAGAAAAAAAACCAGAGGAGACTAACAACAGATAAAAACACAGAGGAAGACCTTGAATGGGTCAGGAACTGCCAGGAAAGATGCTGGTCAGGAAGTTCATTCTCACAGAAATGTTAAACATTTGATGGTCCTCGGAAGTTCTGTTCTGAAGTCATGGAATATTGGAAGTTAAGTTCTGAAATGATGTTCCACAGATTTCCACGAGTCTGCTCTTTGCAATCTCCAACAGAAAGGCGAAACACGGACTTATAACTCCAGTAGCAAGGGGGGATTCTGCAAAAATGCAGGTTTCAGTAACAGGAAAACCAAAGGCTGCTAATGGGACAGAGAGCCCCAACAAATGAACTTCAAGTTAAGAAAAAAAAAAAAGGATAAATTGAGATGTAAATCATCAGCACCTGTTAGGCACCCTAAAACACTAGAATTGCTAGAGACTGCAGAGGTATAAAGATACCTCTGTAGCCCACTGGCTGGACAGTAAGGACCGTGAAGGAAACTCCTTCAAAATATGTTGACTCTTCCACTCTCTCTTGCCTGGCTGCAATGTAGACCTCTGGAAAGTCTTCTTGCAGCCCTCGCTGGCAATGTTGACTCCAGAAGAAACATCCACACCCCAGATCTGGGACATCTCAGAGCCATTTTTACAGTTTGAGCTATTTCGGTATTTTAGGATGAGTTGTCTGAGGCGTGAAGATTGTATCCAGCACAGTGATTCATGGGGGTTACAACCAACACATTCTCCATGTGGGCCAGAAAATGCCATGTGTTTTCTCCATTGACAGCAGCTTGTCAGCACAGCTGACACCTCAGTTACCCATCCCAGCACAAGTGAATAGGCCAGAGACTGAAATTGCAGATGCCTGTCTGCATGGGTCTGGAATGTGATGTGTATCCTTGGGGAGCAGGACCAGACCATACTTTCCCAAGGAAGACACAACACAGTTGTTTTTTTTCCCATCAGCACCATCCTGCTCAATGCTTACACACCTCCCAATAGGCAAGAGTGCCTTAGAAATTCCAGGATATAAAGACTTTCACTGCTGTTTCCGTGCTAAGAAGTAAGAGCAAGTGCTTTATTAGGTACAGCATTCATTGATCTGATGCCATGGTTGCACATATCTAGAGAAGACTGCACCACTCCTGAGTTTGTATTTTGATTCAATGTACTTGCAGAAGGAACTTCTGGCTATTTCTATTTTTCCTGGAGGCTTCAAGCAGTGAGGAAATTCAAATGTGTGGAAGCACACCCAAGAACTGACAATCTCTTGAACCAGAGATTGGCTAGAAAACTGGAGGCTCAGTTTGGCCAAACCTCATCAGTCAGACTTTGTTTTCGCCAAACCAAACCCCACACCAGAAATGGGTTTGGAATCAGCTTCCATTTTCTTGCAGCCACCAAAGTCTAGAGGTTATTCAAAGGTCTCTCTATCAGCCCTCTGCAATCTAAAACTTTTTTCTGGAACGTGTTTTCTGCAGATTGGCTTGATATGCAAACAACGGGTGAGAGGCCAAGGTTGTCTGCAAGATTTTCAGTGTTCCCCAGTTCTGGATGTGCCCCGGATACTTCAGGAATAGTCTTTCAAGTGGTGGTTTGGCCCTTGTAGGCACACACGGTTCTGGGAGGAAGAGAGTCTCATGTTCATAGAAAATAAGATTAAGAAACAAAAATATTGAACAAATAGCTTTGAATCTGGAAAAATATGCTCAAGTTGGGGTGAAAATTCCAGTTGGTTTTAAATGAGCTAATTTGTTCTTTCCTGTACATCAAATGTGGGAAGAAAAGAGGAAAAAGAGAATAAAACCAAAACAAAAAAACATTACTTTTTAATCTGCCAGTTGCTCCTTCTGGAAAAACCATGTTTGTGTGCTTAAAGTGTTAGACTGGGACATAAAGAAGGCTGGGTTCAGCTTGCTGATGTGCCAAAAAATCCCTGCATGACCTTGGGCAAGTCACTTAGCCTTTCCCAGTATGCTTTGCTAATACTGGGCCTAAGACAACTTCCCTTCTCCTGTTCATATACTCTCACTGCAAGGTCTGTGGAATAGGCCTGACTCAATAAATCTGCACAACAGAGCATAAAAAATTGCTATTCTTCTAGTTGGAGCTCAGAAGCAAATCTGTGATCCAAATCATGTTAACGTCCATTATAAATCCCTCAAAGTCCAATTCTGGACTGGTTTCCAGCCCAGGCCAGTCTTAAGGCAAGAGGAGATTATATCTTATAAAGAAGTCTGTAGATGTCACTCTCCCCAAAGAGGCTTTCCCCCTCTCTGCCTTCAGCTGTGTTGTTGATTTAGGCTATTGTAGGAATGCACTTGCTCACACTTGTGGGATGTTTAGTTTGAGAAAACCCACAGGTGGCCCCAGGTTATTTTGCATTCACAGTATTTTGCACAAAATCCCAGGGATGTGAAAGGGACTGTCTACCAAGCATCACTGTGATTTCACATCAGGTGCAGGTCAAGCCATTACCTGGAATTCAAGATTAACAAAAAGTTTTTTGTGTTGTTTGTTGGGGTTTTGTTTGGTAAAACTCTTGAGTGTGAACTGGGAAGACCACGCACATGCGGCAGTTTCTCGCCACCCGTGATCTGACAAGCCACTTAACCCCTGTGGTTTGCAACCAGTCCTCACCACACTGCTCACTGAGAGCCCAGAGTCTGCTCCTACTCAGGGAAAAAATCCCCAGGGAATTCCCCAGCTCGTGAGATCTTGCCCATTAAAATTCAAGTGAAGGACTTGTGTATTAGGTTTTAGAAATGGGCAGACTTCAAGTGGGAAAGAGAGGACCCATTCCCTTTCCCTGACCCAGAAGACCTGTGTTTTCCAGGGCTGTCTTCTAAAGCCAGCACAGCCTGAAGAAAGAAGCAGAAAGGACCACAGGAGAAAGCCAAATGAGCTCCACAGGCACTGGTGGTTTTGACAATTCGGGAACAAAGAACTCAAGATGAGACAGAGTTGCTTCAGTCGTCACAGCTATTCCTTAACAAACACAAACAGTCCAGGGAGGAATTTCATTCTACATCCTCTGTGGATAGACATTTTGAAGTACTCTTTGACAAACTGCAAGAGCTGTAATTAAAAGCCAAAAAACAGAGTGTACCTGCAGAGAGAGGGAATGATGGCAAGGATCACCAACCATACCTGCAACTGCAAGGAACTTTACAAATAACTTCTAAAGCAGACGAGGCTGAAAATTGTTATCTGGGCTGTTGCTGCTGACGTCATTGGGATCCTCTTTTCCAAAGTCCATATTGGTGTTTCCTCAGATGGAAGTTGGAATAAACATGAAGAGACTTCCTTGGAAAGTCTCTTCATGGACCTCCATGAGAGGTCTCTTAGAATTGCTGGTCCAGAAACTACTTTTTTTTCCCAAGCTGCTACACAGTCCAAGGAGAAATCCATAATGTTTTGGACCTGGTGACTAGCAGTGTTCACAGACAGGATTTACAGAGTCCTTGGGGACAAGAGTCTCATGATTGTGGACATAGATGGACCCTTCATTGATGTTGTTGGTGACAGCCATGCTGGATCTAGCATTTGCGTAAGTGAATATTAACACAATTCATACAATTAAAAGTGACTATTTAATGCAATTAAATAGCTGTAGGATTCAGCCAGCTTTGTGTCAGGTCCTGGGGAAATACAAACATATGCCCCAGTTCCTTGAGAGAAGTTAGCTGGTCAATATCTGCAACACAAGATTGACTCTCATGCCCTTGAGATGTTTGAATATCCCATGCACAGCTAGTAGGGAATGAAAACAAACTTATCCTTCTTCTGCTTCAGCCTTTTCTCCTCTGAGTGTCTACCCAGTGCAGCAAGACTTGCAAAGAGAGGCATGTCCTTTTTGAAACCAACCAACATAGCTGGGGAAAAAATCCACTCTGCTTTTAGGCTGGCTGGCCCCTTGTCAGTCTCCAGCAAGGAGGATCAGCCTTAGCCTCTTGAAGATGAACAACAATGAAACAATGATGAGTGCACTGAGCTCTGTGGAGATGCAAGGATCACACACTGATGTCAGCCAGGGGTGTTTGGGACTGGAATATGACCCTTCTTACCTCCCTGCTTGGTTTTACACAGAGTGGCTAAATTAGCAAAGGGTCAGGGCTGTTACCATGAGATCATTTAGCAGTTAATCTTTTATTTGGAAAGCTGTTCCTTCCCAGAGAAGTAAACACCCACCTTATCAGGCTTGCCATGGCAAAGGATGTTGTCCAGCTCCCCACCTGCTGTCCTTCCTCTCATTAGTGGTTTCCCTCCCTTTGCAGCCATTCCCAGCCACCATCTGTCAGAACATGCTGCACACCCACAGCCCCACCAGCGATGCTCACGGACACGGCCTGCAGTGCTCATGGTCACAGCAGCCCAGCCTGTATCCGTAACAGCCTGTTCCAAACAGGGATGGGAACATGCCTGGCAGGCATCAGAGTGCCTGACCCTCTGCTGCAAGGCAGTGCCGTGCCTGGCCACTCCTCAGAGCCCCTGGCAGCTCTGAAACCATCAGTGAAACCATCAGGTGATTCCATCAGTGAAACCACAGGTGATTCCTATCAATCCTATCCAAGGAAATAGAGAGCCTCAAGACCAGGGATAGCCTTTCACTGCCACAAGCAGAGAACATTTTTCATGTCCCTCTAGGTTGCATCTCCACCATCAAGCCCTTTTTCACCATCGTCCATCAAGTCCTAAAGGAGCCTGCTGGGAGGAACACACCTGACACAATTATAATTCCTCTTCCCTGCTGGCAAAAATGTGGGGCCTGTTGTTGTTTTTAGTACAGAGGTTTCATTAGAGGGCCCAGATGCACTGGTTGTCTAAAGCCACGTAAGTCCCATTGAAATGGCTTCCTGTTTAGCTCCAGAGAACGCACAGAACATGCCGTGACGCTGGGCTTCCTTTCCTGCTGACTGCTGCACACTACACAGCAGGGAGATTATGTGGTAGAAAAACGTTCTTTGTGACACTGAGGTCCAGAAATGTACATTTTCTGAGGATCTGCCCCAAAAATTGCAGAACAAAAAACTCCGGCAGTGACCGCACTGAAAAATACAACAGCTATGCTTCCTGCACAGCAAAGGGTTGTGTGTTATTAGTTTTAATATCAGTCATATCGTCCTGTGCATAGTCTCAAAGCCCCTTGCACAACACATCCTGTGTTTGTCTCATAGAGGGTCTGCCACTACATTAAGTGCAGTGCTCAATTCCTATTTGTTTACAGTCAGTGCTTCAGCCATAACAGCATTCCTCTCCCTCCCTACTTGACAGAGTCCCATCTCTCTGACCAGGCATATGGAGACAACTCAGTTTCTTCCACCAATATCAGTCAAAGCCACTCAAACCTTTTACTGTTAGAATTTTATGTTACTTTCCTGACATGTGCATCCAACTATTTGCATTTTTTCTGAGGCAGAGGTGGAAGCAGGGAATCCCTCTGGGGCCTCACAGACTCCTTGCCACCATGCATTTCTCAAGGTCTTCCAGAGAAGTAAAACTGTTTTTTCCAGTCTCGTTTCTCCATATCAGCCCCATATTTTTATGCATAATTGTAGATTTGTTCTCCTCCTCCTAATTTTCTCTCTGTTTTCCAAAGTCCTGCTCAGATCATTGTACATTTTCTGCCAGGCAGCATCCAAAATCTGCCTTCATCCTTGATTTGCCCCAACACAGAGGGAGCATCTGAGCAGTGGAAAAATAGTCCCTGACTCATCCAAAACCTTCACAGGATTATCAGGTGCATCTGATACCAGTGTCATTGCTGTCCCATCTGACAGGGAGAGCTGCATTGTGTGTGACCTACAGCTTGTTCCTTGCTCAGAGCTGCTCTTGGTGGCCAGCAAGGGCTGAAGAGAGCTGGCCTCGTAGGACAGCAGTCAGCTCATGGCAGGAACACACAAAATGCAAGGAGGAGAAATAAAATTTCAGCATATTGCCACATGGGGCTACTTGGGTATTGTATCCCGTGCTCTGCTCCTAACATGTTCGCATTTCCTAAAAATATTAAGGATTTGGGGCTTGAGGGGGGTTTTCGTATTCTTTTTTTTTATTTGTGGGGTTTTGTTTTGGTTTGGCCTTCTGGTGGATTTCTAGGTTTGTTTGAATTTGGGGGGGTTTGTGTGTATGTGTCCTATCACCACTCCCTGTGATAGAAAATGCTGAAAATCTCACAGGCTGCTTTTTCTATCCTTGATAAAATCAGTGCTGCAAGTCCTGGACATCTTCTGCAGACCAATTTTTCATTTAAATGATACATCTCAGCTCTAAAGCAAAGGTAGCTGCAGTTTTAGGGGAAAAAACTCTTTTAGGAAAGCAAACATTCACCCTTCATCCTCTCATCTAGTATCCAAATAATTAAATTCTCTGGCAAATTCCTAGGAAGCAATTGTCCAAAATCAATCAGCCTTCAAAAAATATTGGAACAGCTAATCTGTAAATCCTGAAGAAAAAAAAGGGGGGGGGGAATAATTTTATTTGGTTGCTTTTATAGAAAAATCAACAATGTGTTTCACAAGAAGTTATTGTTCCATTAAAAATATCAAGAATTGTTTTGAATACATTAGGCTAGATGGGTTACAGCATGACACAAATTCTTCTGCTATTTGGAAGAGTTCTCTTACATAAAATATATATCAGAGAGCAAACAGCAGTACTGTGTGTGTCTCATTTTTCCATTTTTTGAGATATTACATCTCACTGTGCAGTTTTGCAGCTTTCATTGTAAACACTCATTGTCTTTCTACAACACGGGGAAAACCTCTCTCAGGTAACCAGTACCACACTGCCAGAGTTAGCAATGCCAAAGCAAACAGAAGTAAACTTTTCCCAAGAGCACCTTCATGTCTTATGGATACAAACACCAAGTCCTGGAAAAAGGACAGTCAGGAAAAAACAGACAAGACAGGAAAAAACAAACAAATCACTGTGGTTACCAACAGTCCGACTGTTTATGGGTGAAATCACTTTCATCAGCACTTTTAAGAATTGTCTGGAACCCATTATGATATTTGGACTTTTGTGCCATGGTGATTACTCGGAAATAAACAGCTGAGTGATATGAAATGAAAGGATTTACAGTCCTACACCTTCAGTTTTATACTAGCTTTTTGGCTTTTTTTCCCCTTTGAACAGTGATTATGGGTCTTTATCATTTGTATAGCTGAAAGCTTTGTGGGAGAACCTCAAAGATAACCAGAGCACCCATCACTATTTCTGTAGTCCCCACATCCCATTCCTGCATCCTGCTGACACCAAAGTTCCCTTTTATTCTTCTCTTTATGAATCCCAAACACTCATGACTCTATTGAACCAATGCTGAGATTCAATCTGTCAGTCTGGATAACCCAGGTGCTGAATTGAACCATAATTGGTTGGGGACATTTAGCACTACAAATTTCACACACACACACACACACACACACACACAAGCCTGTTCTTTGAAAAAGAGCC
The DNA here is from genome assembly GCA_013396995.1 of Dicaeum eximium. NCBI lineage: Eukaryota > Metazoa > Chordata > Aves > Passeriformes > Dicaeidae > Dicaeum > Dicaeum eximium. The sequence goes on along the minus strand of VWZP01001440.1, from coordinate 835,427 downwards.
TAAATTACAAAAAAAAGCAGTTTTCAAACCTTTAATTAAGCAGACAAATACAATAACCAACCCATTTCTCCTCATTCCTTCTTGAGAATTCAAAAGTACTATCCTAAAGGATAGTCATAGCAGGAACTACATCTAAAGCAACAATTAATATATTGCAAAAATCTCTTCTCAAACATCTCAGCCTGCCTATTTCCATTGGTGAACAGAGCTGTGTCAATGAATTTGTGATGTGATGTAAATCCCATGGCTGAAGTGGCAACTTTTGTATTTACACCCATTGTTCAACAAGCTGCTCACATCTCTTCTCTAACTCAAACTTTATTAAAGTCGGAAAGATGCACTCAAGTGTTTTTCCAGAGAAGACAGGCTCTTCAGATTTGATACTGAAAGGTGATTCCCTGTGGTAAGGAAATGAAGAACTGTAAAGTGCTTAAAGAGACATACTTAATGCCTTAAGCCCTCATATTGAGTTAACCACTAGCATGGTCTTGGCTTTAAGGCTATAAATTGATTCTCAGGCTCCCTTATTTTAATAATCCCCCAAAAGAAACTCAGCTACAACTCTTTTTCTGTGCAGCAGATGATACAGGGAGTATTATTTGTTTTAATTATTTTATTTCTTTTAATGAGATGTCACAATGGCTAAAAGACACCAAGATGTTTTACAGAGCAATGTGTAGAAGAGTATCACTGTCCTCATGAGAGCACACAGGTGTGCACTGTACCATGGGGAGAAAGCAAAATGATGTAAGGAGTTTATTGCTCCCATAAAGGAGCAGTCATGATGCTCAAGGAAGGAGAGGTGGCAGAGCAACAGGCAGCCCCAGTGACACAATAAAGGAATAGGAATTGGAGAGGTCAGGGGTGGACTGGACACTAACAGAAAGATTATCTTATTGCCAGGAGCTCTGGGTAGATGTTAACGAGGAGGAAGGTGACAATTAGACTGATATCTGTCAGGAGAAAGGGAGTGGAAATCTGGCCATGAGCCAATGAGATCCTCTATATGTCTTTTTAGGTCCCTGTCAGCCCTGTTTTCCCATTTTATTCTCAGAGCGTGAAGTTGCTTAGCTGTGCATGGAACAGCAGGAAGGCATCACAGAGCCTTTTTTTTTTTTTTTTTTTAATCAAGCTCCTTCCTGCTTCAAACCGTCTGTAGACACACTCAGGGGCACCTAAATAAACTGTGCAAAGCTCAACCCTAAAGCTATGCTTATTACAGATGAGGATACTTTGAGAAAGAACTTGTGTAGTACAGAGACAAAAACAGTCACCTTTGCCTGAAACAGATTTGGGGAAAAACTTTGACCCTTCATTTCTGACTGCAACATGTCTGAGCTTTTTCTTACTACAAATACAATCCACCCTCCTAGAAAAGACAGAGATAAAACATGGGAGACTTGCTCCAACTTGTTCTATTTACCCTGCTCAGTTCGAGAAAGTGTTCAGATATCTGAACAGAATATATAAAGGACAACACTGGCAATAGCTTTAGAGTTGTACTCACCCACAGATATTCATCTAGAAGGTAATTGGGGAGTTCATAAATAAATAACAATAAGCTTCATACTCAGCATAGATACAGATTTTATGCCAGGAGTGAAAACATAAGCAAGCAGGCATAAGCTAAAGCCAATAAGGGCTTAGATGAACTGAATAATTGTGAATTTTAAAATCAGAAGGGCATCTATGCACTCTCATCTTATCTCCTGTGTATAAAAGCCAAAGAATTCAAATGAAGCTTTTAGCCTTCAGCTAAGACAGAGATTTTAAGAAGATATTCATAAAATATTCCAAGTTTGGGAAATCCCAACACAAGTCCAAAGAGTTTGTTGGAATGATTAAACACCTTCCATTGTTTAAAAATGTAGTAATCTGAAATTCATTTCTAGACTAAATTCGTGTCAAATTTACTTCCAGCTGCTAAATCTCATCGTGCCTTTTCTGCTAGACCAGGATTATCCTGAGTCAATTGTGGTCAAGAAAGCACTCAACAGCTTAATGGGGCTATACTGTAAAGAAAAAAGGAGGTAATGCTAGAGAGAAAAATAACACATCTTATCCCACCCACTTGCTGTACTGTCTGTGGCTGCAAGCCATCTCTGGGGTCTTGACCAGCTGGGTGAAATACCTCGTATAGCCAAGTGGGAGTTATCCCAGGATGATTTATAAATGACAATTGTTCCAACAACACTGCATGTGATGAGCTCCAAGCAGGCTGCCAGTGGTCTGCACTTAGCTGCTCTGCTCTGTAGCTCCTCACATCCAGGGGAGCCTTTGGGAGGGAATCACCACCACAGCACTTAATGGCTTTAGAAATGCTATTTACCTCTTTTCCAGCCAAGGGAAAATGACTGTTCAGCTGCAGTGATAACATTATCAGACGCCCCTTTTCAAGGCTGCTGCAGTCATCTCTTGGACCAAACTCCCTTGCAAGCACTTGACAAAGAAGAGGTAAGAAATGACAGCTGGGTGTAGAATACAGTGAACAATCATTAGCAGTAGTGAACAATCATTAACACAGTAGCAGTTGCTGCCTTTGGAATTGGGGAAGCATTTTCCCAGCACTGAGGATGTCTGGTCCTCCCCTGTGTCAGAAGTGTGTCTGTTCTGAGCTCGCACACAGCACTGCCACTGCCTGCCCCAGCTTCCCTGCAGGGAGATGTCCAGCCAGACATTGTCTAAAGGAATCAGCTGATTCCCTGAGATGGATAATTTCTTTCTTTCATCAGGAGGCAGAGGAATAAGGAACGAAGCAAGAAGGCCAGGAGAGAAGACAAAGGGTATTGGCTATCAATACTTAGGGAGGGACATACAAGCAACTAAGACTGAAAATTATGTCAAAATTTTGATTTAAAAAGAAAAGTGCTGGGCAAGAGATGAGTTTTTCTTTTAAATCACATGGAAAATGCATCTTCTCTGTGTGTCCCATGGGATAAGAGACCAGCAAAAGAGATCTATCCTGCTCCAGAGTTTGGCATGTATCTGAATACAGATTTGGACTGTGCTGATCCCTGCCAATGACACTTGAGTCAGACCAGACTTAGCTCAATCTGTGCCTCTGAAAACATAGTTCTCTGCAAAGCCTATGAGCACTCATACTCTGACTTGTAAATGGAACAAATTTCCTTTAATATCATGAAGAAAGAAGAACTGGGGCTTGTGCCTGCCTGCATCCCCTTCATGTCATTTTAACAGAGTGGCTTTTAAGAGCATACAGAGTGGCTTTTAAGAGCATAAACACCCACTCAAAATTAGTACAAATGTTTCCTTCATCGTCTTGCTCTGACAGTAATGGGTAAAACATATTTCCACAGTGCACATCCAGCATTCTCACTGCACGGCTCTCCTGTCACTAACAGCAGCCGATGCATTCAAATGAACAATTGGCAATAAATAAAACTGACAAGAGCAAATTACAAAAGCAGGAGCTGTGGCGTGGGGAATTCTCACAAGCCAGAGAGGCATTACAGTCCTTTCACCTTTAGGTCACTACTATCCACTAACACCCAGTTTGTCAAGTTAGGCTGACTCTTTCTTGTCCTTGGGCCTGGAAGATTCCTACAGAAATGCAGGGCTTGTGGCCAGCAGGAGATCCCCCTCCCCTTTCCGTGGGCTGGTGTTTATTTCTTTCCTACAAGTCTACTCCCCACTCACACACTTTTTTCCTCAGTTTTCTCATCTGACCTAATTTGTGAAAAATGAAATTATATCCAGTGCAATCAGTTCTTGAGCTATCTGTATAAGCAACTTCACAGGGCACTGAAGGCTATGCATATCTATTTGGCAACATGTCTAATTGTGTTTGGCTTTACACATTAATAAATGTATCTTCCAGTACTCTGGTCAGAATATTCACCAGGAGAAATTTCCAATCAGTCCTTCTCAGCTCCATGTAAAAACTATCCAAAATAGAGGTAAATTGAATGTTGTCATAGCAGGACTTTTTAGTCTCAGTGGATGTTTTGAGTGCTAAGGTATGTGAAAGATTAGAGCAGAAGTATTTGTTAACAAGTTTGGGCTCAATGTCTTAAAGACAATTTGCCACTCTGGGCCTGATCTCAAGAAGCAAGGAGCTCCCACTCATCCCTCCATGGTGGCCAAATGTTTCCAGAAAAACAAATAGTTTGTGTCCTCTCCAAACAATTGACTTTCACCCAGATTCTGCTTTCTCTCTAGCTGTCTTTGGAGAAGGAACCTCTCTGTTGAGACAGGCTGTCTGCACGTCCATCTTTTTGGATATCATATAGGTGACCATATCAATTGTCATCAGGCCAGAGATAAAGTGAGCACTTCATGTATGACTCCACAAGATCATAGCTCCCTCCAAGTTCATTATGAAAAGTCTCCTTTTTCAAAATGTGTACACAAATGTGAATAGCTAGCTGATGGAGAAGGGATCATTATCCATATTAAAGGATCAATATAATCTTTGTATCCTTTCTCTTTTTGGAAGATCCAGTTGTCTGTTTTAGAAATTTGTAAGGCTGGGAGTATATGAGCTGATTTGTTCTGCTTCCCTGGGAAAAAACCAACCCAAGGCTCTATGTAGCACCCAGAGACTGTGGAGTGTTATCTGCCATTGACAGCCCTAACAGGCAATAAAAACAAGCTACTAAGATCCAGGCTCACATAGGCATATGAGAATACCCTTTTTTAGATGCTCATGTCAACTAACCTAATACTAGCCAGAACAGTTTTAAGAAGAACTGATATCTGGAGGCAGGTTGTTAAGTCAGTGCTTGCCTTTTGTGGGAAAACAAACAAACAAAAAAAGATAATCAAGAACCAGATGAACCAGTCTTAATGTTCTCAATAGAAATTCATTACATTATTCTGCATATATATTGTTATGCAGTTACTTATAAAGATCCTAGTGAAGATCAGTTTTTCAATCCTATTTCTGTTTAAATTACTTGATTGTTGTATTCTACTAAGGCAGTGCTGAAGTAATTTTAACTTGTCAAATTTTGACATAGCATTTCAAAAAAATTAAGCAAGATTCTTTGAAGACTAAAGTGTCTTAGTGTGTCTTCCACACCCAAGATTTGCAGTATTTCATTTACCATATGCAGCCAAATCTCCCAGAAGAAGTGTGAAAATAATTAATAGGGTGGTGGAGGGAGAAAGACAAACAGCTATTCAGAGGATAATACCTCTATGCATCAGTATGTTCCAGGGTAAATTAGCTCCTGTTAAGCCTGAGAAATCTTTATAGGGGTCCATTTCCCACCCAGGAGGTGTCAGTGAGGCCTCAATGAAAGCTGCCAAGGGATGAAGTGAAGAAGCATCCTAAGAGACTAGACTGTGCTTCATTCTGGAATTCTGCCTGGAAGAGTTGAACAACTCTTCCTTGACTCCTTTCTGGGAAAGGGTTAAGAAGAAAGATTGAGTTTGGACACATTTATTATCATACCTTGAAAGTGAACTCACCAAGCAAGAAGCAGGAAGAAGGGAAAACTAATTTGTTCTCAAAGACTCTTGATTAGAACAGATATTTTCAATTATGTATGATTGTTTTATCTGAATATTATAAGAATCAAAGTCATTTAATCTGTCAGTCAGATCAGGTCTTCATCTCACATCTGGAAGAGGAAAAACAAACAATTGAATGCAAGGTGCTGTTCTCAATTACAGTCATCTAGGTAAATAATAATTATATGGTTTGCTCTTGTTAAGGGATAAACCTCAGGATGATCCACAGAAATGGTCTATTACAAACACTGGTTTATGAATTTAAGTTTAGACATCAATAAGTTACATTTCCTAAGAGAAACACCCTGTCAAAACAGCTTGTGTTATCTTTTCTTTTAACAATTTGCTTCAGCCCTAAAAAAAAAAAAAAACAACAACCTTAAAATCTCATATTATTCTTTTACTCTCTTTCTCTTTTTATTTTTTAGAGAAGAGCCAAATGTTTCTACCAAAAATTAGCTTTGTGATTGTCAAGTTTTTGGCAGTAATTAATTTATAATTTTTGGTTCTGCCTAATAAGTATCTTGAGCCGTGGACCTTCAGTGCACCAGAGGAACCTTTATGGCTAAGCTTCAGACTTCTGGTTTGTAACTTATATGCAGCTTTGCCTCTATCAGGTGTTAAGATAATAATACGTGACTGCTGGCAGTTAGAGAAGGTGCCAGCTTAGAAACTGTCTCCTGCTCTATTGCATAAGAGTGAAAGCTGGCAAGAGTTGTCAGCTAGCAGGCACATACCAGATGAGTTACAGCACAGAACTCTGCAGGAGGAGAGGTTTTTATGTTACTTTCATAGCACTTTGAACCAGAATTTAATGAAATGGAGCTTTGCAGGGCTCTAGCAGTTTTCAACCAACCAATAGATTCAATGGATGACTCCTAAGAAATCAACATAATAAAACTAATAAAAACGACCCATTATCATTAGATTTAAGTAGCTATAATGCACTAGCAAGGGAAAGTATGCATGGGTCCACAAACTCATGAGGCTGAGGATCTGAGCAACAGGCTCTTGAGTCAGAGTAGAAGAAAGAGTGCAACCACCTGAAGCTACATCAATCACAGCCCCGCACAACCAAAGCCTTCTTCTCCCTCCTCTTTCATATTCCCAGAGCACAGACTTCTCTGGACTGCTGTCAGATGATGAGAGATCTTGTCATTAAATACTTTCTTTCTACTATGGCAGAGATCTGCTCAGCAGCCTCTTCAACCTGGGGCTTGCAAAGCAGCTCTGACACCCTCATTCATCTGACCAGGAATCTCTTGTCAAGACTTTGCTCTACCCTTGTGTCACAGAAATGAACAAACAGCCCTTGCTCCTGCAAAAATTACCAGGGTATTATGCAGGCTCTTGGGAACACCCATTCTTCACATCACACAGTCCTGCTAAGGATGGCAGCCTAGTGGAAAAGAAAACAAAATCAAACACTCCACAGTTTAGTGAAACTCAAAGGTTTCAATGTGCCCACCCACAATGAGGCCAATCCAAACTTGCCTGAATTCAGGATTGATGTTGGACTCACACAGAATGAGTAGGTAAACTTGGCACCTTGCTGCTTTCCAAAGACTTAAGGCAATCAGCTGGATGCTCTTCTTGGGAAACCATGCAGAATCTTTAGACACATCTATTGGAGCAGAGGTCACCTTGATGTGTAAATAGCCTTTCACTGCCTTTCAGAGTTTCTCTGTCCCAACCTATTTAAATAGGAGTTAAAGGTCAGTTCTGGTCAATCACTGTATCTTACAGCAGAACATGGACTGTCCAGCTTCTCTACTGCTGCTTCTGTTAAGCCCAGTAACTTCAAAACTAGGTTGGTAGTCACTAAACTTTCTGTGCACATGACAAGCAATGTGGATTTACTACTTAGCAAAACTAATTACGTTATTAAACTTTCTAAGGAAAGAAAAAATTTTTAAAAACCCCAAAACCAACAAAAACCCAAACCCGGACCTACAGCAACAAGAAAAAAAATCCAACGACAACTAAAAGGCCCTCTGCAATTTAATATTTACAGGTTTTTTTCTGGCTTCTGTGTCAGGGACTCAGTCCTGCAATTTCTTCAACTTCTCAGTTAGACATCCAATTTTTCTGCCTGCACATCTGTTTATTGGCAGTACTTAAGTCACCCCTTAATCCTTTTTGTCATAAAGTAAGTTTACCTAGCTCCTGTATTATCTGCCTGCAAGGCATATTTACCATATGTGAAACTGAAACCAACTTTAAACTATAGGTATGATGGTCAGTGTCATCAGAAATTAGGCCATACATATGATACATATGTAAGATGCCTCTAATGGTTTAAAATTGTGCCAGGAAAAAAAACAAAACAAAACAAAACAAAAACCTACTTAGCTGTGTAGATTCATTCCTGCGGCGAAGTCTGTAGGAAGAGGTAAGGTTTTTAATTAGACCAACTGATATGCCTGGAAAATAGCAGGCACGTGCTTCCAGGCACATGAGTCCTTTGTCAGGTCTGAAATACAAGAAAAACACTTCAGGCTAAGTACAGGTTGAGAACAAGCTGCTTTGAATCTAACTTTATTATGTTAATCAGTCAATTTGAGAGAAAGGTGTGTTTTGTGTTGTAATTCCTCAGCTCATTACATGTGGAAGAGTTCTTAAATTCCAAAGTGCTGATATGCTTAGGACACATTTTATTGTACAATTGGCTCATCATTCAGCCTAATAAGGAAAACACCCAGGAAATGAAACCGAGTAAGAGCAAAGGGCACTCGATGCCTATCTGTGTCTGGCCCTGACACTGTATTTGGGAATGTGGACCAGTTCGGTGACTCCAGATACTTCCCTTCTGCTCCCATAACAACATTGCCTTTATTGGAAATAAAAGAGAGGTTGAGGAAACTATTCCACCAAATATCAGTTTTGCAATAATCTAAATGGACAAGCCTACATTCACTTCACTGGCTGCTCCGACATTAACTGCACAGCAACATAGTTTGTGTATTTCAAGGGCAGGAAGACCCATTAGATCATCTGCTCTGACCTCCTGCAGAGTGGCACGTTGTATTATTTAATAAAAAACAACTGTACTGAGCAGGTGCTCCAAGCCAGACTCCTTCATTTCTCATCCAGTTTTTAGCTTCCTATTCCTTTCCACAGTAACCTAAATCTTTGCATGTTGCAATGCTGTACAATAGGCAAACAATGTCCTGACCTGAACTCCTTCAGGGTGTCAGTATCAGAAAAGCAAATATTTAGACAAATGGTTGTGATAGTTAGTGTAAATAATGAAGCAGTAACAGTGAAGCAGAGATATTTCCCCGAGGTTTAATGCCTAGCTAGGAGGAGCTGATGCTCTGAACTGATTTTGGCCAATTAATAAATGTCTTGCCATTGTCTATAAATAGATTATTGTTGCTATTTTTATATTATGAAAACAGAAAATTGGGTATACATTTAGAGTCCTGTGGCATATGGCTTTGTTTCTGGATCACAATTACCACATACATCGTGCAGAATAAATGTTTGCATCCTGCCTGGTTGAGTCATTTCTCCAGAATCCATCACTTAATGTCAAAATTCCTCATTGGCTCATGAGTCTCTTGTTTTGTATGACCTGTTGCTTTCCTGAAAACAGGAAAAAAGACAGCTGAAGGAAGGCCTTTGTCTTGAGATCCCATTTCTGTCTCTCTGAGTAATGTTACTGTGGGACCTACAGGTCATCTGGCAACATTAGGGGAATATTCAGTTATCCCTGGGAAATGCTGTGTCCCATTGCTATGGCACTGATGAGCAAACCACATAAAACTAAAAAAAATGAATTTGAAAAGCCAACCCTTAAAGGCTTGGCCATTTCTGTGAGTTTAGTCTTGAGAATTTTTTCATGCCTCTGCCAGCAAAACTGTTTTACAAATTTTCAGTGTTCTGCCTATTGCTTTGATGTCTTCTTTTCTCCCCATCCCTGCCCAATTTTGCTGGTCACAGGAAGCAATGAAACAAACACAAAAACCCCATTGCCTATTAAAGAGGCACAAACTGCAATTGTTATAAATCCCTGCCACATTTTTGGAAATGGTGCATTCTTGCACTTGGGAAGTGGTCTTGGAAAATCTGGTAATTTCAGGTCCATTTGGGTTAGATTAGGCAGAGCTCTTCTACACCTTGACCTGACCCAATATTGCACATCACGAATTGGAAGGACCAGAGTCCTTTTTCTGTGTATCTTCCCTTCTTCAGTGTCAGACTGCTGAATGATCTGTGACAGAACAGGACAACTTTGAGCCTATTTCTTGTCCTTTTCCTCAGAACTGGACAGTTCAATGCAATGGTTTAACAGGAGCTGGCAACTAAATATCATGTGCACCTCACCCCACCACACAGTGGGATGGGGAGGAGAATTCGAAAAGAGAGAAGATAAAACCCTTGGGTAGAGATAAGAACAGTTTTAATAACTTAAATAAATTAAAAATATTATAATAATTGTAGTGAAAATGGAGGCACCAAAATGAAAGGGAAATAAAACTGAAGAAATGCAAGTGATGCACAGTACACGTGCTCACCACCTGCTGACCAATGCCCAGCCAGGCCCTGAGCACTGACCAGCACCTCCTGACAAGTTTTCCCCAGTTTATACACTGAGCATGGCATTCTGTGGTATGGAATATCCCTTAGGTCAGTTCAGGTCAGCTGTCCTGGCCACACTTCCTCCCAGCTCATTGTGCACCTGCTCGCTGGCAGAGCCTGGGAAACTGAAAAGTCCTTCACCGAGAGTAAGCACTGCTTAGCAACAACTAAAACATCAGTGTGCTATCAACATTATTCTCATACTGAATCCAAAGAGACAGCACTGTACCAGCTACTAGGAAGAAAATTAACTCTATCCCAACTGAAACCAGAGTATCCAGCTCCAAAGCTCAAAGGCAGAAGGGATGGAAAAGAAATGCAGTCAACACTTGTCTCTCAATATTAAGACAGCAGTTCTCAGTTTAATTTCAGGGTATCACAACTGAGCTCTTGGAAACATATATGTTCCTATCCTGTGGGCACAGAAATATTTGTCATTTTTATAGATGGCTGAAATATATTTGGAAGCTCTAAGACTCTGGCCATCCTATATCAAAGGCTGTTTCATAACAAAACACTGTAGCAGTCCATTTATAGAAACAGCATACTGCACTTTGGCTGCTGTGGGTAAAACCAAACACCCTCCCTGCCTTCCTAAAACAGTAGAAACGACGAGACCTTCCTCCAGAAGGGTCATTTCCATAAAAGAAATAAAATTAAAGAGGAAAACATTGTACTGAGAGAAGAAGTTGGGGACACAATGTTTTCAACCCAAAACTGTCATGTGAGCAGGTGGTGGACAGCAGAAAGCAGCAACCAGGGGAATACTCTGTGGCTATGTAATTTGCTAAACTGAGGTGGACACAAGGAAGAAGGTTGAGGGAGGACAGGCATTTATTTCAGAAATGAAATTTGAATCCCATTAGAATGACCACAGTGGAATGAATCCAGCCAAGAGAAGTGAAATCGGGGTCATAAATAACAGGAATCACAGGTCAAGCAGCAAGGTACTGCTGCAAAACCCATCTGAGTAGTAGATGGAGGCTTCCAAAAGCACATAACTGTGAGCCCTCAAGGACTCCAGACTCCCAGGACCACCAGGAGAGTCTGTAAGTATCTAACTTACACTCAAGACTCTATTTGACGTCTCTTCCAGCTCTTTCTTCTGGTCTTCTCATTTGATCTGTGACTGGCAGGAGTGTCCAGATCTCCCTCTTCAGTGTTTCACAGAGCTGATAGAACACCTTTCCCTGCTCTGCAGGATACAAGCTATTCACTGCAGCACTCCTTTCCACTATGATAATTCCATTCCCACTAACACACTCATAACAGTTTTGAGTACACTTAAACATGACTATTTCATTCTCCACATAATACCAGAGAGAAACCTTCTTTATTCTCTGGTTCAATATCCCCTGATACAGGAAAGCATTTCTTTATTGACAAAGATTAAATATTACAACATCATAAGGAAACTTATCTAACTTTACAACACAGACAGGAGAAAGAATGCTGAGTAACTGCACAAATATGTAAAGTTTTAACTGAATTAGTTTTCCCAAGTGTAATCATACAAGTCTATTACTTCCATACCAATCCATTAGAAACTTTGTGGATATACAGTTGACCAATCAGTTTCAAGAGGTTTGATTCAACGAGATGCCTGGTGGCATTTATCTGCTGTACTGCTTTCATGTTTACATGAGTGGGTCTACTGAGTGCCCTGCAGGACGGGTCCCCTTCAGGGTGTCACTGACAGGAGTGACAAGCATTATAGAAATATGAACACACACACCATGTGCTTCTTTTTCCAGATTTCTCCTTTTCACATTAATAAATAATGTAAGAAGGCTAGTACTTTCATAATGCTACCTCTCCTGTATGATCAGGGAAAAAAGTAAATATAATAGATATATAAGTAGGTTTGACTGCAAAAAAACGTGGTGATTTCAGGGGCAAATAGTAGGTCGGTCTGTCTACTGCCAGCTGTTTTTTTTTTTAAATGGTCCATTCTTCATCCATACCAAAGTCATAAGAAATATCACTCAGATCATGTCTGTCTTTAACCAGATTTGCCAAGAATAAAAATTAAACAAAACATACAGGTTTTCTATGGCATCTTTTACTGAGAGATGTTCCTTCTTGAAGGAAACCTAAACTGCTAAGGACCTGAAAGGCATTATTATTCTTACAAGAACTTTCAATCTGAGAGGCCATTCTTCATCTTGGGGATTTATTTCAGATGGGGACCAAGCAATAATTGCCATCCTCCTCCACAGGCTTATCTCGTAATAAGAAACATGTGCACAGCTGGAGGGGTGTGAGGTTGGGACAGGACTGGCGGTGGAGATGTGCATGTTCAAGAGCAGATGGAACACTGCTTTTTATTAAGAGAGAAGAAGTAGATTCAAAACACCTGGCAGAAAGGTGCTTGCTTTTCCCTTTGGTGTCATGAAAGCCATTGTGACAGTGAAGGCATTTATATGTAAAACAAGTCAAAAGTAAGGGGAAAGAATGTAAATAGAAAAAAAAAGAGAAAAACACAGAAACTGAAGAACTTTCCATAATAACTGTGCTTTCCATAATAACTGGATAGTTTCAAAGCAGAACTGATGCTTCTCAATGGCACTGCAAATAGGTAATTTTAAAGTACAAAGTTAAGATTAGGTTTATTTGGAAAAGGTGTATCAGATTAGTGTTTTAGAAGTAATTTAACATAATTTTAGAAAAATTCATTAGTCATTCTGGAGGCTACATCTTACCAATGTCCACACCTACAGGGTGACCCTGTGTTTATCATTCCATACACCAAGAGACACCTCAAAAAAATAGAGTGAATATAAAACAGCCAAAGGTTTTGAGAAGCTGTGCACCAGATTCCTGAGGTTGAGTATAGTTTATCATCGGAAAACAGAACAGATTTTTATCAACTATTGAAAATAACTGGGAAGCAGTGGTAACAGAGATAATGAGTTCCATTCAAGAGTAAAGGCTGTTTCAGAAATTCTCACTTTTACAGAAACTTCTGTCATATGGAGATTTCCATAAAATGGCAAACACCATCCTCAGAGGAAGTGCTGAGCAGAGTACATTTGATGAAAAAGCAAATGATAGAAACTAAAAAAAAAACAAAAAAACCCAAACAAAACCAAACAAATTCTGAGAGTTTTTCCCCCAAGTTTTTAATCAGATTGACTTGGTTTTTTAAGATCTATTCAAAACCACCATACTTTGCAAGATGATCCCCAAATACTGGCAAAAGCAAGAGCATTACAAATAGAAAATATTCAGCATGTTTTGCTCTTACCCCTTTTCTAGCCTGGCTGAGAAGAGACACACCATAAAGAAGTGATGACAGTAATGACTGAGATTGTTTTAGGGACAGGTGGGAAGAATAAAAGGACGTTGCTCCCACACCAATACTCTGTAACCTCTGAGCCAGTTCCCTGAGCTAACTCTAGTTCACGTACTCATAACTTCCTGTGATTGATATTGCACATTTCTTTGTCCTTATTACTGACCAAGGCCATAAATCCCAATTATGGAAGACAGTTGAGTTCAAGCTGCTGCCATATTTCAGAGCAACACTAAGGCTGAGGTTACCAGAGGTCACCTTGGCCAGAAAGCAGCACTATAGCACAGTAAGTCTATATCTTCACCAGTCAGCTGCAATATCTTTCAGGCTGATTGAGCTTTGATTACCCCCTATCAGACCTATAAGCCACATTCTGCTCTCACAGCCAGGGACAGAACCAAGATACATGATCTCCTGTCTTGTGACTTGTGAAATGCACTGGCAAAATATGTGTCAGCCCCTTCTCCAGAGGCTAAATGAAGTAGCAGCCATTCCTACCACTCATGCAGCTGAAGGAAACAGGGTGGTAGGGGAAGACTGAGCCCTCTGAATATATGAGTCAGTCCAGCAGTTGCCCTGTAAAAATTACAGATTTTTTGTTATTATTATTAAAATATAAACAATCCCCTAATTTTATGCAAAATCTATATATACCCATTTAAATGCACCAAGTCTGTATTGCAAGCTTGTTGATGTAAAAACATCAGGGTTCTGGTTAATGATAGATACAACTGCCTTGAGACACACCTAACAACTCACAGCTTTTAAAAAGTTGTTGCCAAAATACAGAAAGTGCACAGCTTAAAATTAAAAAACAGCTTGAATTCTTCTACATCTTTGCCTTTCAGGGCATTATCTTCATCATGACACAGTTTCAGAATTGAGTCCACTGGAAGGAGATACCAAAAAGTTTAGCATGCCCCAGCCTATTCACAGCAGCCTGAGAAGGCAGTTTCTCTGGGGAGAAAATGCAATCCCTCCATTTGACCTGCATTTTCTGGCATGTGCTCACATAAAAGGGATGTTAAAAATTCTCTTATATTTTCCAAACTCCTCAGCAAGGGTCAGTCAGTGTGCACAGGAGACTGGGCGCTGGCAGTCTGGACAGGCTTCTTCCATTAGAACCAGACACTGCAAGGAGCTCCCTACAGGAGCATGCCTCCCACAGCCACATTCCATAGGCACTGGCTGCAGGATGAGTCACGTTTCTGCCTGGGAATTCTGATCAGAAATATGGGATGTGCAAGTTTGGCTTTCACATCATGTGACACATTCAATGAATTTCAAATGTGAAGAAGCGCGTTCTTACTAGACATAGTCCAGCCCAGAACTGAATGTCTCAGATGAAAAAAACCTTATAACAGACTAAGAGCAATGCAGGGGATTAAAAAATGGTCTCACTCTCACCCCCAGGCACACAGAGCATATACAATCTAGAAAGGGTTTTACCCTTATACTGAGGAGTTGTAATGAATCATCAAACAAGTGTACAGACAAATTACACACCTTGGGTGCAGGATGAATAAAGTTATTTACCAGGACATCTAGAGTTCCTTGAGTGAAAGGCTATAGAGGACAGTTCCCCTGCCCTGTAGATCTGACTGGTATTCTAAATATGCATCCCACCTAATTTCATCCCATTTGCTCTATTTATACCCCTTGAAACAGAAGGCTCAGCATGCCCTACAGCCACTACAGATCTGGAGACAGGAGGGAGTATTCCCTTAATTATCCTATATCCCAGTGGTATATGTCACAAGCCAAAGTGCATAAAGCTCCTGCCCTGATTACCATTCACATGCTGTGTGGAATTTATTAAATTCCTTATCCCACAGCCATTTAATCAGTGGTATTATTGGAATGAGATATTTACCCCACTGGGTGGTATGGACTGGGGCAGGAAAGCATGCCAGGAACAGCTTTGCTGATGCCTATTTATAAAGACTGTAATTTTCTTTCCCCCTCCTTTTTCTCACTACAACCAGTTAGTCAGAGCTCCAGCAACAGAGTGGGGCTTATTCCATGTCTAGTTTTCTGCTATAAATCTTTACTCCTGATGTATTTTGATCCACAGCCAGTTTAATCTGCCTATTGACTGTTAAACTCTATTTATTGTTTTCATGGGATCTTTAAGAATTAAGCCTTTCTTTTCTTTCTTTCTTTCTTTCTTTCTTTCTTTCTTTCTTTCTTTCTTTCTTTCTTTCTTTCTTTCTTTCTTTCTTTCTTTCTTTCTTTCTTTCTTTCTTTCTTTCTTTCTTTCTTTCTCCCTCTCCCAGATCCAGGTTGGACTTTTTTGAAAGGGATTTGGAGCTGGGTTGAATACCTGAGAAATCCATTTCTTCCTCAAAACAAAGCTCTCATGGCATTACCCATGGCCACTGCCCCCAGCCTGTCTGGCTGTATCTGCTTTAGACAGAGCTCTTCTTGCTTGCACAATCTCCAGATTCCCCATGCAGTCTCCTCACTTGGACAGTCCTAAGATTCCTTGCTGAGATTGCAAATTGTAACCAGCCATTGTTCTTATTTACATTTCAGCCATGGCATTAACTGTGACTTGAACTCCAGAGCAATGCAAATTGTACATGTGCACAAGGAGTGGCAGTTTCCTTTCCTAACACTGAAGGACAGTGTTCATCCCTACCAACCAAACACCTGAAATAGAGGGGCAAGACACATGAATCAGTCTGTCTTTCTCCCCACTGATGTGCAGGGAGCCTAAACAGCTACCTTACAGTTGACTTTACAGAAAAACATCCCAGCCTGTATTCCCATTTATTCTAGTCTAAACTAAGTGTCTGTAAGTAAGCAGCATGTTTGCTCTTTTCCCATGACTATTCAGCTTTCTGCAATGTGCTACATTAAATATGCCTTCATCCAGAATAATCCCTGAAGCAGGGCTATATTCTGTCCTGAGTTCATTTACCTTCATAAAACCATGAAGGAACAGGGGTAAAAGAGGGATGGAGAAACATCTGGTTGGCCAACACGTGGGATACAGGAGTAATGAACCTTGCACTTTAATAGGTAAGTCTCCACCTGCACAAGATTTCCATCTTCTGCACCAGCAACAGCTCCAGAGAGGGATAAATAATTAAGACAAGAAGGCTGAGGTGGAAAATGGCTATGATATTTGCTTTCCTTAAGAGCACATTAGGGACATGCATAAAAATCAGACACGGTTGGGTTTGCTCTAACTGAACTTTGACTGACCCCAGAAGCCCTTTTAACTGAACAGACTGGTGAACCTACCCTCTGTAATCTTAAAAATGCACTGATTACTCTTTGGTTAGTCCTAAGACTCTCTCTTATTTGAAACACAAGAACCCTAACCCCTGTGATTCCATGACTCCAAGCTTCAAGGGGCCATGACCCCTGTGTCACGCAGCCATCCCACAAGAGCCCGCGTGCTCCTGTGGCTGCTACCACACTGAGGCATTTGCCACTCTAGCATATAAGTGTGGTGAAATGGTAACTTGGATCTAGCATCTGGAAAAGCTTAACCATTGCAGTAAACCAGGCATGATTCCTATTGCTGTACTGTATTTTTGGGGGGGAAACGTTATATGGTCGACCCTGATCAACAGTTTCAACAGGCGGCTGACATCTTCAATTCCAAAGGAAGGCAAGTTTGAGGAGAGTCAGATCTAGAGGAGATCTTGAAGGTTGGGCAGAACTGCTTGCTGAAATGTACACTAAGATTATTTGAGTTTCCCCAAGAATACAGCATGTGGTATTCAAGGGGTCTTGTTCAACCTGAAAACTAAGTGATGCTAAAGTCGTCCTTTGCTTCCTGTGAAACCAATTTGAAATTTAACTTCTGACCCTCCTGCTGTCAAAGAGCCCAGCTGAGAAAGAGCACATCAGAAGCTTATGGGCTTTTCACCAGTACTCTACATCCCTTTGTACAGAGACACCAACACTGATCAGGTTTCACACCCATAAGAAACAGGCTGGAAGACATTAAACAGCTCAGAAAAGTGGTTCAGAGGACAGCTTATTAGAAAGGTGCAGTGTAGCTGCAAAAGAAACTATGGTGACCTCTTGAAAATTGTTCACACTATTGTAGCTCCTGGCATGCTTTAATCTTGGATCAAAATGCCCCTGCTCTGTGCAAACAAAGATGAGAGAGTTTATGTAAAAGGAGTCCAGGACAAAAAGCAACAGATGCAAATAAACAGGAAAGCACCAAACATGGTGTCTGCCTTTAGCAGTAGCTCCACAACTACCAAGAATGCCAAAAATAAAGTGAACTTCAGTGTTTTATCTCATTATTTCCAAAGCAGGGAGTTATAAGAACTAGATTTTATATGACCATCTTCCATAGGTAGGTAACATACTTTCCTTTCAGGATCTCTAGTTCTATTTTCCACCCTCAGCAATAATTATATTTATGATGGTGGACAACTGAATTGTTCTCTGCCTCCATTTCCCCAAACAGCCTCAGGAATAAAACTCAGAACTATGTTTTTACACAGTCCATTGCATATGTGCCCTCATCACTGACAGTAATTAAGAACATCCAAAATAAACTAACCAAGCTCTGCCCCAAACAGAAGAAAAAAAGTTAAAGTTTAACAGAGTATGAATCTGATTTATGAATCATGCATTCATGTTTCAAGAAACTCACTGTATGACTGGATCTTGAAAATAAATTGATTCTCAATATAACCCATGACATAAAGTAAATAGCAATAAATAATATCAATAATAACACTAATAGTATACTAAATAATATCTTGGATTTCAAACAAAACAGAGGAGGGTATTTAAAAGAAGTGTCTATGGTATTCTTTCCACCATTAGTCAGGGTACCAAAGAACTAACTTAATACCCTCCTGAAATTTCAAACTCTGCATATTCTGGTGAAACCTTACTCTATTACGAAGGTGTTTATATGTGAAAAGAAGAGACACATTAAGTTGTTTTCAGCTTTAAGATTTACAGGATTGTGATACACCCAAGTAGGGGCAGATTTTTTTTGAGGTCTTTGCAATATTTTTACTATGCTCTGATAAAATATATTGCATACCTTGCAGCTCTAACAGTTCTTTGATAGATGCTAATGAAAATCCAGAGGTGTAACAGTGGCTATAAGTCTATTGCATAAGTGAAGTGACAAATATTTTCTTGCTTGCTCACAAACCATCAAAAATAATTTTCTTTAAATATTACAGGTTTTTATGAATATTCAAATGACTAGGTAAGCTTTAACTAGCAGTTTCCAAGACTAACACTGCTGATTCTGTTATCCCTAAACAATAAGCTGGTCACAGAAAATATTCATACCTTTTTATTGCAGCTTTTTGACAATAATTGCTGAGAAAATAATTGTGAACATCTGTCCTGGCTGGTCAGTGACTGACAGATCCACAGTAAACCTCAGACATATTTACAGCTAAGGAGGTTTCCAAATGTAAAATGGTGTTCTGGGAGTGAACAGGCTGGCTGGTTCCTCGTGAGTCACAGCTGGGAAATGCACTACAGGTATGAGCTTATAAAACCTTGGGTGACCTGCAGAACACAGACATGGAAACCATATCACAGGAAAACCCCAGTGCCACATAAATGCTGTCTGAATAAGTTTACCTAATTGCAAATCAGAGCTGGACACCAAAAGAGGAAGGGTCTTTGTACGGTACAACTACATGGAAATGAAATAGAAAAGAGCAAGCTGTGAGGCTGAATAACCTGCATAGAGAGTCACTGTGGGAATACTGCTCCTGCCAAGAAAGGACAGGAAAGGAAAAGTGGCCTTGCTTTTAGGATGGAGTTTGGAATTTGGAAACCCATGTTTGGGCCAGGTTTTGCTAAAGCACTTCCAAGTCTGAGCAAGTTCTTCTGAGAGGACATGCAGACACAGTCAAAAATGAAGTTTTAGCACTTTTCTACCTCTGGGATACACCACTGTCAAGGCTAGAGAGGTGCTTGAGTGTCAGGCAGTGAGACCAGAGAAATCTCATCACAATCAGGCAATCCATTTGTTCCAAAACCGAGTCAAAAGTCTTGGCTCTTAAGTGAACAAATGTTCTTGCCAGGCAGCTTCAGCAAAAGGGAAAGCTTCAGAGTGGGGCAGAGCTGGAACCAGTCAGAGAGGTGTGAAGAGAGTTTGTAAACATGTCCTCTCAATTACATTGCCACTTATAAAGAGTCTAACAGAGTGACCAGGGTACTGGCCAGCATTAACACGTATCATCCATATTATAAAGCACAACCCTGTACTATGAAACACCAGCTGGCATCAGGAAACCCAAATTAGTTTAATGCATTGCTTTAAGAAGACTTTGTGATCTGGCATTCAGCTCTGATACCCATATTTTAATAATAATTAGGAATAATCTGAAATCTGGAAAACCTGCTAAAGGTGAAAGAAATGCAGGTTTCTTTTCCTACATTATAGCTTGATCTCGTAGGATGCAGGGGAGAATATGGGGCATAGGGACAACATCAGAAGGCTCCTTACTTCAGTTATTAGTCACAGGCACAGCTTGGATGTTTACCACCTTCCTCCTCCTCCCTCCCCTGCTTTGTCCAATCCAGAGATGAAGTGCCCTGGTTTTGTTTTGTTTTTCCATCAGGGAGGGTCAAGCATTTTTAGCTACAAAGTGGCTGATTCCCGACCCCTTGAAACCACTGCACTGAGGTTAACTGCCTCTGTAACAAAGGTTTCTCAACTTGGGCATTGCAAAACCAGGGGAGATAGGGGAGGAGAAGGGAGTGAGGGGTCAGAAAGGCAATCAGGGGTGTTTGTAAGGCATTGAAATGTTATTACAATCCAAGGCCAAGAAAATCTTGCTATTCTCCTCCCTGTACCACCTTCAACTCCAAGGTCAAATACTCCCTGCCAAGATCTCAGAAAACCTGAGCACAAACATGTTAGAGAGACTTCACCATGCTATCACCAGCAGATTTTTCGCTCTTACTTTTATGGTGAGTCACAAAAATGATTGACTTCTAGAAAGGGGTTATGACCTAAGAGGGCTGAGAAATCTTATACTCGCTGAACCAGAAATTAGGGGCTAGTCTGAGCCCTAATTCAGTGGAATGCTATTAAATAAGCCATGGAGATATTACAGCTGAGGAATTAATTCCATATTTAAACACTCACATAACTTTTTAACAGGACTAATCATTGAGATGAAATTGCACAGGCGATTAAGCAATTTTCTGAATCAGAGTCTACTTGTTTACTGTTGGACGTTTGTTTTGGGTTTGTTTTTTTTATTTATACAGTCCATTTTTAGTCATACCAACATGAGAACATGAACAAAGATCTCCTAAATGTAAAAGGAGCTAAAAGAAAGTATATGCCTCCATTTTCTAAGAACCGAGTGCAGGGACAGAGTGATATAAAATCTCATGTATTATAATTTAGTAAAACTCACAAACAGATGTTGGTTGGTGGCATCATCCCATTCTGACTTCTAAGAAGTCTTGAACATAGGTATCTAAGATACATCCAGGATTGTGGCAGGTGTATCATATCAAATGCAAATGGCACTGAAAGATCTGCAACCCCCTTTGAGTGCCATTCTCAGGAGCAGCAAGTGAAGAAATTAAATGCAAGTTATGAGTGATCGCTGCCCCTTCTGACAGGGAAATTTCTGTGCAGAGCACCATCTTCCTAGATGGATGCCTGGCTCTGGCAGGTCTCCATGAAGCACCTCAGGGGTCTTTCCACAACTATGCAAGGAGTACTGTGGAAGTGGCTCAATGTGGAAAAGGTAGGAATTTTCAAAGGCTTTTTCTTCCTTACTTGCAGCTTCCCTGAGTGTCAGCTGAGAAAATTTTACATGCTGCTCTGTATTCCTTTCACAGGGGCTTAAAATAGTCCAAAGTGCTTGCTTTCAAAGACAGGAAGAGCACTGTAGGAGCTTGTTGAATCCCCACCTCAAAGAGCCTAAAGCAACAGTTTAAATTAATTAAGACTATGAGTCTCTTCTATAGCCCCCTCCCATTCTTCACCCACCTTTTTACCCTGGAGCCAATCCAGTCCCCTACCCTTCATCCTGGTTCATTTCAACCCTGGAAGAAAGGGAGTGGATGTCAGGCATGGGAAACATCACTGCTGCCATGAATAGGCAGCTGGCACTTTGAAAGAGGGAGCTGGAGACACAGAGGAACACGGTGTCGTTTGTTGTGGCCTCTGCTTCAGCAGCCTTTAGATTGCCCCAGATTTGGCAAAAAAATCACACCCTGGGCCAGGATGTGACAAGACATTTTCTTCTCCATCTGCTGAAACAAGGATGCCTGTGTGCTGCCCAATCTGCTGGCCCTTTTGCACAATTCCTTTAGAAACCTGCTGCACATCTGTGTGGGGATGCACTGCAGTCATTACCAGCAGACTGGAAAATGTGCAAAGGCCAGTATTGTCTTCTGGGCCGCTGCTCCATTTTGAGTGATTTGCACTTTAAAGAGATTTGAGGCTTCTTGAATGTGTTCATCTTTGTAAAATTATAAAAACTGACAGTGCAAAGACAGGCAGAATGATTTCATTAGGGCAACACACGTACCAATTTCTAGCTGCATCCAGCAAGTTACCAGGGATTGGTAAGAGTATCAGAAGAGTCCTTCTATTCACCATTCCAGTATCTGCAGGTCCTAGTGATACATGAGTGCTAAAGCACAGACCAGCTTTTTCCTCCTCAACCTCCCTGAGCTGATGGAGTGCAGCACTCCTTCCTTGTCCCACCTGGAAATTGCATCCTTCCCCTTCCCTTCCCAGCCTAGCTTGTAAATGGGATGCCAACTCTTCCCTTTCTCTTCCCATCCTGTGACCCTCTGGGAGAGCAGCTTTGGGCATCTGCCAGAAACCACAAACTGGGCTGAGTGAATTTGCTTGTAAAACTGAGCAGCACATTATCTCTGTGGCATTTACTATCAAAGTGTGTCACTCTTCAGGTGAACATGGGAATCCAGGCCCTTTGTCTTCTGTGCTGGAGGTAATTTTCAAAGAAGGGCTCTCAGAGCCTCTCTGTCAGTCTTTGAAGCCTGGGATGGAGCCAAGGGAAGGAAAGTTTGGTGCAATGGGAGTGCTTGGCACTTGCAATGGGAGCAGAAGAAAGGTTGCTGTACACCAAACAGAGTATCATAAGCATTAGCATTTGTCTTTTAGGCAGAAATGGGCTGCAGAAAGAAAAACAGGTGAATTTCTTTCTTCTGATTGAATCTATTTGTTGTATCTGCAGCTTGAAGAGAGCAGGCTGATGCCACTGTCTTTGCCCTATGTCATGGATTACTGCATGCTGGGAAAAATGATGGGAAAGGTCTGCCTTAGAGTCAGTCTCACCTCATATACTGATATTCCTATACAGCAAAACTTCAGCATGAAGAAGTGTCCACCTCTGACCCTCAAATACAAGAGAAGAAACATCAATGGAAAATTATTAAGACAGAGTGCCTGACATCCAGCAGCACTGGGAACTCCCCAGTAAAACTAATTTCTGAGAAATTAAATAACAATCTGCCAACAAAAAGGAACATGACCACTAAAATGGGATTTAACACTGAGGAGAGAATCAGCCAGCTACAAGCACCTTGTAAACATCCAATTGCAGGGAGCAGAAGAGAAGGGGGAATTTCTTCTTGCTTAGGGAAATTTGACCACATCCTTTAATAATATCTTTACATTTCAGAAGTCTTAAAAACAACGACTTGTGTTCAATGCCTTTCATCCTGGAGGAACCCAAAGAACTTCACAAGTGACTTAGCAAACTAGACAACAATATTCACCCCCTCATTCCCCTCAATTGAAAACTGACTGCAGTTGGCAAGTTTCCCTTTTGGTTTCCAGTGTTCCATGGCTATTTCTCTAAGCCATTGATTTTATGTCTTTGTTTTGCTTTAATAGCAAAGTTGATAGCATGGGAAAAAAGGAAGCTCTTTTCTCAAGGACATCTGCATGAATATAATCAGTCTGGGGGTGGGTCAAGAAAGAAAAAAAAAAGAGTTTCATGTCACTCCAACACAAAAAAATATCAGTTTTGCTTTCCAAAATTGTGGGGAGAGGAGGTGGGGGGAAGTGAGGGTCAGGGCTAATGACAAAACAAAAAACCCCACTTGAAGAAAACAGAATATTCCATTTGCTGTGAATTAAAACCTTTTCTTAATGTTTTCTGAAGATTGAAGTTAATTTAGCTGTAAAACAAATCAGATTTAATTTGGCAAATGGAAATGAAACTTTTTAACTTTCAAAATGCAGTTTTTCTTTTGGACACAGCATTAAGAAAAAAAGAAAATCCATGTCACCTGGTGCTTTTCTTTGCTCAGAACTCAAAGTGCCTAGACATAGCCTGAGGGGAGGACAAGTACTGCAGCTCCTGCTATCTGTTCTTCTCTGTCCACCCAAACTAGCAGCAACACCTTCAACAGACCAAGATGGACTTTTCCTCCAGGAATTCATACAGTTCAGCCCTCACTGGAGCTGTGTAAATTTTCCTGTTCACAGCATCCTGTGGCCAGGGGTTACACAGCTTTGGCATTCAGCATGGAAGTACTTTGTTTTGATTGTTTCAGTTTGCCTCTTGGTAATTTTCTAGAAGTAGAAGGCATTCAATCAAAGAGTGCACAATCATTCCTTTTTCACCATCACCACACCAATAACTGCTTCTCTCCTTCCATGGGGAAAACCTGTGTGAGCATGGTCTCTGCTCCTGCAGAGGTGTTGAGAAATTGCTTTGGCTCCCTCCTTGCTCTTGAGAAACTATAGTTTCTATACGATTACTAAACTAAAGTTAGCAGGAGGCTAAACTTTATAACCAAATGTGTACAGGGGAACTGTGTTTGAATATATTTTGTTTATGCACCCCA
Organism: Dicaeum eximium; assembly: GCA_013396995.1. Taxonomy (NCBI): domain Eukaryota; kingdom Metazoa; phylum Chordata; class Aves; order Passeriformes; family Dicaeidae; genus Dicaeum; species Dicaeum eximium. The sequence goes on along the minus strand of VWZP01001440.1, from coordinate 811,267 downwards.
GACCGACCTTCCCACACCACTGCAGAAATAACTCAGATATTTCTACATAGAATACCTAAAACACAGACATGGGACAGACACAGGACCTTATTGTACTTCCTGCAGTAGGAAACAGCCTCTTGAGGATCATGGGAATGATGAAGGACAACAGCAGATACACACTTCAGAAAAAATTGCATCCAAATTGTTCTCTATGCCTAGATGCAGGCACACATTTTGATCTCTGGCTGTTTCATCTTAGTATAACATCTCAGTGGGTCAAAGGTGCCCACATTTTGTCCCCTCCCTACAGACAGAACTGATGGAAATTACATTCTTCAGATGAGCTCCTCTGGTGACCTTACAAGAGACTGCAATGTACCTTAAAGGCCTGTTGGATCACCAGAGAGTGAGCTCAAGAAATGCTCCTCACACTTCTGGAGCATTGCTGATGGAAGGTAACTGACCTATAAAATGAAAAGGAAAATCCTGTCCCCGTTCCTCCCTNATAAAAAAAAAAAAAAAAAGAAAAATAATTGAATTGAATTCAGAGGTGTTGAGAAACACATTAAGCAGAGTGGAGGAAAAAAACAGCTTGCTCATCCAGCCTTTACAAGCAGCTGGGCTTGAGCTGAATGGGCTTCCACTGTGCTCTTTGTGTAATGACATATTATAAAAACTTTATTAGAAGGACAAATTTAGCCATAGCAGGAGGAGAAGAGGGAACAACACCCTGAAACATTGAAACATAAATCAGCTTCTTTGGGAGGGAGATTTTAAGCCTTCCCTTACACATTTCTTTAAAGTTTTGCATATTTTTCTCCACTGATTGGGCAGTTTAGAACAACAGGAAAAAGAAATACAAAACAGCAAAAAACCCACTCTAGTTCCTTTGAGTGCAACATCCTTTTCAGAACTCAGCCTGAGATAGACCTCAGCTATAGGGCACCTGGAGCAGGAGAGGGCTAGGTGCTCAGATTCTTCACAAACAGATCTATCCCAGACTTTGTTCATGTTTTCTATTGACACAGAGGTAACAAAAAGAGATTCAGTTTTAAGTGGGATCACCAACAAAAAATGTAAGCTAAGAATATAGAAAATGTGCATCAGCTGCTAAAAACACATAGAGACTCCTTGCTTCAATCACTCTTCCTTCATTTCAAATCTGATGCAGAGACCAGGGAAACTCCATTAGTTAAAGCTTTAGGTAGCCAACTTCAAACACCTGCCTTTGTTTTCACAGATGGCAAATATCAGAAGGCAAATCAGCAGCTATGGTGGTTAGAGGATTAAACACAAATTTTAAGACACTGAGTAATCACTGAAATCCCAAATCACAGGTAATTCAGAAAAATCAGAGTTTCATTTCATTAGTCCCTGTATTTATCGTCTCAAAAATAACAGTTATGCTAATTAATTGCTTTCAGCTGCAAAATATAAGTGTTAAGTGAACTTTTCCCAAAGTGCTGCATTTCAGACATTAGGATGTCTACTGTACACGGGGATAAACCTGGTGTTACACAAAACCTCTCATTTCCCTTGAGCTTTTGTCTTGGTAGCAAAGAGACTTTGGTGTGTGTTTCAAGTTGACTTGTTAACGGAATTAAGCCTGTCTTTTTTGAACTTCTGTGATTTGAGGAAAAGCAGATCATTATATTTTTTCCCTCTGAAGTTAGGAACAGAGAACTTGGGTGGATTGCCTGGGTTACCATGCCCTGCCTCCACAATTGCAGCAGCTCTTCAATAGCTTTTTACTTAGGGGGACTACAAATCTTCTACTTCTGATGTTCCCACACAGCACAGGCTGCAGGATTATTCTCCCAGTGCACAGCAAAGTGGAGACTGTAGGAAAGGGTGGGAAGCTGCAACAGCAGCTAACAAAAGCCATGAAGGACATTGCAAAAATCCTGCTCTAAAAAAGAAATATGATACTTGGAAAATAGATCTTGTCCTTTTCTACAGAGGAGAGTAAAAGCAGATTTGAGCTGGGGAAAAATTCACCTCTCTTCCCAGTCCCAGCAACTTGATTAACTGTAAGTATTTGAGCCAGACACACCCAAAGCACAATGAGACTGATACAAATAGAGCATGTACGTGTGCCCAGGAATGTTCTCTGGCACTGAAATCAACTGGCACTGAAGTCAACTGGCACCAAATAACTGGACTGCTGCCTCTCTCAGACCCCCAAAATAGGATGGCTACCTGAAAACTGCCTCTGTGAAAGGTTTCTGGATCAGCCTCTGAACACCTGGAAGTAAATTTTGGAGAGTATTAGCTGGCATGGGCAGAATGCTGACAGAGATACCATGTAATGTGTTATACCACTGAGCAGTGTAAGAATATGGGCAATCCCATTCCAGTGCCTGAAAATATTTCTCATCATTCTTTACTTTCTGGTACAAATGTGTTTCTCTTGGAAACTTTTGAAAGGATTTAGTTATTCACCTTATTTAATTTTGTGCAAGTTATTAGTAGAAAATTTTTTCATTAAACCTGCTCACCATTAGTACTTGAGGTTAGAGATCCAAGCTGTTATTACTCAGTATATAGGTTTTGTGGCAGTGCTTGTGTGTGGCCCATAGTATTAGCCACCAAACATAAACACAAGTAATCATAACAAATTTTCACTCAGTGGCTATTTGGTAATATTTATGTAAAATTTCATTGACCTATAAAATGTTTCTCAGTAAGTAAAATTAATACCCTTGAATAGGCAGGAAGTAGAGCCCAAACAGATTTGAAGAAAAAAAACCAGCCAAGTCACTCAGGCACCTCTCTCTAGTAAACACCAACCAGTTCCATGTGATTTGGCCAACTTCAAATACTTAACACGGCTCAAATGAGACAACTACCAAAGGAATTTGGCATTCCTTTGATAATCCCATGCCCCAGAAGACTTCAGCAAAGCCATTTTCAGACTCTGTACTCTGGTCCATATGTCTTATCTTCATTTTGACTCAAAGACTTTGCTACCTTCAGACTTTTAGTATACACCACAGCTAGCAGAAGAAAAATTCTTGCCTAGAGACTTGACATTGTCAGAGTACAAATAGCAACAGCTGCCAAAAAAGCCTGGAGGTTCCAGGATGGGAGTACCCTGAGAAATAAAACACATGGTCTGGTGGGTGCCAGACTCAAATAAATGACATTTGATTCCTTCCAAGTGCATGTCCTCTACCAGTAAATTCTCCTGATAACAATTCCATTCCCCCATCTCAAGCCCTCACAGTACCTTCATATTGTCACATCCTTGAAGTCCACCACACCTACAAGTTCACCCCTATGTCTGTTAACTCTTCCATACACCTTCATCTTCCTTCCATGCTCTTCTATTACCAGTGGCATGTACCAGTTGATTAGTCAGGTAAAAAATTGAGAAAACAACACACCACACACACACACACTACTGAACAGTATTGCAACCTTTCTTCATAACAGGAACTTTTATTATGGTTTTAGCTATACAGGAGAGGAAATTTTCACTTGATTTAAACTTGATGTAAGTTTTCTCTGAAATCTCCACCTCTGACAAATTTCATACAGCTAGGTTAATGGCTTAAAACTATTGTGAGAATATAAAGGTGAAAAGGCAGACAAGGACAGCGAAATCATTAAAAATTTGCTCCTTTATGGTTTTCTATTCCAGGGCTTTTTGAGATTCTAAATACAATTTATTTGTCAGAAATTCAGCAAGTAAGTAGGAAATTATTAGAGTAAAAATGACTACCAGATATTGTTGATGAGGTCTCCAAGAAGTCTGTGTGTGTGTGTGTGTGTGTGTGCTTGTGTGCCTTCCTACCCACCAAGGGACACCTATCTGATGAGCTGTATTAAACCCCATGTCCAATGAAAATTGCAGATGCACTGGAAAGAGTCAAGCCCCAGCAGATCTCTCTCTTCCCTGCTGCTCTCTCTGTCTTCAGTTAACTCTGGATGCAGCCTCCTGTTACATATTTCTGGTTATCAATTACAAACAGAAGTCCATTTATTTTCTGGAAAGAAAAATATTTTAGATGCAACAAGGAAGTTGCTGGTTGGGGTTAAACCACAGAGTTGTCTCTTATGAAGTTGTGTATGTAAGCTGCCAGAACAATCAGTTCTGCAATTCTAATGCTCGTAACTAGGGTTACAATAAATTTTGATTTAAATCTGGGAAGGAGATTCGTGTTGTAACTCTGACTTTGGAAGACATTCATGGAGTTATCTTTGCCTGAGGTTCAGTCTGAGGTCTTGAAGATGCTCTGTGACACATGAACTAGACCAACGTCCTTCATGATCACCCAGGAGCAGTGAGTTATTCCTCAAAAGTAATTCCAATTTAATTCAAGTGTATTTATGTCTAGATCTCTTGGTCTTTATCCTTAGGACTCTTTACAACTGTTGTGCTCCATAAAATTTCCCTGAAGAAACTGCTCAGGAAATTGAGAAAAAACCCTTCACTACTGAGATGTGCACAGTCTTCTTAATTGCATTTTAATTAAAAAAATTAAAAGTGAAAATATGAGTCAAAATGAAAGGTAGTAAGAGAGAAAGAAACAAATGGAAACAAAATTTCCTTTACTTTTATCTAGAAACCAAGCCACCTTGGGAAAGCTGAATAATACATGCACTTTGTTTTCAGAGGCCTCCAAACAGAGTATGGGCTGCAACAGAAGTAATTTTGTCCAGAAGAAAGAGAAAATGCTGAAGCCAATATATATGTCAAGGGAACAAGCCTGTCAGTCATAACATGCATCCCAGAGAGCACAGCTGATCACGTCTTCTGCTTAAAATAAATAACCTGCTGTACATTAGGTTCTGACAAAAGAGGTCCAATTGTAATGTTTTCCACCCATTTAAAGATTTATTTTCACAGGGCCTCCACAAATTTTCCTAGCTGTTAGAAGACAACATAACTGGGAAAACTTGTCCTGAACTCATAGCCCAGTTATGACACAGCAGCACACAAACTGTAGTCATCAAAGTGATGTAACAGAAGAGAGGAAATGGACACCTGCACACCAATTACCATACAGTTCATCACTTTGCCCAGACTATTGTTTAGTTTTGAACAAGAGGTACCACTAGTCTCTTCTTCTGGTGCTAGAAGTGCTCTGTAATTAAGAAAGCTGGGGTCTGCTTCTTTGGGAGGTACATAATTGCTTTTCACACCCAGGCACAGCACAACAATTTTCTTGCAGCCTCAGAATGAGGAACTCCGATTTCCTTTGCCTTTTTTCAGCCTATCTCAAGATCACAACACAGACTTGAAGGTCCTTTTAGCACTGAATATCCCCCTATCTTCTTTAGGGCAAACTGATATCATATCTGTCCTTAAGGCTGGCCCTTGAGAGCTCGTCACCATTGATGGCTGGTTCCTCTTGTGTGCAAACAGGACAAGGAAGACATAAAACAGCAGTCTTTGAAAAACATTTTGTGTTTTCCCAGTGAACAGTAGCAGACTACAGTAAAGTCAGGAGCCTCCCACCATGCCAGCTTTCTGCAGGGGTCTTTCAGCAGCAGGCAGTGTTGAGACACAGGCTGGGCTGGAACCTGTTTGCTGCAGAGCAGCCTCACACACGCTGATCAGTCAGTTGTGCTCCATACAGCAGAGCTGCTTGTAGGATCTGGTTCTATTCCTTCTATCAAACTGTTCCTGTTCCCTCTGTGAGAAAATTGAAAGTTTGCCTCAATGGAAAACTGGATTGTGAAGGAATCATTTGCTTTCCATAGAGAATACCAACTTCTGTCAGTCATTGCAAGCCTGCCATAAGGACATTTTCAGTGGACAGCCACACCTTCCAACCAAAACAACATATTTCCACATTACTTAAATGAAACATTTAATTTCTTTTGCTTTATTAAATTCATCTACTGCCTCTTCAGGTGCCATGGTGTCTTGTGAAAATTGTGGTTTGACAGCTTCACACCCCATTCTCCCCTTTCCAATAGACTCTCTGCCTATGGCCAAAGCTGTGCCAAGACACAAAACTGCATTCCCCCTCGGAGAGACAAGGCATTGCTAAAGGCCCTCACCCTGAGGAAGACCAAGTTCAGTTTCTAAAATATTGCTTATATTGTGGATGCAGCCAAATGAGCTACTGATGTGACCTCATCAGCAACAAAGTTGAGGTGAAGGCTCTGTCTTGTTATGTGCTAAGCCCTAAGCTGCTCAGAAATGTCCTGATTTTAGAGCACAGATGGAAATCTCTTTGGAGAATGTTCAGCAGGCAATACCCTCACAGCCCAAAGATGTCGCAGTTGTTGCTCTGTCTGAAAAACTGGGAGAGTGGAAGGGAAACTGATACTGAAAACTAGAGGGGAAAAAAACCCAATGCTTCTGGTAAGATGTTCACAGCTTTACAATCCAAATATCTCTTCCTTCTTTGACAAAAGCCAAGCTCATGGGACTTGCCATTGGTGGGCGTTGCTTTCTTTCCACTCACTGCTGTACTGATTAGATGCTAATAAAATGAGTGATGATGTGCATCTTTATTGAGTGGTTCAGTTACAGTCTCCCTTACCACAGCCCTCCCACAAGAAGAGAGGAGGATATGCCAAGGGTTTGACTTTGTTTTCCAGGTTCATAGGGGGTAGGAGGGTTCCTCCTCTGAAAGCAAAAATCTGCTCCCTCCCCTGAAAAGAAAATAATCCCCCTTTTCTGGGCCAATTTTCTGCTGATTTTTGGCTCAGTTCCTTGCTCCATTTGGAAGCCATATTGCAGTGTGAGCAAGGAAACAGCCAATAAACAGGGGCTCTGGTATTTGCTTTTCTGGAAGTCCCAGGCAAGACCCGTAGCTAAAGCACTGTGATCAGGATCCCAGAAACATCTACTTTCTTTTCAAAGCTGAAGTATTCTTTTTATTTGTTTTTTTGCCACCCTCCTGCCCCCATAAGCACCTTTGTGCTGTGGAGGGAACAGGGGAGGGAGGGGAGCTCTCAACTATAAAGGCAGAGTGAAAAGTGAACTCTGCAATGTCTAGATAATTATGCCTGGCACCTGAAGGCTAGGGCAGTAATCCTTACATTTCTCTCACATTCCACTGATGAATGGTGTGTTGGGGGTGTGAAGTCTATTTCCCGTTTCCCATTGCTGTCCAAGTGCTGGAAATGGAGGATGAGTTTATTAAAGCTCAATCCCACTTAGCAGATGTTGCACTTTTTTCCTGGGGTTGGTTTGAATGTTTTTGGTAAGCTGCTTGGTTTGGTTTGGGAGGAATATTTTTGTTAGTATTAGCACCTGGCTTTAAAAGAAAGGGCCACCATGTGGAGTGGAGTGAAGTTTTCAGGCTGCTTCCAAAGCCTCTTCCAAAGAGCAGCTACAAATTTAAGATTAGAAACATTGTAGGAGACCAAAGAGATGTGTTGTGTCGCTAAGTTCTACTGGTTTACTGAGCTGTTGTCAGAGTTTTTAGGGCACTTATGTGAGTGTGCTATTTATATACAATTATATCTACATACATGAGTATCTAGACATAACTTGTTAAAAACAGGGCTTGGTGAAGGCCTCCTCACCTTTTGAAGGTTTGTTTTGAAGGTCAGTTTTGAAGTCAGGACTGAATTGATTTTTAAAATGCATATTATATGCTTGTTCCAGTTCAAACAAAAGTTTAGAGCGTTCTTGACTTGTTTGAAGGCCACATGGATTATACAATCAGTCACAAAAGTCTCTTCTGCCTCTGCACTTTATGATTCTAAGGAAATATGTGTTTGTGCATCATTACATATATGCATCAATCTACAATATTTTTTGTTGAAGTCATATATCAAAACATGAAGTTTGAAAGGGGATTTGGGCTTCACTACATTCTCTTGCAGAGAAGTAGAAGTTCCTAATTGATCTAGTTTAAGGAAACAGGGAAAATAAGCCATTGAGATGGGTATTTTGTATATAAATAAATAAGATTTGCTATAAGGAACATTGCAGAGATGATCCTTTGAAAGCAACAAATATGCCCAAGAGTCATTTGTACTGAGCATGAAGTGGCAGAAAGTTTCCTCCCAACACTTGCCCACACCATGTCAGACCACAGGTAAGATATTGTCAACTCATGTTAATTCAAACATTAAGAGTACGATCCCTTACCCCACTCCAAAATTTATTTTTATGCTGGCAATAGATGGGATATTTGTCCTGCTGACTGATAAACCTGCTGGATTGTTCCTGAACCTGTCTTGTGGAAGAGACCACAGTATTATATGATGGATTTCTGAAACAGAAATAATTCAGTGCGCTGGAAGTAGATTCACAAATTGAATTTTTCACTTCAGCTTAAATAAGCTTTTGAGCTCAAGTTTCAAGAACTGCTTTATTATTATTATTTCTCAAAATACATTCTGGGAGTTTTAAGAGGAAGGCAGAAAGAATTTCTGCACAGCATTTTTTTCTGTTTTGGTCTACAGTTTCCAAATTTTCCAGTGAAAAATCAAGTCCCAATATTTAAAAAATATATTTATCATACAATCATAGACAGGTTTGGGTTGGAAGGGAGCTTTTTTTCAGTTATGGAGGATTCATATGATTCCTTGAAATAAACACACAGGCAAAGAATACATAGAATGAAGTTTTACAAAATGCTATATAAGTGATTTCAACCAAAATTTGGACCTTTCTTTCCAGATAGGAAGCAGGAAGATTTACTCAAAAACATTAATTGGCTACATTCAATATTCTAACACTTAGACACTACATTGGTAATAAATACGGACATTAAATCAAAGTTACAATTCATTGCTCTGGGTAAACTAAGACTATACTAAAAAACAAACAAGTAAAAAACCCCTTAAACTAAACAAACAAACAAACAAAAAAGAAAACCACTATAGCCTGAATCCTGAATTAAAAACCCATGAGGTACATGAAGCACAATGACAAGGGAGAATCCCAGCAATCTTTCTCCTTAAAAGTGCCCCGACATTGGTCTTCTTTGGATATCACCACTAGGATGAAGCTCACTGCTACTGCAGAGCTCTGAAGCTCAAGAAATATGGGATTTGATCTGATTAGAGGTTATTGCCATCAAGACCACCTCTCTGACTTCAAGTGTGAGTCCCAGATTGAAAGGATGTAGCTGAAGCTGTGTCTCTGAACACACAGATTTAGGTGACCATTCTCAAAACCTTCAAAGGGTGGGAAAGATGAAGATCAGCCTTCTGTGAGATGTTTTCCATGGTCTTCATCTCAGACTTATATAAGAAAAAATTGAAGTTAGATTGGCTTTACTAGTTGGTTTTCAATCAATTCCCAGTTGCTTTTATTAACTACCACTCCTCCCTGCTAGAAACCCAATGTTTATAGTATTATTTTTCTGACTAAATATTTTCTGCTTTTGGATTATAATTACAGCTAGTCAGAAACCAGAATTTCCTTTCCTTAGGATACTCTGGCATTTGAAAGAGAAGAGTTTGTATTCCAAATTGGAACAGAAAGCCAATATCGTGACATTTCTGGTGAAAAGAATGCAGTAAAAATTTCTACAGGGGACCACTGAAATTTTCATTGTCATAAAATCCAAATATGCTGTCCAGCAAATGAGAACATATTTCAAGAATGTAAAAATAAAAGTTGTACTTCAGATGTACCATTTGATTAATCTGTGCATTCATGTAAATATGTTTGATTATGGTCAGATAACCAAAATCTCACATTAACACTTTATATGAGCAAAATGAAAAGGAACAGCGCAAGGAAGAGCTGTTATCAAACTGTCATTTATAACCAACTCAACAGAAAGAGCTGTCTTCTTTTCCCATGGCAATTTTCTTTATGAGCAATCATTTCCCCAAGACTGAGTGGAATGCAGAGATCATATCATTCTGACTTTCTCAAGGCACACTGGATTAGCCTCAGTGCACATCATCTCTTGCCAGGTGGAAAGGACATAAGAAACATGAGGTTATTATGGAGGAGGTAGAAGAAAGGAACATCTGGAAAAGAGGACACAATTCCACAGGAAATCTGGCTTCAATAGTTCAGCTGCTCATGCAACAAGTTATTATTTCTGAAGATATTAGCTTAGCATGAGAAGCTTGGTCTGGGGTGTTCTGATCCTCTAAAAGGTGATGAAGAGCGTAGGAACAGTTATCTTTAAGGCTAACACCTGAAGTTGGCATGCCAATAAAGTAGGAAGATTGAAGGAGACCTGGAAACTGCATTAATGCAACCTTGGGCAGGAAGTTTCACCTTCACGATGAGCCTGTCCTATGCTCTGGTAAGTTCTAGCCAGTTTAAGTGTCCTCTGGAGGCAACCAAGAAACTCAAATCTGTTATGAGTTCCCAGACACTATCAAATAAAGACCCCAGCTGTTTTGGGGTACTGAGGTGGGGAGTGGAGGGGGCGGGTTGTTGGAATATAATTGGATAAAAAAATCTGGTTCTGAGCTTCTGTATGCATTTGATTCTGATTGCAGTGAATGGAAGCCTGATGCTATCTATCAGAGGCACAAGGACAGCTAGAACAGTTTATTAATACTGACCCCAGTACTTCACTTGGAAGACTGTGCCAACCAGCAAATTGTGCTGTTGGGAAGTTGTCCTCACATCTGTAGTTCCCAGTTCCCAGAAACTTGTGTATGTATACCCCACTTCTCTGTGCCAGCAGGTCTGTGCTACCTCTCAACACAGCACAAGGCTGTGAGGTTTTGAAGATCAGTATCTCTGTCCCCTCCACTGCCTGCTCTCACAGCTGATGTCTGGAGAGTTGCTGTAGATGCCACAGATTTGGACCAAGCTGAAACGGCTCTAGCACAACATGGGCTAAAACCTTTCTGCTCACAAACCATCAAAAATCAAAGTTGAACAGAAAATGGAATGAATTAAAGATTATGCTCCAGGTCAGCATATGTGCTGAGACCAGCCTCAAGCCTCCAAACACAAGCTCCCCCTCATCCTTCTGAGCAGAAGTGTGCATGTGCTGCAGATGGAACCTTTCCTCAGAGCTCAAGAAGGATGCCAGACCTCAAATGTCCAGTGTGCTCCTGCATTTGGAAGCAGGATACATTCTAAGTGAGCCAACAACTACATGTACAGCTCCCTTGCTGGACCAGTAGGTTTGATGGAAAGTGTAGCAGATGGAAAGAGCTGGTTTTCTTCCTGCGGAGGTGTTAAAGACAGATGTCAGGTAACTACCAAGGGGATGTAAGGAAAGAGATTGGGAAATAAATCTCAGTGTCTTTTGGTGCTGTATAAGCCTCAACCAACTCCAGTGACTTTGCCTGACTGCTGAGGGGTTAATCCAGAGTGGTAAGACCACAACTGAGATCACACCCTGGGCCTTAAGGGTAGAAATAAAATGCCTGCTAGTCTAACCAGGAAGGGACACAGAAACTACATGGCACATTATTTCCTTACAGCTGTATTAATGAACTGGTTTTTTCTTTTGCATTCCTAACACATTCACCTCAAACCATCACTTTTTATTAATGATTTCCTTCTCCCTCCTTTTGTCAGCTGTCACAGCAGAGTTCTTGTAAGGGCCTGGTCAGAACAAAGTAAATAGTGTTCCACTCACACCAGAGGTGTGTCTGTATATGCTGATCTCGCTGTTATCCAGCAGGCTGCAGGAGGAAACTCTGCTAATCATCAGGACTTGCAGCATCAAGTGCTGGGCGGGCAGGCTGCCCGGGGGGCTGAGGTGTGCGTGTGCCTCTGTGTGTGTGTGTCTGTGTGTGTGTGTGTGTGT